>CM038352.1:1127500-1148964 GCA_021464625.1 Proterorhinus semilunaris
ACTTTGGTCAGATCTTGCTGAGGAGAAGCGTCGACCTCCACGTGGACCTGTCCACTCATCTGAGACCGGAGACCCAGGAGCTCCTGCGGGACAGAGAGAAACGTCAGAGATCTCGAAAACAACACCTCCATCAAAGAAGCTCCATCACTGAAGCTCCATCTTCACCACAGCATTTATCTTTCTTTTTCTCCCCAACATGTTTTCATTAATTTGCTGCTTCACTGAATAAAAAGAGAATGATATCAGATGTTCTCCGTCTAAATGAGAAACATCAAACCTGTGAGGAAACTCATCGGGTTCATCCAAACCATTGATGAAGCGTTTCCTGGACGTTACGATGACCTGTGCTCCAGCGTGTTTGGCCTGGTGACCGTTTCAGATGTTTATCTAAAGTGTCCCTCACCTCCCCGTGGTTCTTCTTGAGGAAGATCAGCTCCTCCTTCAGCCCCTCGACCTGCATCTCCAGGTCTGAACGGAACAAAGTCAGCTGGTCCAGGACCCTCTTCAGCCCCGCGATGTCGGCCTCCACCGACTGACGCATGGACAGCTCGCTCTCGTACCTGTGGGAGGGCATCCGGGTCAGAGCGCCTGTGTGTGTGTGTGTGTGTGTGTGTGTGTGTGTGTGTGTGTGTGTGTGTGTGTGTGTGTGTGTGTGTGTGTGTGTGTGTGTCCTCACTTCATCCTGAAGTCGTCCGCGGCGATGCGGGCGTTATCGACGGACAGGTGAACGGCGCCGTTCACGCGGACGGCGTCCAGGATCTGCAACAACAACCTCCGGTCAACGGCACGAGCAGTAAGAGTACAAGTACAAGTACAAGTACGAGTAAGAGTACAAGTAAGAGTACAAGTACTAGTAAGAGTACAAGTACGAGTTCGAGTACAAGTACGAGTAAGAGTACAAGTAAGAGTACAAGTACAAGTACAAGTACGAGTTCGAGTACAAGTACGAGTAAGAGTACAAGTAAGAGTACAAGTACAAGTACTAGTAAGAGTACAAGTACGAGTACGAGTACAAGTACGAGTACGAGTAGTAGTAGAAGTATGTCTGCAGGAGTAGAGCAGGGCAGTGACCCGCCCTGTGATGTCAGTGATGGTGGTGTCGTGCCCGCTGTAGGGGCGTGTTCAGGGCAGTAGGGGGCGGTACTTACCCGCCCTCTGAGGTCAGTGATGGTGGTGTCGTGCCCGCTGTAGGGGCGTGTTCAGGGCAGTAGGGGGCGGTACTTACCCGCCCTCTGAGGTCAGTGATGGTGGCATCGTGCCCGCTGTAGGGGCGTGTTCGGGGCAGTAGGGGGCGGTACTTACCCGCCCTCTGAGGTCAGTGATGGTGGTGTCGTGCCCGCTGTAGGGGCGTGTTCAGGGCAGTAGGGGGCGGTACTTACCCGCCCTCTGAGGTCAGTGATGGTGGCATCGTGCCCGCTGTAGTCCCGGGTCTGCGGCCCTACGCGGCCCTCGATATACTGGCGGATCTTCAGCTCCAGGTCGGCGTTGGCCTTCTCCAGGGCGTTGACCTTGGCGATGTACGAGGCCAGACGGTCGTTCAGGTTCTGCATCATAAACTTCTCATTCCCAATGACGCTGTGGAGGAGAGAGAGTTCAGCTCAGGATCAGAGTATTCGTCTTTAGGACAAACTACAAAAACAGGACAGGGAGAGAGAGACCCGTAACAGTTAAAGGTTTTTCTCACTGACCCGTAACAGTTAAAGGGTTTTTCTCACTGACCCGTAACAGTTAAAGGGTTTTTCTCACTGACCCGTAACAGTTAAAGGGTTTTTCTCACTGACCCGTAACAGTTAAAGGGTTTTCTCACTGACCCGTAACAGTTAAAGGGGTTTTCTCACTGACCCGTAACAGTTAAAGGGGTTTTCTCACTGACCCGTAACAGTTAAAGGGTTTTTCTCACTGACCCGTAACAGTTAAAGGGTTTTTCTCACTGACCCGTAACAGTTAAAGGGTTTTTCTCACTGACCCGTAACAGTTAAAGGGTTTTTCTCACTGACCCGTAACAGTTAAAGGGTTTTTCTCACTGACCCGTAACAGTTAAAGGGTTTTCTCACTGACCCGTAACAGTTAAAGGGGTTTTCTCACTGACCCGTAACAGTTAAAGGGGTTTTCTCACTGACCCGTAACAGTTAAAGGGTTTTCTCACTGACCCGTAACAGTTAAAGGGTTTTCTCACTGACCCGTAACAGTTAAAGGGTTTTTCTCACTGACCCGTAACAGTTAAAGGGTTTTCTCACTGACCCGTAACAGTTAAAGGGGTTTTCTCACTGACCCGTAACAGTTAAAGGGGTTTTCTCACTGACCCGTAACAGTTAAAGGGTTTTCTCACTGACCCGTAACAGTTAAAGGGTTTTTCTCACTGACCCGTAACAGTTAAAGGGTTTTTCTCACTGACCCGTAACAGTTAAAGGGTTTTCTCACTGACCCGTAACAGTTAAAGGGGTTTTCTCACTGACCCGTAACAGTTAAAGGGTTTTTCTCACTGACCCGTAACAGTTAAAGGGTTTTTCTCACTGACCCGTAACAGTTAAAGGGTTTTTCTCACTGACCCGTAACAGTTAAAGGGTTTTTCTCACTGACCCGTAACAGTTAAAGGGGTTTTCTCACTGACCCGTAACAGTTAAAGGGGTTTTCTCACTGACCCGTAACAGTTAAAGGGTTTTTCTCACTGACCCGTAACAGTTAAAGGGTTTTTCTCACTGACCCGTAACAGTTAAAGGGGTTTTCTCACTGACCCGTAACAGTTAAAGGGTTTTCTCACTGACCCGTAACAGTTAAAGGGTTTTCTCACTGACCCGTAACAGTTAAAGGGTTTTTCTCACTGACCCGTAACAGTTAAAGGGTTTTTCTCACTGACCCGTAACAGTTAAAGGGTTTTTCTCACTGACCCGTAACAGTTAAAAGGTTTTTCTCACTGACCCGTAACAGTTAAAGGGTTTTTCTCACTGACCCGTAACAGTTAAAGGGTTTTTCTCACTGACCCGTAACAGTTAAAGGGTTTTTCTCACTGACCCGTAACAGTTAAAGGGGTTTTCTCACTGACCCGTAACAGTTAAAGGGTTTTTCTCACTGACCCGTAACAGTTAAAGGGTTTTTCTCACTGACCCGTAACAGTTAAAGGGTTTTCTCACTGACCCGTAACAGTTAAAGGGGTTTTCTCACTGACCCGTAACAGTTAAAGGGGTTTTCTCACTGACCCGTAACAGTTAAAGGGTTTTTCTCACTGACCCGTAACAGTTAAAGGGTTTTTCTCACTGACCCGTAACAGTTAAAGGGTTTTTCTCACTGACCCGTAACAGTTAAAGGGTTTTCTCACTGACCCGTAACAGTTAAAGGGGTTTTCTCACTGACCCGTAACAGTTAAAGGGGTTTTCTCACTGACCCGTAACAGTTAAAGGGGTTTTCTCACTGACCCGTAACAGTTAAAGGGGTTTTCTCACTGACCCGTAACAGTTAAAGGGTTTTCTCACTGACCCGTAACAGTTAAAGGGTTTTTCTCACTGACCCGTAACAGTTAAAGGGGTTTTCTCACTGACCCGTAACAGTTAAAGGTTTTTCTCACTGACCCGTAACAGTTAAAGGGTTTTTCTCACTGACCCGTAACAGTTAAAGGGTTTTTCTCACTGACCCGTAACAGTTAAAGGGTTTTTCTCACTGACCCGTAACAGTTAAAGGGCTTTTCTCACTGACCCGTAACAGTTAAAGGGTTTTCTCACTGACCCGTAACAGTTAAAGGTTTTTCTCACTGACCCGTAACAGTTAAAGGTTTTTCTCACTGACCCGTAACAGTTAAAGGGTTTTTCTCACTGACCCGTAACAGTTAAAGGGTTTTTCTCACTGACCGTAACAGTTAAAGGGTTTTTCTCACTGACCCGTAACAGTTAAAGGGTTTTTCTCACTGACCCGTAACAGTTAAAGGTTTTTCTCACTGACCCGTAACAGTTAAAGGGTTTTTCTCACTGACCCGTAACAGTTAAAGGGTTTTTCTCACTGACCCGTAACAGTTAAAGGGTTTTCTCACTGACCCGTAACAGTTAAAGGGTTTTTCTCACTGACCCGTAACAGTTAAAGGGTTTTTCTCACTGACCCGTAACAGTTAAAGGGCACAGATGTAACATAATAATCAGGGGTGTTCTCCCCACCTGTCCTCGACTCCCGCGCTGTAGCCCATCGCGGGGCCGGAGAGGCCTGGAGTGGAGATGCGGACCCCGGAGCCGCCGGCGCCGCCGTACATACTGCGCCCGCTGAAGAGGGCGGAGCCAGAGGAGCGCACGGACTGGGAGGCGGAGCTTCTGATGAAAGACATGTCTCTAACGTCTGACGAGGAGAGTGAGGAGCGAAGGACACGGAGCTGAGCTTTATACAGGAGGCCCCGCCCACTGCGAGGGACCAGGGGGCGAGTGGGCGGGGCCACGGACAGGTGTGACAGGTGTGACAGGTGTGACAGGTGCAGGTATGTGAGAGAGAGGCTTCTCTTCGTTTACACGGGGTTTTAACACTTTAACGTCTTTAAAAACAGACTGGATTTAAAGTGACCAAGATGATCTTTGACTTTTTCAGGTTTTGACTCAAACATGAACTTTCCAACAAAAACACAAAAACACAAAAACACGTTCATGTTGAGGAGGTTTTTTGTTCTGTTGGTGATGATTTATCCGATCAGATTAAATCCACTCATTTGGGACGGTCCTTTTGGGGGTGAGAGAGAAAAGCGAGGCCCAGCCCCCCCTGGGATTACAGGGCGGGGCCTGGGATTACAGGGCGGGGTAGAGCCCTGCATTTGAGGCGGGGGGGGGGGGGGGGGGGCGAGAGAGAAAAGCCAGGCCCAGCCCCCCCCGGGATTACAGCTTTGTCTTGTCAGGGGGTTAGGTCATAAAGAATATTATTTAAGCAAAACAAATGTTCTAAAATCATCAGATATGACTGAGTAACTGCAGGTGCAAATAAATAAAGACGTCACAATTACTGGGCTGGGGGGGGGGGGGGGGGGGGGGGCGCGTCCCGACTACAGCACACACAGGGGGGGCTTCAAGGGAAAAAGGTTGGGAACCACTGACTAAACAACTGAAACACTGAGAAACATCAGAGACAAAAAAGATACGAAAAAGTGACGACGACGTGAGGAAAACTCTTGATCAGTTCTGCAGGTCTTAGCTTTCAAATGAGGCGTAACTCTGCCTTTTTCTGGACTGTGTCTGATACACGCCCCCGCGCACCTCCCTGGATATCACCACCACTCTGCAACAACACGGTCTTCTCCCGCCTCGCCCCTACATCCACCGGGGCTCCCGTCGCAGTCTTCTCTACAACTTCAGTGGTGAAAACAGGATTCCATCTCCTGGTCCGCCCCCCCCCCCAAAAAAAAAAAACTGACCATCACTTCTTTCAGATTTCACAGATTTTGTGACTCGTCCGTTCTCCTCCTTGGTGACTTCAACATCCATATCTGTTCCACACCCTCCCTCACCGTACATCATTGACCGATCATCTGGCCATCACCCTGGGGCTGGTGGTTGCTCTGAGCAGGCCGAATGGAGAAGGTCGGAGTGGAGCAGGTAGGTAAGGGCTGGGGCTGGACGAGGCTGGTATCCGGAGTGGGCAGGTGAGTCTCACAAAGATCTGACGAGGAGTTTCAAAATGCAGAGTCACAAACAGCTACTACTGAACAGGCCTGAGAAGTCTTCTCACGTGGGGAGACTGACGATCCGGGACGTGAAGGAGAACCCGGGCTTAAATACTGCTGTGATGAGTAGAGTGGATCCAGGTGTGCCCATTAGCCAACCAGAGAGCAGGAGCAGCCACGCCCACCAGGGAACAGGAGGCGGATCCCAATGCCACGCCCCCAGGTCAGAGGTCTGAGGTCAAAGGTCTGAGGTCAGAGGTCAGAGGTCTGAGGCCTGAGGTCAGAGGTCAGAGGTCACAGGCCTGAGTCTGAGCTGCTCTGTTTACATGAACTTGATCTCCGACTCGAGTCAGCCACACCTCCAGCACCTGCATGTTTCACATTCTGCACAGGCCTGGTCTGAGGTGACAGGTGCGTGAGGGAGCGGAGGGTGAGGCGGGGGGGGGAGGGTGGGGCGGGGGGGGAGGGTGAGGCGGGGGGGGGGGGGGGGGGCGTTTGTTTGAGAGCCGCCCGGCCTCTCCTTTGTCCTCGAGGCTTAAGGTTTGAGTGAAAGTTTGTAAATGTCAGTGAGGAATGAGGCGTGGGCGAGCGAGAGCTGACAGAGGAGAGAGGGGGGGGGGGGGGGGGGGTGACCTCTGACCTCAGGATCCTCTTCCTCGTTGTGTAATCCTTCCTCAGAACTGACTGTAGCTGAAACCATGTGATCAGTGTTTCTGAGGAACTGGATGTGTTGGACCAGTTTATCAGAGCTGTGTTTTTCTAATGAACGCTTTCATTTATGACTTTATGTAGAGAACCTGACCTGCTGTTCTGAAGGAAGAGGAACTCAGAGAACCTGACCTGCTGTTCTGAAGGAAGAGGAACTCAGAGAACCTGACCTGCTGTTCTGAAGGAAGAGGAACTCAGAGAACCTGACCTGCTGTTCTGAAGGAAGAGGAACTCAGAGAACCTGACCTGCTGTTCTGAAGGAAAAGGAACTCAGAGAACCTGACCTGCTGTTCTGAAGGAAGAGGAACTCAGAGAACCTGACCTGCTGTTCTGAAGGAAGAGGAACTCAGAGAACCTGACCTGCTGTTCTGAAGGAAGAGGAACTCAGAGAACCTGACCTGCTGTTCTGAAGGAAGAGGAACTCAGAGAACCTGACCTGCTGTTCTGAAGGAAGAGGAACTCAGAGAACCTGACCTGCTGTTCTGAAGGAAGAGGAACTCAGAGAACCTGACCTGCTGTTCTGAAGGAAGAGGAACTCAGAGAACCTGACCTGCTGTTCTGAAGGAAGAGGAACTCAGAGAACCTGACCTGCTGTTCTGAAGGAAAAGGAACTCAGAGAACCTGACCTGCTGTTCTGAAGGAAGAGGAACTCAGAGAACCTGACCTGCTGTTCTGAAGGAAGAGGAACTCAGAGAACCTGACCTGCTGTTCTGAAGGAAGAGGAACTCAGAGAACCTGACCTGCTGTTCTGAAGGAAGAGGAACTCAGAGAACCTGACCTGCTGTTCTGAAGGAAGAGGAACTCACTGAGACAGAAACAACTGCCCGTCGCTCTGAAGTTTGACCTCGGACCTGAGGACGTGTCTGAACCTGAGGCCGGGAAGAGACTTTATACAAAGGGCAGAGCAGTCAGAGAGTGGGGGTGGGGGGCGAGAGAGGGGGGGGGGAGACTTGTTATTATTGGAAGTTCTCACGTCAGAGTGAGGAGCATCAGCTTCATGAGGTCGGACTCAACGAAGCTCGGAGTTAAATCAGTCGTTTTTGTGATTAAACATTTTTACTAATGACTTGAGGGACGTGTGATCGGGGATTCTCGGGTAATCTGCAGATATGAATCAAATACAGTCGATTTGTGCCAAAAGATCCAGAACAAACTGGACAGTTTAGGCTTCAGGACGATACGGCATAAAATCTATATCACGATATAAAATAGAAATATCACAATAATGATATATTTGACGATATCATTGACAACTAGACTTACGCCTTTTAGGAAAATGAAGTCAGTGATATTTTATTCATGTTTTGATGCCAGACTCGTTTCCTCACAGATATGATCCACTCAGCAGTTTCACATCCGTCACTTCATTGACTCTTTAAGCTCCTGTCCTCGTTTCTGCTGCTCTGACGGAGCTGACAGAACATTAGATCATGTCCACAACGATATCCAACTTTATATCAGTATCACGATATCCAACTTTATATCATTATCGATATCCAACTTTATATCATTATCGATATCAAACTTTATATCAGTATCACGATATCAAACTTTATATCATTATCGATATCCAACTTTATATCATGTCCACAACGATATCCAACTTTATATCATTATCACGATATCCAACTTTATATCAATATCGATATCAAACTTTATATCATTATCGATATCCAACTTTATATCAATATCGATATCAAACTTTATATCATTATCGATATCCAACTTTACATCATTATCACGATATCAAACTTTACATCATTATCACGATATCAAACTTCATATCGTGATTTTATATCGTTTGCTTCATTGTCATCAGACTGGAGCTCATTATGAACGTAAATGAAAAATAAATATGTTTACAGAAGAAAAGAAATGCTAAATATTATCCTGTTAACCCCACCAGAACTGAGCCCATTTTCTCTAGTTCAGCTTTACCCAAATCTAAAAGCTTCCCACCTGGAGTTTACAGCTCATAGGCCAGTGTAACACGCCGCATTTGAAAGCTAAGACCTACAAAACTCGTCTAAGCTTCTTCCAGGTTTGTTTTTATGTTTTGTTGAGTTTTTTGTCACATTTTATTTATGTGTGATTTAACTGTGATTAAGCCACGAAAACGTGACGATCATACAAGGAAGAGGCCTAGATGACTTTTGTAGGCCTTAGCTTTCAAATGAGGCGTGACTCTGGCCTATAGGCTGCAGCTTTTAGTTTTGGGTAAAGCGGAGCTGGAGAAAATGTGCTCGGTTAAAGCGGGGCTTAAGAGTTAACCGTGTGGATTTATAACCTTGGAGTAATAAGCTTCTCTGCAGATGTGAGGCCTGAGGTCTGAGGCCTGAGGTCTGAGGTCGGAGGTCTGAGGTCAGAGGTCGGAGGCCTGAGGCCTGAGGTCAGGGGTCTGAGGTCTGAGGTCTGAGGTCTGATGCCTGAGGTCTGAGGCCTGAGGTCAGGGGTCAGGGGTCTGAGGCCTGAGGTCAGGGGTCAGGGGTCTGAGGCCTCTTTAAGTCATGCTTTGATTCTCTTCGAGCTGAGTCTGAGCTGCTCTGTTTACATGAACTTGATCTCCGACTCGAGTCAGCCACACCTCCAGCACCTGCATGTTTCACATTCTGCACAGGCCTGGTCTGAGGTCAGAGGTCACAGGCCTGGTCTGAGGTGACAGGTGCGTGAGGGAGCGGAGGGTGAGTTTGTAAATGTCAGTGAGGAATGAGGCGTGGGCGAGCGAGAGCTGACAGAGGAGAGAGAGGGGTGACCTCTGACCTCAGGATCCTCTTCCTCGTTGTGTAATCCTTCCTCAGAACTGACTGTAGCTGAAACCATGTGATCAGTGTTTCTGAGGAACTGGATGTGTTGGACCAGTTTATCAGAGCTGTGTTTTTCTAATGAACGCTTTCATTCATGACTTTATGGAACAATCAAACGATATTTCAACGAAGACGACCTGGACTTAAACGGTCTCATCTTCTGTCTGATGTTCCAGACTTTTAAAAGTGACAGGAAGCCAGTGCAGAGACCGGAGCACTGGACTAATATGCTCGTTCTGTAACAGTGAGCAGCCTGCTGGAGACAAACGCATGGATGAGTGTCTCTCAGTCTGGGTTTGACACTGCGATGTTCTTCAGATGGCTGTAGGCCGCTGATGTAATGGACTTCAGGTCTGAGCCCAGGACCCGAGATTTATAAAGTGAAAGAACTTCAAGAGGAACCAATGTCCCCCTCTGTCTCTGTGGGACAAAGACAATGATCTTTGTCTTTGTCAGAACTTATGATGGACACGACATCAACTCAACACCTGCATCACCCCCACTGTCCCCTCACAGAGACATGTCTCTGTGAGGGGACAGTGGTCAGAGGACATAGAGGACCCTTCACGTGTCTGAGTCTGAAACTGTTCTTCTCTGTAAAAGCATACATCGACCTCTCGACCTTCGGGAGCTCCTGGAGTTTTGTAAAAACCTTCACCAAACCAGGACGAGCACGGGTTTAAGAGAGAGACAGATGAAGCAGAGCGTGACATGAGGACACGAGGACATGAGGACACGAGGACATGAGGACATGAGGACATGAGGACATGAGAACATGAGGACATGAGGACACGAGGACATGAGGACATGAGGACCTGGACCTGCAGCATTCCGTCTCAAAGAGGCAGGCGACGACAGGACGGATACACAAGAACCGAAGAGTCTTTCAAAAGAATTCAGCTCTATTATTCTAAACTATTTCACTGCATGAGTGGAAATACAGAAGCCTCTTCAGCTGCTCTTCAGGATCAAACTGAACCTTCTGCTTCAGCTGCTCTTCAGGATCAAACTGAACCTTCTGCTTCAGCTGCTCTTCAGGATCAAACTGAACCTTCTGCTTCAGCTGCTCTTCAGGATCAAACTGAACCTTCTGCTTCAGCTGCTCTTCAGGATCAAACTGAACCTTCTGCTTCAGCTGCTCTTCAGGATCAAACTGAACCTTCTGCTTCAGGTGCTCTTCAGGATCAAACTGAACCTTCTGCTTCAGCTGCTCTTCAGGATCAAACTGAACCTTCTGCTTCAGGTGAAAATCAGCTCTTTCTTGGTTTGTACGTTTGCAAATGTGGAAATATTCTGAGACCGTCTAGTATTAGAGAGACAGATACAACAACTACTGCAGTACTGCAGTATTGATATAAGGCAGTACTGCAGTATTGATATAAGGCAGTACTGCAGTATTGATATAAGGCAGTACTGCAGTATTGATATAAGGCAGTACTGCAGTAGTGATATAAGGCAGTACTGCAGTAGTGATATAAGGCAGTACTGCAGTATTGATATAAGGCAGTACTGCAGTATTGATATAAGGCAGTACTGCAGTATTGATATAAGGCAGTACTGCAGTATTGATATAAGGCAGTACTGCAGTATTGATATAAGGCAGTACTGCAGTATTGATATAAGGCAGTACTGCAGTATTGATATAAGGCAGTACTGCAGTATTGATATAAGGCAGTACTGCAGTATTGATATAAGGCAGTACTGCAGTAGTGATATAAGGCAGTACTGCAGTATTGATATAAGGCAGTACTGCAGTATTGATATAAGGCAGTACTGCAGTATTGATATAAGGTAGTACTGCAGTATTGATATAAGGCAGTACTGCAGTATTGATATAAGGCAGTACTGCAGTAGTGATATAAGGCAGTACTGCAGTATTGATATAAGGCAGTACTGCAGTATTGATATAAGGCAGTACTGCAGTATTGATATAAGGCAGTACTGCAGTATTGATATAAGGCAGTACTGCAGTATTGATATAAGGCAGTACTGCAGTATTGATATAAGGCAGTACTGCAGTAGTGATATAAGGCAGTACTGCAGTACTTTCCCCTCGTGTCTTCATCTTCAGTAATCTTCTGTTTCTTAAATGTAAAGGTGTCATGATGTCATAATCTACAACAGAAGTTACCAAAGTGGACCCGGCGCCCCCTGGTGGGCCTCAGAGGTTATGACATACATTTGACTTGTACTGTCCCGAATAAACTGTACTGTCCCGAATAAACTGTACTGTCCCGAATAAACTGCACTGTCACGAATAAACTGCACTGTCCCGAATAAACTGCACTGTCACGAATAAACTGTACTGTCCCGAATAAACTGCACTGTCACGAATAAACTGCACTGTCCCGAATAAACCAATAAATAAACTGTGATTATTCGTTAGGGTTCAGATTCAGCTTTTACCTTTGAGCTTAAATGGAGCAAGTTATTATCAAATTATTATTGGAGGGATTTTCAGAAGGATCAGGCCCCGCGACGTCCCGCAGTTTCTGTCAAATTCATTCATTCACTAATTTATTCATTTATTCGTTTATTCTCCATGAGCTCGGACATGAACGACTCGGACGCAGATCTGTTTGGTCACATTTATTCAGACTCAGGACGGGTTGGATTCGGATCATCCTGGTCCTGGTCCTGGTCCTGGTCCAGACTCGGTCCTGGTCCTGGGCCTCAGTCCTCCTCGTCTTTGTCCTCCTCCACGTCTCTGGTGATGATCAGCACATTCTGAGTCCGGGTGGAGCTGGACTTCTGGACCGGGCTGGAGACAAACAGGGCATGCAGATGACGTCATAACATCGTACACATAGACTTTACAATAATATATTTCTATAACCTCCCCCTCCTCACCCGGTGTCCTCCCCGTCCAGCAGCCTCCTGTACTCCATGATCTCCTTCTCCAGGATGGTCTTCAAGTCCAGTAGAACCTGATACTCCTGCCTCTGACTCTCCAGGTTGGAGCGCAGCGCCCCCAGCTGGTCCTCCAGGCTCATCACCCCCTGCTGGTACCCGCCCAACATGCCGGCGAATCGGGCCTGAGTGTCGGCCAGCGTGCCCTCCAGAGACGCCTTCTGCGGAGGACAGAGAGGGGGCGCCACCGAGTCACATTCACCACAAACAAGAATAAAACTAAACCAGAGACGCCTTCTGCAGAGGACAGAGAGGGGGCGCCACCGAGTCACATGAGGAACACACACCACAAACAAGAATAAAACTAAACCAGAGACGCCTTCTGCAGAGGACAGAGAGGGGGCGCCACCGAGTCACATGAGGAACACACACCACAAACAAGAATAAAACTAAACCAGAGACGTTTACTACTACTACCTATTACTAGGTAATAGTAGTAGTAATAGTAGTAGTAATAGTGGTAGTAATAGTAGTAGTAATAGTGGTAGTAATAGTAGTAGTAATAAGTGTAGAAATAGTGGTAGTAATAGTGGTAGTAATAGTAGTAGTAATAGTGGTAGTAATAGTGGTAGTAATAGTAGTAGTAATAGTAGAAGTAATAGTAGTAGTAATAGTGGTAGTAATAGTAGAAGTAATAGTAGTAGTAATAGTGGTAGTAATAGTGGTAGTAATAGTGGTAGTAATAGTAGTAGTAATAAGTGTAGAAATAGTGGTAGTAATAGTGGTAGTAATAGTAGTAGTAATAGTGGTAGTAATAGTGGTAGTAATAGTAGTAGTAATAGTAGAAGTAATAGTAGTAGTAATAGTGGTAGTAATAGTAGAAGTAATAGTAGTAGTAATAGTGGTAGTAATAGTGGTAGTACTAGTGGTAGTAATAGTAGTAGTAATAGTGGTAGTACTAGTGGTAGTAATAGTAGTAGTAATAGTGGTAGTAATAGTGGTAGTAATAGTAGTAGTAATAGTGGTAGTAATCGTGGTAGTAATAGTGGTAGTAATAGTGGTAGTAATAGTGGTAGTAATAGTGGTAGTAATAGTAGTAGTAATAGTGGTAGTAATAGTAGTAGTAATAGTGGTAGTAATCGTGGTAGTAATCGTGGTAGTGATAGTGGTAGTAATAGTGGTAGTAATAGTAGTAGTAATAGTAGTAGTAATAGTGGTAGTAATAGTGGTAGTAATAGTGGTAGTAATAGTAGTAGTAATAGTGGTAGTAATAGTAGTAGTAATAGTGGTAGTAATAGTGGTAGTAATAGTGGTAGTAATAGTGGTAGTAATAGTGGTAGTAATAGTAGTAGTAATAGTGGTAGTAATAGTAGTAGTAATAGTGGTAGTAATAGTGGTAGTAATAGTAGTAGTAATAGTAGTAGTAATAGTAGTAGTAATAGTGGTAGTAATAGTGGTAGTAATAGTAGTAGTAATAGTAGTAGTAATAGTAGTAGTAATAGTGGTAGTAATAGTGGTAGTAATAGTAGTAGTAATAGTGGTAGTAATAGTAGTAGTAATAGTGGTAGTAATGGTAGTAGTAATAGTGGTAGTAATAGTGGTAGTAATAGTAGTAGTAATAGTAGTAGTAATAGTGGTAGTAATAGTGGTAGTAATAGTAGTAGTAATAGTGGTAGTAATGGTAGTAGTAATAGTGGTAGTAATAGTGGTAGTAATAGTAGTAGTAATAGTGGTAGTAATAGTGGTAGTAATAGTGGTAGTAATGGTAGTAGTAATAGTGGTAGTAATAGTGGTAGTAATAGTAGTAGTAATAGTGGTAGTAATAGTAGTAGTAATAGTGGTAGTAATGGTAGTAGTAATAGTGGTAGTAATAGTGGTAGTAATAGTAGTAGTAATAGTAGTAGTAATAGTAGTAGTAATAGTGGTAGTAATAGTGGTAGTAATAGTGGTAGTAATAGTGGTAGTAATAGTAGTAGTAATAGTGGTAGTAATAGTGGTAGTAATAGTAGTAGTAATAGTAGTAGTAATAGTAGTAGTAATAGTAGTAGTAATAGTGGTAGTAATAGTGGTAGTAATAGTGGTAGTAATAGTAGTGGTAATAGTGGTAGTAATAGTAGTAGTAATAGTGGTAGTAATAGTGGTAGTAATGGTGGTAGTAATAGTGGTAGTAATAGTGGCAGTAATGGTGGTAGTAATAGTAGTGGTAATAGTGGTAGTAATAGTAGTAGTAATAGTGGTAGTAATAGTAGTAGTAATAGTGGTAGTAATAGTGGTAGTAATAGTGGTAGTAATAGTAGTGGTAATAGTGGTAGTAATAGTAGTGGTAATAGTGGTAGTAATAGTAGTAGTAATAGTGGTAGTAATAGTGGTAGTAATAGTGGTAGTAATAGTAGTGGTAATAGTGGTAGTAATAGTGGTAGTAATGGTGGTAGTAATAGTGGTAGTAATAGTGGTAGTAATAGTAGTAATAATAGTGGTAGTAATAGTAGTAGTAATAGTAGTAGTAATAGTGGTAGTAATAGTAGTAGTAATAGTAGTAGTAATAGTGGTAGTAATAGTGGTAGTAATGGTGGTAGTAATAGTAGTAGTAATAGTGGTAGTAATAGTAGTAGTAATAGTGGTAGTAATAGTAGTAGTAATAGTGGTAGTAATAGTAGTAGTAATAGTGGTAGTAATGGTAGTAGTAATAGTGGTAGTAATAGTGGTAGTAATAGTAGTAGTAATAGTAGTAGTAATAGTAGTAGTAATAGTGGTAGTAATAGTGGTAGTAATAGTAGTAGTAATAGTGGTAGTAATAGTGGTAGTAATAGTGGTAGTAATAGTGGTAGTAATGGTGGTAGTAATAGTAGTAGTAATAGCAGTAGTAATAGTGGTAGTAATAGTAGTAGTAATAGTGGTAGTAATGGTGGTAGTAATAGTAGTAGTAATAGTAGTAGTAATTGGTAGTAATAGTAGGAGTAATAGTGGTAGTAATAGTAGTGGTATTAGAGGTAATAGTGTAGTAATAGGTAGTAAGTGGTAGTACAGTGTAGTAATAGTGGAGTAATAGTAGTTAGTATAGTAGAGTAATAGTGGTAGTAAATAGTAGGTACTAGTGGATAGTCAATAGTAGTAGTAATAGTGGTAGAAAGTAGTATAGTGCAGTAGTAGTAGTGAGTAAGGTAGATAGAGTTGTAATCTAGTAGATAGTGGTAGTACTAGTGTAGAATAGTGGTAGAATAAGTAGTCGTAGTAATAGTGAGGTAGTAATAGTGGTAGTATTAGTAGGAGTAGTAGTAGATAGTGTACGTATAGTAGGATAGTAAAAGTGGTAGTAATGGTGGTAGTAATAGTGGTAGTAATAGTGGTAGTAATAGTAGTAATAATAGTGGTAGTAATAGCAGTAGTAATAGTAGTAGTAATAGGTGTAGTAATAGTAGTAATAATAGTGGTAGTAATAGCAGTAGTAATAGTAGTAGTAATAGGTGTAGTAATAGGTGTAGTAATAGTAGTATTCCTACCATGCTGAGCTGTGACTGTAGCTCAATCTCCAGTCCCTGCAGCGTCCGTTTGAGCTCGGTGACCTCTGACTTGGTGGACTGCAGCGTCTCGGTGCTCGCCGCCACTTCCTGGTTGAGCATGGCGGTCTGAGGGGGCGGAGCCAGAGCGTTAGTGTTAAGTACCTCCTTGTTAAGGACCTCCCTTTGCGTCGCTCAGACCTTGTTTTGGAACCAGGTCTCCAGCTCCTTGCGGTTCTTGGACGCCGCCGTCTCGTAGTGATCTCTGATGGACGCCATGACAGCCGAGAGGTCCTCCTGAGGCGCCGCTTCCACCTCCACGTTCACCGTGCCGGAGATCTGAGAGCGCGAGGTCAGCAGGTCCTAAACACAGTTATATGATTAGATCTGAGGTCATGAGGTCCTAAACACAGTTATATATGATTAGATCTGAGGTCAGGAGGTCCTAAACACAGTTATATATGATTAGATCTGAGGTCAGCAGGTCCTAAACACAGTTATATATGATTAGATCTGAGGTCATAAACACAGTTACATATGATTAGATCTGAGGTCAGGAGGTCCTAGATCTGATATTATGCAAATAGTATTTCAGTGCCATAAAGGTAAAAACATGTTTTTCAAATAAACTCATGGTTTTGTGGCACAATGAAATGAGGACAAACACATCAGATTAAGAGAACAGCTGCTACAAAGCAGCTAACAGGTATTTGAAGCTGCTGGAGCCTCTGGAGTCTCCCGAACATCACGCTGTAGGACCTCCAGAGGCTTGTGCATAAACCTTCTCTCCGGCCTCCCCTGAACTGTTCCTGAAGCTGAGGAGCAGAAATACATGGAGACTCGTTTTCAAACAGTCGTGTCCCTGATGAGGCCGTGTGACCCTGGATGGGCAGATGATGGAGAAGTGGATGTTTGGTGAATGGCCACATGAAGACCAGGCCACCTATAGGCTCTGAGCTTTTAGATTTGGGTAAAACTGAAGTGTTGTCATGGATGAGTTTTTACATTTGATTTAATTTCTCATAAAAAAGGTCTTTAGTGTTTTTGCTTTATGTTCCTGTTAGTATGAAAGATCAGAAACATCTTCATCAGATAACGAAGGCCTCTTCAATAATCTGAGAGCTCCACAAACCCGATTAGGATCAGATGAGTCTCTGTAAACATGTGCAGCTCAGTCACACAAACACCCACATCAATGGGGCCTCACCTCCTCGTGGTTCTTCTTCAGTAAGATCAGCTCCTCCTTCAGCCCCTCGATCTGCATCTCCAGGTCTGAACGCGCCAACGTCAGCTGGTCCAGGACCCTCTTCAGCCCCGCGATGTCGGCCTCCACCGACTGACGCATGGACAGCTCGTTGTCGAACCTGAGGGAGGGCAAGGTGGGGGTCAATGTTCTCAACGTTCTGCCTTCATCAGGCCCAAAGTGCCTCACCGCAGAGTCGCTCACCAGTGAGCTCCTTCAGGAGGCGGGAGTCGAACCCCTGACCTTCTGACGATGAGACGACCCGCTCTACTAACTGCACCACTCTCGTAATGTTACTTTAAAACTCAAGTACAAGTACACAAAAATAGGAATATGTTACTCGAGTACTGTGAGTAACTGGCTACGTTTACATGGTCAGAAAAATCTCAAACCTACATGAGCCTGAGCAGATTTACTGAACTCTCTCCCCTCCCTTCAGTCAGGCCCAGCGTTAACGTCTCATAAAAAGTGAAAGGAGGAGAATAATCAGAGCTGGGCCTCAAACTCCCTGAGGAGGTCGAGATGTTCTGCACATGTGCTGCGCCTTAACCACTCGTCACATTTCATGGAGAACGTTTGATTATTTTTCATTTTTTAGTCATTTTTATTATTTCTTTTTCGACATGACTTCGGCCTCGTTGCTTAAATCAATATCAGATTAAATCAATATCAGATTAAATCAATATCAGATTAAATCAATATCAGATTAAATCAATATCAGATTAAATCAATATCAGATTAAATCAATATCAGATTAAATCAATAAATTCAATAATCTGAGAACTCCAGAAATCAGATTCGGATCAGGTTTTTGGTCTCCATGGAAACAGAGCCAGTGTTTGAGTGAAACAAAACATAAAATCATCGATCAAAATAAGTAACTAATATCATACTCGAGTAAGAATCATATACTCCATTATCATTTTACCCAAGTAGAAGTAAAAAGCACTGCATGATAAAACTATAAGAAGTACAAATTCTTCAAAAAGTTACTCCGGTACTTGAGTAAATGTAACTGAGTACTACCAAGTTTCTCAAAGCGCCGCACTGCAGTCATTATTCAGTCGCACCATGATGGCAGCCACAGCCGCCTCGGGGGCAGACTGACGGGAGCGAGGCTGCCAATCTGCGCCCCCGGCCCCTCCCATCAACACTCACTTGGTCCTGAAGTCGTCGGCCGCCAGTTTGGCGTTGTCGATGGCCAGGTAGAGGGCGCCGTTGTTGCGGGTGGCGTCGAGGATCTGCAGGACAGAAGAAACATCTCAGACTGGGTTCTTCTATGCAGGAGTTCCACAGGGCGGTGGTCATGCACCTCTGCTGTTTATGCTGGACCGCAGTACAGTACTTAAGTAAAAGTACTTTGTAACTGACCCTCTCCGGCCACAGGTACAGGTTTCTTTGATTTGCTGTGACTTTAAGGTTTTAGTCTCAAGGCCACTCAAGGGTTAATGATTCATATCAGGGATTTTATTGGAAATGTTTTAATCTTTTATGGAGAAATCGATTTAACGACACTCGGTCTGATGCTTTTATGTTTTATTTCAATCACTATCAATGCTTTACTCCTGGTTTATTTTTTATGAACATGTAAACACTAAATCAGGCTTTGACCCGCTCTAAAGACTCACAATAAAAGTCCCAGGGGTGAGACGTGTCTGCCCTTTCAGAATAAGAGTCCCAAGGGGCTGCGGCGGTGTCGGTTTCACAATAAAAGTCCCGTGGGAGCGACCGTGGTCTAGTTTTCCACAATAAGAGTTCCTGAGGTGTGTTTAGATCCTTTTGTCGCCGCGGTTTCACTTTTCACTTTCCTCCAGTTTCACAGGAGTTTGGATTCAGGCCCCGCAGTAACTCACTACTGCAGTAATCGTAGTACTACTGCAAAGTATTCATTTCCACAGTACTGCAGTAAATGTACAAGGATATTATTGTTGGGACTAAAGGTGGGGCTCGTTCTGCAGCGCACGGCGGAGTCACGATCCTCAGGACAAAGATCTAAATCTGTCTTTAAAGTGAACAGTCCTGGGCCCAAAGCAGGCCCAGACCTGTCCAGGTCCAGGCCCAGACCCAGACCTGTCCAGGTTCAGACCTGTCCAGGCCCAGACCTGTCCAGGTCCAGACCTGTCCAGGTTCAGACCTGTCCAGACCCAGACCTGTCCAGACCCAGACCTGTCCAGGTCCAGACCTGTCCAGGTTCAGACCTGTCCAGACCCAGACCTGTCCAGACCCAGACCTGTCCAGGCCCAGGCCTGTCCAGGCCCAGACCTGTCAAGGTCCAGACCTGGTCCTGAAAGTCACAGTAGTAGGACCAGGCCGCTCGTGTGGAGACGGACAGAGGGAGGTGGCCTTTGGGGAACGACCTGCTCTGGAGAACTGAACTCATGCTGAGACCAAGTAAAAGTTGTTCATTATACATTTATGAAGTACCGGAATAATTATTTGACTCCAGGGAGGAGTTGAAGCAGCTGAACCGCGTATCTCTCCTACGCCGTCAACACTTTCCCTTCAAGGCCAAGTCAGAGCTAAACCAGAGACGGACTAAGACTATATCCATAAACACATGCAGTTCAAGGACTAAGCAAATAACCGCACCCTAACCCCGCCCCAATCCTTCTGCATCTGCGTTCAGGGCCTTTCCCCCACCCTCCAGTCCACAGGGGGGCGCCCTCCCCTACACACCTGACAGGTGTATCTCCCATGTCTTGATGCTTTTACCTTTAACCTGATTGTAATTCCACATATCCTCTCTACTGAGGCCTTGAGTACGAAATGCGCCGAATACATAAAGTTGCCTTCCCTTGCCTTGTAGTACAGTATCTGTAGTATCTGTAGTATTTGTAGTATCTGTAGTATTTGTAGTATCTGTAGTATTTGTAGTATCTGTAGTATTTGTAGTATCTGTAGTATTTGTAGTATTTGTAGTATCTGTAGTATTTGTAGTATCTGTAGTATCTGTAGTATCTGTAGTATCTGTAGTATTTGTAGTATCTGTAGTATTTGTAGTATCTGTAGTATTTGTAGTATCTGTAGTATTTGTAGTATCTGTAGTATTTGTAGTATCTGTAGTATTTGTAGTATCTGTAGTATCTGTAGTATTTGTAGTATCTGTAGTATCTGTAGTATTTGTAAGTAAGTGCTTTATTTGTCATTGTACAAGCGCACAACGAAACAGTGTTCAGGTGTTAGTCCTGAGCCGCCATTGTGGCTCTTCTTCTTCTCATGTAGTAGTAGCAGCACCTTGTCTTACAGGTAGTAGTATTTGTAGTATTAGTAGTATTTGTAGTATTTGTAGTACCTGGTCCTGTAAGTCGCCGATGATGGCGGTGAACCTCGAGTGGTCGTTTGTCTCCGGTTGAGTTTTTCTTTCCAGGAACTCTCGGATCTTTATCTCCAGGTCAGTGTTTGCCTTTTCCAGAGTGCGAACCTGAAGTACACAGAGTACTGCATTACTGCCCCCGAAGTACACAGAGTACTGCATTACTGCCCCTGAAGTACACAGAGTACTGCATTACTGCCCCTGAAGTACACAGAGTACTGCATTACTGCCCCCGAAGTACACAGAGTACTGCATTACTGCCCCTGAAGTACACAGAGTACTGCATTACTGCCCCCGAAGTACACAGAGTACTGCATTACTGCCCCTGAAGTACACAGAGTACTGCATTACTGCCCCTGAAGTACACAGAGTACTGCATTACTGCCCCTGAAGTACACAGAGTACTGCATTACTGCCCCTGAAGTACACAGAGTACTGCATTATTGCCCCTGAAGTACACAGAGTACTGCATTACTGCCCCTGAAGTACACAGAGTTATATTTGCAGTACCTTGTCCAGGTAGCTGGAGAGCCGGTCGTTCAGGTTCTGCATCGTGGCCTTCTTGTTGTCGGTGGTCACGTCCAACGCGTCGGCGAGGTTGAAGGTGGCGCCCCCTGCTGCTGAGCCCAGGGACTGCGCGGAGGAGAAGGTTCTGGCCGCGCCCCCTGCTGCTGAGCCCAGGGACTGCGCGGAGAAGGTTCTGGCCGCGCCCACACTGGACACACTGATGCCCATCCTGCCCGCCCCTCCGTGCACGCTGGGGGCCCGTGCACGGCCCCCATGCTGGGACGAGGAGCGACTGAAGAAGGACATCCTGAGGACACAGACGGGTCACTTGTAAAAGTACTTATAGTTTCAAAGAAGTAAAAGTACTTGTAAAAGTACTTATAGTTTCAAAGAAGTAAAAGTATTTGTACAGACACCTAGAGTCTGTCCGAGGACACTTCCTCTGAGCTCCTTCACATCTTCACTGAGAGCTACAGGATGGAACTCTGCCTTTAACTCTCTGACGCCACTGGGACGACCCGTCAGGAGCAGTGGGCGGGACCATCTCCAGATGTGGAACCAGGCTGGTGGTCAGAGTCACCTCGAGGATCCACTTGTACATGTTTTTAGTGGGAATTAAACCTTTGACCTTTTTACTGTGAAGCACGAGTGCTAACTGACTGTTCATGATTGAGTTAATTGTCGTGTTGTGTTCATTGTCGTGTTGTGTTAATTGTCGTGTTGTGTTAATTGTCGTGTTGTGTTAATTGTCGTGTTGTGTTAATTGTCGTGTTGAGTTAATTGTCGTGTTGTGTTCATTGTCGTGTTGTGTTCATTGTCGTGTTGTGTTAATTGTCGTGTTGTGTTCATTGTCGTGTTGTGTTAATTGTCGTGTTGTGTTAATTGTCGTGTTGTGTTCATTGTCGTGTTGTGTTCATTG
>CM038352.1:1149464-1206964 GCA_021464625.1 Proterorhinus semilunaris
GGATGAAGAGAGAGAGGGAGGGGGGGGAGAGAGGGATGAAGAGAGAGAGGGGGGGGGAGAGAGAGGGATGAAGAGAGAGAGGGGGAGGGGGGGAGAGAGAGGGATGAAGAGAGAGAGGGGAGATTTGGACTTTGGACAGAAATGTTTTATTCATTTCCTTCTCAACACAACTCATAAAAATATTCTAAAATCATCCATTTCCTCTTGAGTCCCGTAAACACCTCCAGAACTAACTGCCCCCAACTGTCCAGTTCCTCAAAGTCCGCCAGCTCCTCCACCAAAGAGCCGTACAGGAACTCCCCCTCAGAGGGACTGAGGGGGATCTGCTCAGCCAGGTCAGATCCTCCTTCCCCACTGTGGCCGCTGTTGGCAGGATGAGGAACACCAGAAGGCTTCAGGCTGCTCCTCGCTGTGCTCCTACAGCCTGCACCAGCAGAAGAAGAGAACGTCATCAATCACTCGGTATTGTGAGAACATCTCAGAGACGATGTGGAAACCTGTGTTTTTGTTTCAACTGGTTTTCTCTCGTGTGAAAGATCTGAGTCTCAAACCAGGACATGATGTTCCTCTGATTTAAATAACGACTCTTTAGGAAGACGGGACGTTCTCCAACACACCAGGAACAAGCTCTCATTAAGGAACTCTTTATCTCCACCAGAACATGTGACCACAGGAAATACAGACGTCCACCGGGTTTTACAAACTAGCTTTGAGTGTCAGTGTGGACGGGCCCCGGGGCCCCAGTCACATGTGTTTGCATCTCACCGACTGATCGGACCAGTTCCTCTGCGGTCATGTGACGGCGGTCACGTGACCGTGGTGAGCCCCGCCCCTTCCTCGACTCAAACGGGTCTGACGGGTTTCAGTCGGACTCGGGGTTTCAGTCGGACTCGGGGTTTCAGTCGGACTCGGGGTTTCAGTCGGGCTCGGGGTTTCAGTCGGACTCGGGCTCTCAGTCGGACTCGGGGTTTCAGTCGGGCTCGGGGTTTCAGTCGGACTCGGGCTCTCAGTCGGACTCGGGGGTTTCAGTCGGGCTCGGGGGTTCAGTCGGACTCGGGGTTTCAGTCGGGCTCGGGGTTTCAGTCGGACTCGGGCTCTCAGTCGGACTCGGGGTTTCAGTCGGGCTCGGGGTTTCAGTCGGACTCGGGGTTTCAGTCGGGCTCGGGGGTTCAGTCGGACTCGGGGTTTCAGTCGGACTCGGGGTTTCAGTCGGACTCGGGGTTTCAGTCGGACTCGGGGTTTCAGTCGGGCTCGGGGTTTCAGTCGGACTCGGGGTTTCAGTCGGGCTCGGGGTTTCAGTCGGACTCGGGGGTTTCAGTCGGACTCGGAGTTTCAGTCGGACTCGGAGTTTCAGTCGGACTCGGGGTTTCAGTCGGACTCGGGCTCTCAGTCGGACTCGGGGTTTCAGTCGGGCTCGGGGTTTCAGTCGGACTCGGGGTTTCAGTCGGGCTCGGGGTTTCAGTCGGACTCGGGGTTTCAGTCGGACTCGGGGGTTTCAGTCGGACTCGGGGTTTCAGTCGGACTCGGGGTTTCAGTCGGGCTCGGGGTTTCAGTCGGACTCGGGCTCTCAGTCGGACTCGGGGTTTCAGTCGGGCTCGGGGTTTCAGTCGGACTCGGGCTCTCAGTCGGACTCGGGGTTTCAGTCGGGCTCGGGGGTTCAGTCGGACTCGGGGTTTCAGTCGGACTCGGGGTTTCAGTCGGACTCGGGGTTTCAGTCGGACTCGGGGTTTCAGTCGGGCTCGGGGTTTCAGTCGGACTCGGGGTTTCAGTCGGGCTCGGGGTTTCAGTCGGACTCGGGGTTTCAGTCGGACTCGGGGGTTTCAGTCGGACTCGGAGTTTCAGTCGGACTCGGAGTTTCAGTCGGACTCGGGGTTTCAGTCGGACTCGGGCTCTCAGTCGGACTCGGGGTTTCAGTCGGGCTCGGGGGTTCAGTCGGACTCGGGGTTTCAGTCGGACTCGGGGTTTCAGTCGGACTCGGGGTTTCAGTCGGGCTCATGGACGGAGCTCAGACCTTTGGCTCCTCACAGTTTCAGCCTCATCACCTGCTCTCCCTGTAGCTTCAGGCAGCGATGGAAACCTGAGCTCGGAGCAGAAGGTTTACAGCCTCAGGGCGAAGCTCATGCACAGTTTGAAACGTCACAGAATAAACATCATCATCAAACATGTATAACGCTTCTGTAGGAAGCCGGCGTGAGGATCCTCATTTAGGAGGATTTTGAAATCCGCTGCAGTTCCTTTCACATCAGGTCAGGTTTTATTTTTCAAAAGGCTCGATGAGAGTTTAACTTTACTGCACTTGATAAAACTCTTCCATGACCCCCTCGTTCTTCCTCATCTAAATAATGGACATCTGGGGAAGTCCAAAGCTTCTCCTGCTCCAAAAAAGGCAAAAAGAATCATCACTAAAGCAGATTTCTATGCACCAACAAACCCCTGTCTCTGTGGAGCACGAAGCAGATGATGAGCTCCTCATGGCCAGGAGCTTTTTGAACACAGGAACCTCAGAGGAACCGGCATTTTGAAAAAAGTAAAAGCTACCCAAAACATGTATTTCTGTAAGAGGTTAATCTGTGGAACGACTTGGAGATCAGTTAAAACATTCAAAGCTTTAAAAAGTATTTAAAACTTTTATTTATTTAAAAAGTACTATGATTCAAAAACACTTAAACTCAGGATGAATAAAGTAAGCAACAAATGAAAAAACCCAACAGATCAATAACGGATCAAATGAAGTGAAACAAAATGTAAATAAACGTATATATTGGAATATTTAATGTATGGATAAAACTGGCCTTAACTTGGCGATGTTTCCCAAGTGAAAGACTCTGATATTGCTCCTTTGGGCCGGAGGCAGGAGGCCGTTACTAAAGTGAACCCAGGGGAAACTCTGCTCCCTCACGGAGCAGCTGCAGCTGCCAACGACCGGAGCCACAACAATGAGGACTCATTTATAACCACGGAGACTCATTTATAACAACGGAGACTCATTTATAACCACGGAGACTCATTTATAACAACGGAGACTCATTTATAACCACGGAGACTCATTTATAACCACGGAGACTCATTTATAACAACGGAGACTCATTTATAACCATGGAGACTCATTTATAACCATGGAGACTCATTTATAACCATGGAGACTCATTTATAATAATGGAGACTCATTTATAATAATGGAGACTCATTTATAATAATGGAGACTCATTTATAACCATGGAGACTCATTTATAACAACGGAGACACATTTATAACAATGGAGACTCATTTATAATAATGGAGACTCATTTATAATAATGGAGACTCAATTATAACCATGGAGACTCATTTATAACCACGGAGACTCATTTATAACCATGGAGACTCATTTATAACCATGGAGACTCAATTATAACCATGGAGACTCATTTATAACCATGGAGACTCATTTATAACCATGGAGACTCAATTATAACCATGGAGACTCATTTATAACAATGGAGACTCATTTATAACCATGGAGACTCATTTATAATAATGGAGACTCAATTATAACCATGGAGACTCATTTATAAAAATGGAAACTCATTTATAATAACGGAGACTCATTTATAACCATGGAGACTCATTTATAACCATGGAGACTCATTTATAACCACGGAGACACATTTATAACCATGGAGACTCATTTATAACAACGGAGACTCATTTATAACCATGGAGACTCATTTATAACAACGGAGACTCATTTATAACAACGGAGACACATTTATAACAACGGAGACTCATTTATAATAATGGAGACACATTTATAACAACGGAGACTCATTTATAACAACGGAGACTCATTTATAATAATGGAGACACATTTATAACCATGGAGACTCATTTATAACAACGGAGACACATTTATAACAACGGAGACTCATTTATAACAACGGAGACTCATTTATAACAACGGAGACTCATTTATAACCATGGAGACTCATTTATAACAACGGAGACTCATTTATAATAATGGAGACACATTTATAACCATGGAGACTCATTTATAACAACGGAGACACATTTATAACAACGGAGACTCATTTATAACCATGGAGACTCATTTATAACAACGGAGACTCATTTATAACAACGGAGACACATTTATAACAACGGAGACTCATTTATAACAACGGAGACTCATTTATAACCATGGAGACTCATTTATAACAACGGAGACTCATTTATAACAACGGAGACACATTTATAACAACGGAGACTCATTTATAATAATGGAGACACATTTATAACCATGGAGACTCATTTATAATAATGGAGACTCATTTATAACAACGGAGACTCATTTATAACCATGGAGACTCATTTATAACAACGGAGACTCATTTATAACCATGGAGACTCATTTATAACAACGGAGACTCATTTATAACCATGGAGACTCATTTATAACAACGGAGACTCATTTATAACAACGGAGACACATTTATAACAACGGAGACTCATTTATAACAACGGAGACTCATTTATAACCATGGAGACTCATTTATAACAACGGAGACACATTTATAACAACGGAGACTCATTTATAACCATGGAGACTCATTTATAACCATGGAGACTCATTTATAATAATGGAGACTCATTTATAACAACGGAGACTCATTTATAACCATGGAGACTCATTTATAACCATGGAGACTCATTTATAATAATGGAGACTCATTTATAACCATGGAGACTCATTTATAATAATGGAGACTCATTTATAACCATGGAGACTCATTAATAACAACGGAGACTCATTTATAACAACGGAGACACATTTATAACAACGGAGACTCATTTATAACCACGGAGACTCATTTATAACCATGGAGACTCATTTATAACAATGGAGACTCATTTATAACCATGGAGACTCATTTATAACCATGGAGACTCATTTATAACCACGGAGACACATTTATAACAATGGAGACTCATTTATAACCATGGAGACTCATTTATAATAATGGAGACTCAATTATAACCATGGAGACTCATTTATAAAAATGGAAACTCATTTATAACCACGGAGACTCATTTATAACCATGGAGACTCATTTATAACCATGGAGACTCATTTATAATAATGGAGACTCATTTATAACCATGGAGACTCATTTATAACCATGGAGACTCATTTATAATAATGGAGACTCATTTATAACCACGGAGACACATTTATAACCATGGAGACTCATTTATAATAACGGAGACTCATTTATAACCATGGAGACTCATTTATAACCACGGAGACTCATTTATAACCATGGAGACTCATTTATAATAATGGAGACTCATTTATAACCACGGAGACTCATTTATAACAACGGAGACTCATTTATAACCATGGAGACTCATTTATAACCACGGAGACTCATTTATAACCATGGAGACTCATTTATAATAATGGAGACTCATTTATAACCACGGAGACTCATTTATAACAACGGAGACACATTTATAACCATGGAGACTCATTTATAACAACGGAGACTCATTTATAACAACGGAGACTCATTTATAACAACGGAGACTCATTTATAACCATGGAGACTCATTTATAACCATGGAGACTCATTTATAACCACGGAGACTCATTTATAACCATGGAGACTCATTTATAACAACGGAGACTCATTTATAACCATGGAGACTCATTTATAACCATGGAGACACATTTATAACCACGGAGACACATTTATAACAACGGAGACTCATTTATAATAATGGAGACTCATTTATAACCATGGAGACTCATTTATAACAACGGAGACTCATTTATAATAACGGAGACTCATTTATAACCATGGAGACTCATTTATAACCATGGAGACTCATTTATAACCATGGAGACTCATTTATAACCATGGAGACTCATTTATAACCACGGAGACTCATTTATAACCATGGAGACTCATTTATAACAACGGAGACTCATTTATAACCATGGAGACTCATTTATAACCATGGAGACTCATTTATAACAATGGAGACTCATTTATAACCATGGAGACTCATTTATAACAACGGAGACTCATTTATAACAATGGAGACTCATTTATAATAACGGAGACTCATTTATAACCATGGAGACTCATTTATAACAACGGAGACTCATTTATAATAACGGAGACTCATTTATAACCATGGAGACTCATTTATAACCATGGAGACTCATTTATAACCATGGAGACTCATTTATAACAACGGAGACTCATTTATAATAACGGAGACTCATTTATAACCATGGAGACTCATTTATAACAATGGAGACTCATTTATAACCATGGAGACTCATTTATAACCATGGAGACACATTTATAACCACGGAGACACATTTATAACCATGGAGACTCATTTATAACCATGGAGACTCATTTATAACCATGGAGACACATTTATAACCACGGAGACTCATTTATAACCATGGAGACTCATTTATAACAACGGAGACTCATTTATAACCATGGAGACTCATTTATAACCATGGAGACTCATTTATAACAACGGAGACTCATTTATAACAATGGAGACTCATTTATAATAACGGAGACTCATTTATAACCATGGAGACTCATTTATAACAACGGAGACTCATTTATAATAATGGAGACTCATTTATAACCATGGAGACTCATTTATAACAACGGAGACTCATTTATAATAACGGAGACTCATTTATAACCATGGAGACTCATTTATAACCATGGAGACTCATTTATAACAACGGAGACTCATTTATAATAACGGAGACTCATTTATAACCATGGAGACTCATTTATAACCATGGAGACTCATTTATAACCATGGAGACTCATTTATAACCATGGAGACACATTTATAACCACGGAGACACATTTATAACAATGGAGACTCATTTATAACCATGGAGACTCATTTATAACCATGGAGACTCATTTATAACCATGGAGACACATTTATAACCACGGAGACTCATTTATAACCATGGAGACTCATTTATAACAACGGAGACTCATTTATAACAATGGAGACTCATTTATAATAACGGAGACTCATTTATAACCATGGAGACTCATTTATAACAATGGAGACTCATTTATAACAACGGAGACTCATTTATAACAATGGAGACTCATTTATAACCATGGAGACTCATTTATAACCATGGAGACACATTTATAACCACGGAGACACATTTATAACAATGGAGACTCATTTATAATAATGGAGACTCATTTATAACAATGGAGACTCATTTATAATAACGGAGACTCATTTATAACCATGGAGACACATTTATAACCACGGAGACACATTTATAACAATGGAGACTCATTTATAACCATGGAGACTCATTTATAACCATGGAGACTCATTTATAACCATGGAGACACATTTATAACCACGGAGACTCATTTATAACCATGGAGACTCATTTATAACAACGGAGACTCATTTATAACCATGGAGACTCATTTATAACCATGGAGACTCATTTATAACAACGGAGACTCATTTATAACAATGGAGACTCATTTATTATAACGGAGACTCATTTATAACCATGGAGACTCATTTATAACAACGGAGACTCATTTATAACAATGGAGACTCATTTATAATAACGGAGACTCATTTATAACCATGGAGACTCATTTATAACAACGGAGACTCATTTATAACAATGGTTACAACTATTACTACTACTACAACTACTACAATTACTACAACGTGTCCTTCCCTCCTGCAGTGGCTGATAGGGCGACCAGATGTCCCCGCCGTTACAGAGGAACCAATTATAATGTGAATAAACAGAGCAGGTGATGCCCATATATGGACATGTAGGTGAGGGTGAGGGTGAGGGAGAGAGTGAGGGAGAGGTTTAGGGTGAGGTTGAGGGTGAGGGAGAGGGTGAGGATGAGGGTGAGGGAGAGGTTGAGGGTGAGGGAGAGGTTGAGGGTGAGGGACAGGGTGAGGGAGAGGTTTAGGGTGAGGTTGAGGGTGAGGGAGAGGGTGAGGATGAGGGTGAGGGAGAGGGTGAGGGAGAGGTTTAGGGTGAGGTTGAGGGTGAGGGAGAGGGTGAGGATGAGGGTGAGGGAGAGGTTGAGGGTGAGGGAGAGGTTGAGGGTGAGGGAGAGGTTTAGGGTGAGGGAGAGGTTGAGGGTGAGGGACAGGGTGAGGGAGAGGTTTAGGGTGAGGGAGAGGTTGAGGGAGAGGGTGAGGGAGAGAGTGAGGGAGAGGGTGAGGGACAGGGTTAGGGAGAGGTTTAGGGTGAGGGAGAGGGAGAGAGTGAGGGAGAGGTTGAGGGACAGGGTGAGGGAGAGGTTTAGGGTGAGGGTGAGGGTGAGGGAGAGGGACAGGGTGAGGGAGAGGTTGAGGGTGAGGGAGAGGGTGAGGGACAGGGTGAGGGAGAGGGTGAGGGAGAGGGTGAGGGACAGGGTGAGGGAGAGAGTGAGGGAGAGGTTGAGGGACAGGGTGAGGGAGAGGGTGAGGGACAGGGTTAGGGAGAGGTTTAGGGTGAGGGAGAGGGTGAGGGAGAGGGTGAGGGACAGGGTGAGGGAGAGAGTGAGGGAGAGGTTGAGGGTGAGGGAGCGGTTGAGGGTGAGGGAGAGGTTGAGGGAGAGGGTGAGAGTGAGGGAGAGAGTGAGGGTGAGGGAGAGGGTGAGGATGAGGGAGAGGGTGAGGATGAGGGACAGGGTGAGGGACAGGGAGAGGATGAGGGCGAGGGTGAGGGAGAGAGTGAGGGAGAGGTTGAGGGTGAGGGAGAGGTTGAGGGAGAGAGTGAGGGTGAGAGTGAGGGAGAGGTTGAGGTTGAGGTTGAGGGTGAGGGAGAGGTCGAGGGTGAGGATCAGGGACAGGGTGAGGGACAGGGAGAGGGTGAGGATGAGGGAGAGGGGCTGTGGGCCTTTACGGAGGCGCTGGGGGAGGCGTTTGGAGACTCTCGTCCCACTGTGATACTCCACAGGCAGATTCCTGGTGGATTCCTCAGCGAGTCCCGTCCTGTCCCACATTCCTCCTCGTGCTCAAACCGCTGTCTCCGTCTGCGCCTCGGGATCCAACGACCCCCACACAAACACCTCCATCTCCAGGTGAAGCAACACTGGCTCCGCTGCAGCGCCTGAAGCATTCATGATCAGGTGTCTGTCACTCCGGCCTCCTGCTGGAAGTCAGAGTCACATTCAAAACATCTAAAAACTCTTGTTCCCTTTGTCCTGTTTTGGGCCTGAGAACAAGTGAAGGTCCTACACCGGTTTAAATACTGCACTAAGACAATGACACAGACCTGGAGCTCCAACAAGGACTGGACGTTCTTCTGCTGAGGGACTCCTTCGGCCCTGGGTCTCTATAGCCGGTCTTTCTTCTGTGCAAACGATCAAACATTAACCACAGTCTGTCCAATACTACAGCTGCAGTACTACTACTGTATACTACTACTACTACTACAGCTGCAGTACTACTACTGTATACTACTACTACTACTACCACTACTACAGCTGCAGTACTACTACTGTATACTACTACTACAGCTGCAGTACTACTACTGTATACTACTACTACTACTACTACAGCTGCAGTACTACTACTGTATACTACTACTACTACTACAGCTGCAGTCCTACTACTGTATACTACTACTACTACTACAGCTGCAGTCCTACTACTGTATACTACTACTACTACTACAGCTGCAGTCCTACTACTGTATACTACTACTACTACTACAGCTGCAGTCCTACTACTGTATACTACTACTACTACTACAGCTGCAGTACTACTACTGTATACTACTACTACTACTACCACTACTACAGCTGCAGTACTACTACTGTATACTACTACTACAGCTGCAGTACTACTACTGTATACTACTACTACTACTACCACTACTACAGCTGCAGTACTACTACTGTATACTACTACTACAGCTGCAGTACTACTACTGTATACTACTACTACTACTACTACAGCTGCAGTACTACTACTGTATACTACTACTACTACTACTACAGCTGCAGTACTACTATTGTATACTACTACTACTACTACAGCTGCAGTCCTACTACTACTACTACAGCTGCAGTCCTACTACTGTATACTACTACTACTACTACTACAGCTGCAGTACTACTATTGTATACTACTACTACTACTACAGCTGCAGTACTACTACTGTATACTACTACTACTACTACAGCTGCAGTACTACTATTGTATACTACTACTACTACTACAGCTTCAGTACTACTACTGTATACTACTACTACTACTACAGCTGCAGTACTACTACTGTATACTACTACTACTACTACAGCTGCAGTACTACTATTGTATACTACTACTACTACTACAGCTGCAGTACTACTACTGTATACTACTACTACTACTACTACCACTACTACAGCTGCAGTACTACTACTGTATACTACTACTACAGCTGCAGTACTACTACTGTATACTACTACTACTACTACAGCTGCAGTACTACTACTGTACACTACTACTACTACTACTACTACTACTACAGCTGCAGTACTACTACTGTATACTACTACTACAGCTGCAGTACTACTACTGTATACTACTACTACTACTACAGCTGCAGTACTACTACTGTACACTACTACTACTACTACTACTACTACTACAGCTGCAGTACTACTACTGTATACTACTACTACAGCTGCAGTACTACTACTGTACACTACTGTATACTACTACTACTACTACAGCGGCAGTACTACTACTGTACACTACTACTACTACTACTACTACTACTACAGCTGCAGTACTACTACTGTATACTACTACTACAGCTGCAGTACTACTACTGTACACTACTGTATACTACTACTACTACTACAGCGGCAGTACTACTACTACTACAGCTGCAGTACTACTACTGTACACTACTACTACTACTACAGCTGCAGTACTACTACTGTACACTACTACTACTACTACTACTACTACAGCTGCAGTACTACTACTGTATACTACTACTACTACTACAGCTGCATTACTACTACTGTACACTACTACTACTACTACTACTACTACTACTACGGCTGCAGTACTACTACTACTACAGCTGCAGTACTACTACTGTACACTACTACTACTATTACAGCTGCAGTACTACTACTGTACACTACTACTACTACTACTACCACTACTACAGCTGCAGTACTACTACTACTACAGCTGCAGTACTACTACTGTATACTACTACTACTACTACCACTACTACTACTACTACAGCGGCAGTACTACTACTACTACAGCTGCAGTACTACTACTGTACACTACTACTACTACTACAGCTGCATTACTACTACTGTACACTACTACTACTACTACTACTACTACTACTACTACAGCTGCAGTACTACTACTGTATACTACTACTACTACTACAGCTGCATTACTACTACTGTACACTACTACTACTACTACCACTACTACAGCTGCAGTACTACTACTACTACAGCTGCAGTACTACTACTGTACACTACTACTACTACTACCACTACTACAGCTGCAGTACTATTACTACTACAGCTGCAGTACTACTACTGTACACTACTACTACTACTACCACTACTACAGCTGCAGTACTACTACTGTATACTACTACTACTACTACTACTACAGCTGCAGTACTACTACTGTATACTACTACTACTACTACAGCTGCAGTACTACTACTGTATACTACTACTACTACTACCACTACTACAGCTGCAGTACTACTACTGTATACTACTACTACTACCACTACTACAGCTGCAGTACTACTACTGTATACTACTACTACTACTACAGCTGCAGTACTACTACTGTATACTTCTACTACTACTACTACTACAGCTGCAGTACTACTACTGTATACTACTACTACTACTACCACTACTACAGCTGCAGTACTACTACTGTATACTACTACTACTACCACTACTACAGCTGCAGTACAACTACTCTATACTACTACTACTACTACAGCTGCAGTACTACTACTGTATACTACTACTACTACTACTACTACAGCTGCAGTACTACTACTGTATACTACTACTACTACTACAGCTGCAGTACTACTACTGTATACTACTACTACTACTACCACTACTACAGCTGCAGTACTACTACTGTATACTACTACTACTACCACTACTACAGCTGCAGTACTACTACTCTATACTACTACTACTACTACTGTACAAATAGGTCAATCTTAATAATATATGAACTTTACTCTTTATTTTTGATGCTTTGGTTAGAGGTATTGTTTGGTTTCTGTGATGTAGCGTTAGCCTGTATGACATATGTAGCGTTAGCCTGTATGACATATGTAGCGTTAGCCTGTATGACATATTTAGCGTTAGCCTGTATGACATATGTAGCGTTAGCCTGTATGACATATGTAGCGTTAGCCTGTATGACATATGTAGCGTTAGCCTGTATGACATATGTAGCGTTAGCCTTTATGACATATGTAGCGTTAGCCTGTATGACATATGTAGCGTTAGCCTGTATGACATATGTAGCGTTAGCCTGTAGGGCATATGTAGCGTTAGCCTGTATGACATATGTAGCGTTAGCCTGTATGGCATATGTAGCGTTAGCCTGTATGACATATGTAGCGTTAGCCTGTATGGCATATGTAGCGTTAGCCTGTATGGCATATGTAGCGTTAGCCTGTATGACATATGTAGCGTTAGCCTGTATGGCATATGTAGCGTTAGCCTGTATGACATATGTAGCGTTAGCCTGTATGGCACTAATGTAATATAAGTGATGTAATAAAGTAAAAGTAATAAACACAGGTCTGTTTGTCCGTATCACGTTTTCAAATGATTTTCAATGAATAACAAACACAAGCATTAACGTTAACTGTTCATAATAATGAGTCATTTATAGTTTGTTATGTTCACTGTGAACACTGTTGTGTTTATTACTTAGCAAAATACGCCATCTAGTGGTGGTTTTAAGTTCGTTTGTTTCAGACAGTAGAAGAAGAACTCAGACAGGAAGTTGTATAGAACGATTTCACTACAGTACATGGCAGCGAACTTCCCGGTTGTCATTACCATTCTCAGTATAATTTTAATTTGGGTGTAATTATCATAATCATTATTATTATCATTATCATTATTATTATTATATATTAATTTAATTGAGTTATATGTGAAGTATGATGTATCCTTGCATTAAAAAGGGTGAGCATTACAGGGTGAACACGACTATACACTTCATTTATTGTGTTTTGGTTACACATTTGAGAGTCAGGACCTTTTTGATGTGTTTAACTGTATGCTAACACTTATGCTAATCGCGATGCTAACGGCTACGCTAACCGCAGTAATTTATGTTATGTGCTAGTTATAGCCTTGCTTTATTTTAGCACAGAACCTATGTGTACCTCTTTTTTTGTACAGTTAGTTTCACAAAGATACATTCAGTAAACGCCATTGAACATCATCTGGAGTCTGTGGAGCTTCTGGATCTGTTGAGCTGTTTGGAGAGCTGTGCTTCTACTGAGGCCATTTACATAGTTTGATAAATGATTTAAATCTGCTTTTTAAATATTATAGTTTCACGTTTGACCGAATCACACTCAGAAACGTGTTGTTTAGGGTCATGGCAGTGACGTCACCTCCAGGGTCGTCGGAGTGGTGTCATGTGATCGTCGTTCAAAATGGCCACTGAAGTTTATCATTGGTCTGTTGTGATGTCTTCGTTCAGCCTCAGCTTTGATCATGTGTTTAAACATGGAAGCTCATACGTGTGTATGTTTCATGTGAAGCTGAGAACAATTACGCCAAAGGAGAAAGTTTGGGGATTTTATCTTTTTTATTTTGGTCATAGTTTAAACACCTTCCCCCTGTATGACTGTGTTGATTTATCATCCTCACTAAAACATCAAACTGATCTGAACGTTCAAACTTGAATATTCAGGACTTTATGTCTGTGTGAAGTGTCTCTGACCCGAAAACAAACTCCTGAGACGAGGTGGACGTGGAGAGGTTTATTCACATCATGGACCGACAGTTTAGAAGATCTCACTGTTTTTTACAGTTGCAAAACCTCCTCTGATTGGATGGTGCTGACCACAACCCCGTCCACTATCTCCTCGATGATGGTCACCACCTTCTGTTTGGTCGTCTTCTTGAGGACTGGAGCTGAAGACCCAGAACCAGAATCTGCTCCTGAGCCTGAACCATCTCCAGAATCTGCTCCTGAGCCTAAACCAGATCCAGAATCTGCTCCTGAGCCTAAACCAGATCCAGAATCTGCTCCTGAGCCTAAACCAGATCCAGAATCTGCTCCTGAGCCTAAACCAGATCCAGAATCTGCTCCTGAGCCTAAACCAGATCCAAAGCCTGCTCCAGAACCTGCTCCGGAATCTGCCCCGGAACCAGAACCTGCTCCAGAATCTGCACCTGAGCCAGAACCTGCACCTGAACCTGCACCTGAGCCAGAACCTGATCCAGAACCTGCACCTAAGCCTGCTCTGGAACCAGAACCTGCTCCTGAACCTGCACCTGATCCAGAACCTGCACCTAAGCCTGCTCCGGAACCAGAACCTGCTCCGGAACCAGAACCTGCTCCTGAACCTGCACCTAAGCCTGCTGTGGAACCAGATCCTGCTCCAAGACCAGACCCCGAGCCTAAGCCAGAGCCAGACCCGAATTTCAACCCGGACTTCGACCCGAGCCCGACTCCAGAGGAGGAGCTGCAGACAGAGGAGACACAGATTCAGAGATTCAGAAAATAAGAGTATATTTTAGTTTTGGGCTCTGATTATCTCCACACTCTTGTTTCTGCACTTCTGGAGCAGAACCTGTTACTGACCTCACGTCATATATGAGTATAATCATGTATGTACAGGATGTTCCAGTATAATCACGTATGTATAGGATGTTCCATTATAATCACGCATGTACAGGATGTTCCATTATAATCACGCATGTATAGGATGTTCCAGTATAATCACGCATGTACAGGATGTTCCATTATAATCACGCATGTACAGGATGTTCCATTATAATCACGCATGTACAGGATGTTCCATTATAATCACGTATGTACAGGATGTTCCATTATAATCACGCATGTATAGGATGTTCCAGTATAATCACGCATGTACAGGATGTTCCATTATAATCACGCATGTATAGGATGTTCCAGTATAATCACGTATGTATAGGATGTTCCAGTATAATCACGTATGTATAGGATGTTCCAGTATAATCACGTATGTATAGGATGTTCCAGTATAATCACGTATGTATAGGATGTTCCAGTATAATCACGTATGTATAGGATGTTCCAGTATAATCACGTATGTATAGGATGTTCCAGTATAATCACGTATGTATAGGATGTTCCATTATAATCACGTATGTATAGGATGTTCCAGTATAATCACGTATGTATAGGATGTTCCAGTATAATCACGTATGTATAGGATGTTCCATTATAATCACGTATGTATAGGATGTTCCAGTATAATCACGTATGTATAGGATGTTCCATTATAATCACGTATGTATAGGATGTTCCAGTATAATCACGTATGTATAGGATGTTCCAGTATAATCACGTATGTATAAGATGTTCCAGTATAATCATGTATGTATAGGATGTTCCAGTATAATCATGTATGTATAGGATGTTCCAGTATAATCATGTATGTATAGGATGTTCCAGTATAATCACGTATGTATAGGATGTTCCAGTATAATCACGTATGTATAGGATGTTCCATTATAATCACGTATGTATAGGATGTTCCAGTATAATCATGTATGTATAGGATGTTCCAGTATAATCACGTATGTATAGGATGTTCCAGTATAATCATGTATGTATAGGATGTTCCAGTATAATCACGTATGTATAGGATGTTCCATTATAATCACGTATGTATAGGATGTTCCAGTATAATCACGTATGTATAGGATGTTCCAGTATAATCACGTATGTATAGGATGTTCCAGTATAATCATGTATGTATAGGATGTTCCAGTATAATCACGTATGTATAGGATGTTCCAGTATAATCACGTATGTATAGGATGTTCCATTATAATCACGTATGTATAGGATGTTCCAGTATAATCATGTATGTATAGGATGTTCCAGTATAATCACGTATGTATAGGATGTTCCAGTATAATCATGTATGTATAGGATGTTCCAGTATAATCATGTATGTATAGGATGTTCCAGTATAATCACGTATGTATAGGATGTTCCAGTATAATCACGTATGTATAGGATGTTCCAGTATAATCACGTATGTATAGGATGTTCCAGTATAATCACGTATGTATAGGATGTTCCAGTATAATCACGTATGTATAGGATGTTCCAGTATAATCACGTATGTATAGGATGTTCCAGTATAATCACGTATGTATAGGATGTTCCAGTATAATCACGTATGTATAAGATGTTCCAGTATAATCATGTATGTATAGGATGTTCCAGTATAATCATGTATGTATAGGATGTTCCAGTATAATCATGTATGTATAGGATGTTCCAGTATAATCACGTATGTATAGGTAGGAGTGTGAGGGTCACCTGTCGACGCCCTCTCCGTCCAGCAGGCGGCGGTATTCTGCGATCTCCATCTCCAGCCTGGTCTTGATGTCCAAGAGCATGCAGTAGTCCTCACCTTGTCGCTCCAGGTCGGCCCGGAGCTGCATCAGCTGCTCCTCCATTGACGTCACCTGCAGAGACCAGAACATCCATGACACCTCCTCTAACCATAACCCGACCCAACCCGACCCGACCCTCACCTTGTTCTGGAAGGCCATTAACTTCATGCTGTAGCTGTCCTGAACGTCAGCCAGTGTCGTCTCCAGAGACGATTTCTGCAGAACCAGACCATGCTCAGTCATTCAGAGGACCTCAGATTATGCTTAGGGGTTAGAGTAGCACATGCAAAAGTGGACCACAGTCATTTACATCTGATTTACAGGCCTAATACTGTAATATATGCAATGGGAAATGGTCAATTGAGTCCAACACGCCCACAAATAGCTGTATACTATTTTCCAGCAGCTGTTTTTACTTGATAAATGTTTGCTAACACTAAAATATCTACCTCTACTTGTCAAGTTGCAATTCATGTGGACGACATTTTTACGTCTGCCTTAAAAGAAAAGATCATTTCTGCAAACGCGCTTCGTTAGAATCGTAACCCGTTCTACGGCGTGAACAGTGTCCAGGTCCAGCAGTTTAACTCATTTCCCATTGACATAACATGGTCGGCACGGCAACAGACCTCTAACTACGTCACTTCCTGTCAGTGTCCAATAAGGAAGTGAAACAATAAAACATCTCATTAAATGTCATTAAAGTTTGTTTTGATGGTGTTCTTATTGTAGGGCCAGTACCATGGAGCCCTGGGACTGCAGCTCGAACTCCAGCTGCTGCAGGAGCTTCTTCAGGTCTGAGGTCTCCGACTTAGACGTGTGCAGCGTGTCGGCCTGAGCCACCATCTCCTGGTTCAGAGCCGCGGCCTGAGGAAGGTCACAGACAAGTGGAAACCATTCACAGAACTTTGATAAATGACGGGAAGGATTCGGGCTGAAGATCGTTGCGTTTTTAAATAAACTGTTTCAAATGTGTGAAAACCCTTCCAAATGTAGTTGAGTCCATATGACGTAGCTTTATCTCAATACCGCTTATTCAAGCAGAAATTGAGATCTATTAACAATTTTAATAATTGTATATATATTTATCATTTTACATTTTGTACATTTTATTTAAATCTTATTTAACAGAAAATTCACTTTTTACATAAATCTGTCATTTTTGGCTGAGATTTTTCACGAGTCTCTTCTGGAATCAGAGTAACTCCTCAAGAGTCAACTTTCAAAATACATGAATAAACACATACTTGTATTTATAGACTTAAACGTTTGGATCTGCGTGTCCTGCTCACCTCAAACATACAGAACCTGCTTTTGCTTTTGAATCCAAGATGAATGTTTCCTGATTCTGAGAGTCACAGGTTAATGACGCAATGACAATAATGACCACTAGGAGCAGTGTCGACAGTTTAAAGAACAGTAACATCTGTGAGATATGGGTTAGCTCAGGAGTTAAGTGGGGTCTGGTATGTTGTGTCGTATCTTGTGTGGTGTGTTGTATGTTGTGTAGTGTGTTGTGTGGTGTGTTGTATGTTGTGTGGTGTGTTGTATCTCGTGTGGTGTGTCGTACCTTGGCGTTGAACCAGTTCTCCAGCTCCTTGCGGCTCTTGGCGGCCGCAGCCTCGTACTGCTCCCTGATCTCCTCCATGACTTTGTTGAGGTCTTCCTGAGGAGCCGCGTCCATCTCCACGTTCACCTGTCCGCTCATCTGCTCCCGCGAGCCCAGCAGCTCCTGAGGACACGAGGCCTGGTCAGAAGGTCCACAGACAGTCAGATGAAGTGTTCCTCACCTCCTCGTGGTTCTTCTGGAGGAAGATCAGCTCCTCCCTCAGCCCCTCAATCTGCATCTCCAGGTCTGAACGCGTCATCGTCAGCTCGTCCAGGAGCCTCTTCAGGCCTGCGATGTCGGCCTCCACCGACTGACGCAGGCTTACCTCGTTCTCGAACCTGTGGGAGGGCATCCAGGTCAGAGTGTTGCCACAGACCTGGACGTGTCACGGAGATACACTCACTTCATCCTGAAGTCGTCGGCCGCCAGTTTGGCGTTGTCAATGGCGAGGTAGAGGAAGCCGTTCCCTCTGGTCGCCTCGAGGATCTGAGGAAACATCACACAACAGGTCATTCATTCATGTGCATGGGGTCATTCATTCATGTGCATGGGGTCATTCATTAATGTGCATGAGGTCATTCATTCATGTGCATGGGGTCATTCATTCATGTGCATGGGGTCATTCATTAATGTGCATGAGGTCATTCATTAACGTGCATGAGGTCATTCATTAACGTGCATGAGGCCGCTCATTAATATGCATGAGGTCATTAATGTGCATGAGGTCATTAATGTGCATGAGGTCATTCATTAATGTGCATGAGGTCATTCATTAATGTGCATGAGGTCATTCATTAATATGCATGAGGTCATTCATTAATATGCATGAGGTCATTAATATGCATGAGGTCATTAATGTGCCTGATCAAAAGTATCGATATCAGCAGGAAAAGTATCGGTATGGTGGTGCCGGTGATCCGGTCCTAAACCCTGACCTGGTCCTGCAGTTCGTGGATGGCGGCGAAGTAGGCGCTGTAGTCGCGTGCGGACGGCGAGGTCTTCTGCTCCACGAACCCTCGGATCCGGGCCTCCAGCTCCGCGTTGGCCTCCTCCAGCTTCCGCACCGTCTCCAGGTACGAGGCCAGACGGTCGTTCAGGTTCTGCATCGTCGCCTTCTCATTGGCCGAGATCGGCATGTCCCCGCCCCCTGCACCGAAAGACCCGCCCCCTGCGCCGAAAGACCCGCCCCCTGCACCGAAAGACCCGCCCCCTGCACCGAAAGACCCGCCCCCAGAGCCATATCCAGAGCTGAACCCGAAGCCGCCTCCTCCGAACTGAAACACAAACATGTATAATGGCGTCAGTGCGAGACCTGGAGGGGGCTTTGTTCTGTAAACCCGCATGTTTAACTTCCTGTCATTCACTGTAGGGTGATGACTGCTTCCTGTCTATATTTTAACATGCATTAATAAAACGAAGAAAACTAAAATTAAGATTGTGTCTTAAGATTCTGTCAGAAAGTTACGCTAGCGTCTATAATATTTTCTCCAAGTCCTTTTTTTCTATTACTCGAGTAAATATTTGGGCCACTACTTTTTACTTGTACTTAAGTAAAATCATTTTTGAGTCACATTAGAGTAAATATTCTGGCAACTCCTCTGGAAAGAAAACTTTTAACCCTTTTAGTTGAATTAGCAATAGCCTTTAGCTTCCAGGCTAAAGCCCTTACATTTTTACCTTTACATTATAAACACAGAAGTATTTATATCCTGAGGGAATCCTATTGTCAGCAGCCACAAACTGTTTACACATTCAGCGGGACACGGCTAACAGGAAGCAGTCGTTACCCCACAGGAAGTTAGCATCATCAGGTGTGGCGTATGTTTCTGTGGAGCAGAGGATTGTGGGACATGTAGTCACACTCACCCCGGAGCTGCTCTGGGAGGAACTGAAGCCCTGACCTGCTCCCATGAACATGCCCCTGCTGCCATAGCCTTGGCCGCCCCCTAGGGACCTGGAGAGGAACCACACACATGTTTCTCTTTCTGTCCATGTTTTCACGTGAATAAGGCCTTTTATGCAGCAGACAGAAGACAAAACAAAAGGAGTGACAAACACAAAAAATACAAATTAAAGTTTTTTTTGTTTTTTTTTTACAGAATACAGAATTTTGAATAATAAAATGAGGAATTATGAAATATTACATAACATTCGGACATTTGTTTGTCTCCCGTAGAGTTTCAGGATCAGGTGCCAATACTACTCTACGGGAGACAAACAGTTCAAACCAAATGTTTTCCTGATCATTATCTGACAATAATTCACATTATTCTGATTCTTCTGAGAAACATCATGTTTCTGAATATTGTCTCCACTTTATGAGGAAACGATGAGCCCATCGTTCATCTGAGCTGAAGAGACGGCTTTGAACTTCGGGACAGTTTTTGTTTCATGTGAATCGGCCTCAGGACAGTTACCATGGTTACCACCTCAGTATTAAACTATAGGTCCTTTAGGAGGAGACGTGAGATGGAAGCATTTGGAGGAAATAAGACCAAAAAAATGACAAAAAATATTAATTATTAGTAAAAAAAGAAAAGACAGAAAAAAGATAGAAGGTAAAAATTGCACAAAAAATACAAATTGTGAAAATGAATGAAAGAAATTGGTAGAAATGTCTGAAGATGACTTGAAATGACAAAAACATAAAATAAATAAAGAATAATAGATTGAGGGGAAACATGTAAACAAACTAAAAATGTTAATAAAAAAAAGAAAAAAACAACAAAACAACATTTTGAAAAATATATAATTATATATTTTAATTCTATAAAAAAACAAATGGATATAAATGAGCAGACGTGAGAAACAGGAGAGTTAAAGAGAGTACCTGCTGCTGAAGTTCATCACCATGGTCATGATGGAGTCTCTGTAGCTGCGGTGCTGGGGTGACTCCGGGTGTCCCTCGGCTTATATACGGGGCTCTGCAGGCTGTGAGCGCCCGGGCGGGGCCTCTGTCAGGGCTGATGAAGATAATGATGATGATTTTGGAGGGGATTCCAGCCGCACCTGTGGGATCGGCCCCGGGGCCCTGAGCCGCGCCCTCACTCTCGCTTTAATTATTTTATTTTCATCGGCTCATAATCCACACGAGCTTTTAACGTCAGCGGGACAAAGGAAGAGCCGCGCCTCGAGAGACGTCCCAGGAGCCGTGAGAACCTCAAGGAGACTTTATATATAAACACCTGAACTCAGGGACCCGGGTCAGAACCAGAGCCAGAGCCCGGGTCAGAGCCAGAGCCCGGGCCAGAACCACAAGGAGACTTTATATATAAACACCTGAACTCAGGGACCCGGGTCAGAACCAGAGCCAGAGCCCGGGTCAGAGCCAGAGCCCGGGTCAGAGCCAGAGCCCGGGTCAGAGCCAGAGCCCAGGCCAGAACCACAAGGAGACTTTATATATAAACACCTGAACTCAGGGACCCGGGTCAGAGCCAGGGTCAGAACCACAAGGAGACTTTATATATAAACACCTGAACTCAGGGACCCGGGTCAGAACCAGAGCCAGAGCCCGGGTCAGAGCCAGGGTCAGAGCCAGAGCCCGGGCCAGAACCACAAGGAGACTTTATATATAAACACCTGAACTCAGGGACCCGGGTCAGAACCAGGGCCAGAACCAGGGTCAGAACCAGGGTCAGAGCCAGAACCCGGGTCAGAGCCAGAGCCAGAGCCCGGGTCAGAACCCGGGCCAGAACCAGAGCCAGACTTAACCCTGTGCCCTCTGACCCTGCCGGTCTGCTCCTGTCAGAGTAAAGATCATAACCCTGTGCCCTCTGACCCTGCCGGTCTGCTCCTGTCAGAGTAAAGATCATAACCCTGTGCCCTCTGACCCTGCCGGTCTGCTCCTGTCAGAGTAAAGATCATAACCCTGTGCCCTCTGACCCTGCCGGTCTGCTCCTGTCAGAGTAAAGATCATAACCCTGTGCCCTCTGACCCTGCCGGTCTGCTCCTGTCAGAGTAAAGATCATAACCCTGTGCCCTCTGACCCTGCCGGTCTGCTCCTGTCAGAGTAAAGATCATAACCCCTGTGCCCTCTGACCCTGCCGGTCTGCTCCTGTCAGAGTAAAGATCATAACCCCTGTGCCCTCTGACCCTGCCGGTCTGCTCCTGTCAGAGTAAAGATCATAAACCTGTCGCTCAGGATCCTCAGAGTGAGTTTTGGCTCCGGATCAATCGCAGCCGTCGCCGGAGAACGAGCTAAACGCCGTCATTAAACGACTTCAGCACAAAGAGGGGGAGGGTTCTCAACCTGCGGCGCGAGGCAGGAGAGTTCAGAGCGCTGTGGGGGAAGTGAAATGGATCTATCTATATTTATTTATGTTTCCCTCTCAGATGGTTTTACACTAAAGCTTTGAATCTCCAGATGTTCCCGTTTGTTTTAAATGTTCCAGAATGAAAAACGCTGAGATGTTTGGTGGGATGAGGAACATCGTGAAGCTGCAGTACCTCAGGAGTCCTCCAGGGGGAACATCTGGAAACACACTTTCCATTGTAGATTCCAGAAAAGTGTTTCCAAGTCAAATGTCCAAACTTTTCCAAACTTCTCCCACAAAGGAAACGACCATATTTGGATCACGGCTTCTCGGCCCGGCCTGTCCTGCTACACGTGGATACCGAACGGTCAGTATTAGTGAATGAATGAGACACTGAAGAGGCACAGAGAGCTCCCCCTGCAGGACGGAGGAGGCGTCACAAGAGGAGCCACAGGAGACAAGGGACAAACGAGGAGAAGAAGACTGTTGTGGAGCGGAGGGAGCTGCCCAGGAGGAAGAGGAAGGGGCTGACCAGTGCAGGACACCACGCTCTGAAACAGGGACAAACCCAGGAGGCGGAGTTTCAGTGGATCAGACACTCCAAAAACATGGCGGCTCATTTGCTGTGAAAATGTCTCTTTCAGTGGGACATTCCCGGTCAAATAGAGTCATATTAAAGAGTTTAAAAAGTCCAACGAGTCCTTTTGGGACAGATCGAGTCTGAGTGAGCGAGGCCGAGGCCGATGATGTCATCGTGAGCGAGGCTGAGGCCGATGACGTCATCGTGAGCGAGGCCGATTACGATGACGTCATCGTGAGCGAGGCCGATTACGATGATGTCATCACACGACTCAACCACTCCGACAAACACAGGTGACCATGATTCTAATATTCAACATTACAGAGTCACGCATGTAGAGCCTTTATTTGTTATTGTCGTGATTATCAGTTATTTTGGAAATGGACCTTAAGTCATAAACGTCAACATAAGACGAATAAAGGTTTGACGTTTGTCTCTGAGCGGGACGGGAGTGTCTCATGTTTCAGTTTCACAGTTTCAGCTGAAATAAAGGATTTCATGATGTTTTAATGTTCCGAGTTTCAAATCGACCTGAAGGTCACCCCTCAGTCTTCTTCTCTCTGTCTTCGTCTCTCTGTCTTCGCCCCTCTGTCTTCGCCCCTCTGTCTTCGCCCCTCTGTCTTCGCCCCTCTGTCTTCACCCCTCTGTCTTCGCCCCTCTGTCTTCGCCCCTCTGTCTTCGCCCCTCTGTCTTCACCCCTCTGTCTTCGCCCCTCTGTCTTCGTCTCTCTGTCTTCGCCCCTCTGTCTTCGCCCCTCTGTCTTCGCCCCTCTGTCTTCGCCCCTCTGTCTTCGCCTCTCTGTCTTCGTCTCTCTGTCTTCGTCTCTCTGTCTTCGTCTCTCTGTCTTCGCCCCTCTGTCTTCGCCCCTCTGTCTTCGCCCCTCTGTCTTCGTCTCTCTGTCTTCGTCTCTCTGTCTTCGTCTCTCTGTCTTCGCCCCTCTGTCTTCGCCCCTCTGTCTTCGTCTCTCTGTCTTCGTCTCTCTGTCTTCGTCTCTCTGTCTTCGCCCCTCTGTCTTCGCCCCTCTGTCTTCGCCCCTCTGTCTTCGCCCCTCTGTCTTCGCCCCTCTGTCTTCGTCTCTCTGTCTTCGTCTCTCTGTCTTCGCCCCTCTGTCTTCGCCCCTCTGTCTTCGCCCCTCAGTCTTCTTCTCTCTGTCTTCATCTCTCTGTCTTCGTCTCTCTGTCTTCGTCTCTCTGTCTTCGTCTCTCTGTCTTCGCCCCTCTGTCTTCACCCCTCTGTCTTCACCCCTCCGTCTTCACCCCTCCGTCTTCACCCCTCTGTCTTCACCCCTCTGTCTTCTCCCCTCTGTCTTCTCCCCTCTGTCTTCTCTCTGTCTTCTGTTGTTTCAGCCCAGTCCAAACGACTGATGTTACATAAACTTTACCTGCGCCTCAGGTGAAACTCGCCGCGCTGTGATTGGTGCAGAGGAGAGGGAGGGGCAAGGCCTGTGATTGGCTGATCGGGAGGAGGGACGACATTCTTCACTTCTTACAGGAATGAGCTTCAACGGAAAAACTCTCGATCAGATTAAATCAGATTAATTTAGATTAAATCAGATTAAATCAGATTAAATCAGATTAAATCAGATTGACATGACGGAAAGAACTCATGTTTGACCTGGAATGTGTCACAGTAAAAACAACATTAGAAAAACAAATCTGGAGGGATTAAAGACCTGTGCGTGCTGCTCGTCTTGACTGAGGCCCAGAGCTGGAGGTCCGAGTCAGAAAGGCTGAGGCCCAGAGCTGGAGGTCCGAGTCAAGGTCAAGTTTATTTATAAAGCACATTTAAAACAACACTGCTGCCCAAAGTGCTGTACACAAAAATACATATATATAAAATACACAATTTGAATATAATAAAATTTAAAATACAGATGCGGAAAAACAAAATACAACACAAACAAATGCCAGTGAAAAGGTCCTGCTCAGTTTTAGTTAAAGGACTTCGCAAACAAACGGGTCTTCAACATAGACTTAAAAATGCCTAAAGACTGGGCTGCCCTAATATATAAGGGGAGACTGTTCCAAAGCTTCGGAGCCGCGCCGGGTCTCCTCTGGTCGACATTCGTGACCTCGGTACGTCTAACAAACATGTGTTAGCTGACCTCAATGTTCTGCTCGGAGTATGAACAGCCAGGAGCTCAGAGAGGAACGCAGGAGCCGTTTAAACACTTAACCAACAACAGCATTTAAACTGAATTCTGAGTTTCTCAGGGAGCCAGTGTAAAGAGGCCGACACGGGGGTTATGTGTGTTTGGTTCCCGTGAGCAGACGCGCTGCAGCGTTCTGGACCAGCTGCAGGCCATGGATCGAGCTTTGGTCCCGCCCACAATACGAGTTACAGTAATCCAAGCGGCGCGTTATAAAGGCATGAATCACACTCTCAGATCTCCATGTGGTAAATACGGCTTAGTTTTACTCAGAAGACCCAGTTGGTAAAAACTTGACTTTACGACTGAACCTATTTGCTTGTCCAACTTAAAAGATCCATCTAGGACCACGCAAGGCTCCTGGCTGACTGGAGACAGTAGCCTTTTAGTGGGCCAAGAACAGATGGATCAGACACATTTCCAAAAACGACAATTTCCGTTTTAGATTCATTAAGTTTTAGAAAATTCTGTTCCATCCAGTCCTTTACATCCTGAATGTAACAGAGCTCGGATCCGTCTGGACCTGGTTTCAATGGCAGATAGACTTCCAGGTCGTCTGCAAAACAATGAAAGGGAATCTTATGTTTTTTGAAAATAGATCCAATGGGCAACAGGTACAGTGAGAACAATAAAGGACCTAAAACTGAGCCCTGTGGCACTCCGCAGCTCAGTGGGGCCACACCTGAGCTGTAAGGGCCCAGGTGGACAGAGAAGGAGCGATTTTCAAGATATGATCTGAACCATTTTAGGACCGTTCCTCCAATACCAACATGGCTTTCAAGGCGGGAAAGCAGTATTTAATGGTCCACCGTGTCCAACGCTGCAGGTGAACAGCCGAGTCATGAAGGCTGAGGCCCAGAGCTGGAGGTCCGAGTCAGAAAGGCTGAGGCCCAGAGCTGGAGGTCCGAGTCAAAAAGGCTGAGGCCCAGAGCTGGAGGTCCGAGTCAAAAAGGCTGAGGCCCAGAGCTGGAGGTCCGAGTCAAAAAGGCTGAGGCCCAGAGCTGGAGGTCCGAGTCATAAAGGCTGAGGCCCAGAGCTGGAGGTCCGAGTCATAAAGGCTGAGGCCCAGAGCTGGAGGTCCGAGTCAAAAAGGCTGAGGCCCAGAGGAGGTCCGTGAGGAGGTCCTGAAGGGAGGGCAGGGAGGCCGCATGAGTATGGTCCAGAATGACCTCCTCTGTATGTTTTAGACTCAGGGTTTCTGTCGCTTTGGCTCAAAGTGACACTGGAGAGACAGGCCTGATGAAGCTCAGATCTGAAGGACCTCAGGTGATGAAGGTGATGAGTCGCTGACCTCAGGCCTCTGACCTCAGGCCTCTGACCTCAGGCCTCTGACCTCAGGCCTCTGACCTCAGGCTCTTGTCTGGCTCTGAGGACGTAAAGTCACAACTGTGTTTGAATGTATTCACGTGAAAATCCAAATGAAATACATGTCGGGTTTTTTGTACTTTCCACTGCAGATACTTGAGTACTTTCACTCACTTTCACTGGAGTAGTATTTGAGCAGTATCTGTACTTTTACTCGAGTAATGAAAGTACACCATTCCAGTAAAGTCTCGTTGTTTGGCTGGATCCTGCAGGGCTGGGGTTTGCAGATGCCGCCCCGCTCTCGTTCCCAGACCGGGGTTTGAGGTGTTTTTCTCCGACCTGTTGGGACGCTCGCCGCCTCGGGCCCAAAGCGGCGCCGCCTCTGAAGTCTCGGACGGCGACCGCGGCGTGTTGTAATCATCCACATAATGGCGGATCAGATTTATGCTCCTGCTTTCTCTGTGGTTTCTTTTAATCATTAAGTTTCCACATAACTCGCTGCTCACTTGGCCTGCGGACACAGGACTCCCCTCTGCAGCGCCCCCTAGGGGGAGTTTACTTTACACAGTCACACCGGCTCAAAGACAGAAGCTGAACCTGAAGGAAAACACTCGGTATTTACTACGAAGGGTTTACGGACTAAAGGTTCTCAGTGTTTGTGTGAAAACATTGAAAGACTCAGACTGAGAATGTTCTTACCTGAGCTCAGACGAGTTGATGCGTACCTGTCTGGTCTTTGTGCGTGCGCTCAGTCACACAAAATGACCAAAGATGTTGTTAGCATTTGGCCTCTCCCGAGCTCTTCCACAAAGACAGGTATGAATAAACTCGTCTCAGCTCAGGTAAGAACCGATCTCAGTCTGGCCTGTTCCTTTAAAGCAGGACTAAGTAACTCGTGCCCCTAGAGGCCGTCAGCGCAACTGCAGCTGTTGTACATGTTGTGTTTTTTACTCATTAATGAGAGTAAATCCTGCGCTGACAGAAAAGACAAAGGGACACGGAGCTCATGTCTGACGTGTCGCTCGTTCTTCACGTCAGCTGTGATTTAAAAAGCTGAATTGTTTTGTCAAAAGAAACAGTAAATGTTTACAGATGTGCGATGGAAAGTGTTGGTTTGACCTCTCGGGTCGTTGGATCTTCGGCCTCAGATACAGGACGACCATCTGCGCTGAGAGAAAGGACTCAGAGTGTGTTCCCTCCGGCGGCAGAACTGGTTTCAGTTTTTGTCCTCGGGCTCAGCAGGAGCCCTTTAGGCTGGAATGCTTTGTTTGTGTTGAAGTCATGTGTTCATATGTAGGGCAGAGAGAGAGAGGCAGACGTGTGTGTGTGTGTGTGTGTGTGTGTGTGTGTGTGTGCGTGTGTGTGTGTTCCATTTATCTTGCTGTTGTTTCTTTGCTGTTGTTTTTTGTGAGGGGATCATGAGCGTTTTGCTTTGGCTCACTCACGTTAACTGCTCCAATAAACAAACAAACTAAAGTAAAGCTCTACAGCTGCTCTACAAAGGTCTCCCTGTAGTGCGTTAGTGAAAGGCGTGTCCGGAGCACATTCCTCAGAGACAGCGATCCGCACAAACTGGATCAGGATGTTTCTGTAATTATTAACGTCACTAAAAACTATTTATATGTTTATATATTTATAAATTTGTATGTTTACATACATGTATGTCTGGTGCCATGTGACTTGGGCAGCTCCAACAGCTGCCCCCACGACCCGGCAACGGACAAGTGGGAGAAAATGGATGGATGGATGTTTATATATTTATATCAAATCAAATGTATTTATATAGCACATTTAATAACTGCTGTTGACCAAAGTATTTCACAAAAAGGTCTTCAGTACAAAAAATTATAATAAAATAATAATAAACAAAACACAATATACAAGCAGCAAAACAACAGCTCCGATTTTGGCCATGATGCTGGACAGTGTTAAAAGCTTTTGCATAGAAACATATATCTATATATATATATATATATATATATATATATATATAGATATATATCTATCTATCTATCTATCTATCTGTTTATATATTTATATTATATGTTTGGTAGCACAGCGGTTAGCGCTCTCGCTTCACAGCTAGAAGGTCTGGGTTCGATTCCCACCTGGACGGGGCCTTTCTGTGGAGTTTGCATGTTCTCCCCGTGTCTGCGTAGGTTTCCTCCGGGTACTCCGGTTTCCCCTACCACTAAAAACATGTACAATAGACAGACTCTCCCACCCCCATTTCCATCGTGGACTCCTTCCGTTTCCTGGGCACCACCATCACCCAGGACCTCAGATGGGAGCCGACCATCAGCTCCCTCATCAAGAAGGCCCAGCAGAGGATGTTCTTCCTGAGGCAGCTGAGGAAACTTAAGCTGCCGACCAAGATCCTGGTGCAGTTCTACACGGCCATCATCGAGTCCATCCTCACCTCCTCCATCACCGTGTGGCTCATCCTCACCTCCTCCATCACCGTGTGGTCCATCCTCACCTCCTCCATCACCGTGTGGTTCATCTGCAGTGTGCTGCTGCAGACTCACAGAAATATTTAACCCTAACTTTTAAGATTGATGTCATTTTATTACATGACAAATTCCCATTCACTTTTTTTAGATAATTTTAATACAAACCTACCAAATAAACCTTAAATGACTTATATTCATTAGTGTAATAATGCCTATTTATTTGAAATACATAATCTTCTGGTTTATGTGTTTTGTATTAAATATAATTACTCTAAATTAATTATAAGCAGTGTAATTATTTAAAATACATAAAGTATATTGTTTGAATTACATGTTATTTATGCTTATGTAATAAACCAAATTAATCAAAATGCATCACATTTCTGTAATTTTTGCTCCATTCAGTACGATCTTAATGATGCATAACATCAGATCAGACCACCTTGTTAGTTCCACAGATGTATCAACATTAAAGCCTCTCAGTCCAAGACATGGAGCTGTTACAGGACAGAACATCCTTGTGCTCCACTTAAAACTTTTTCTCTTCAGTGTTAATGTGCGTACAAAAAACTCCATCTCATGCCTTTCCATCCTACTTTTTTCCTCCATCCAGAACTGGGCTAACCACTGTGAACCTTTATAGTCCTCGCTGGTTCCACACTGGAGTGACTAAACTGTAAAAATATATGTAAAACACTTGTCTTGGAAATTAAAATTATATAAAAAAATAGGTATATAAATCATGACATTAAGCAAAAACACAAACGAGTCCAACAAATGTCAAATAATTCGGCTCAACGGAGCAAAGTGCAAAAATTCTATAAAACTTCCTGTCCAGCCAACACATGCTCCACGTGTGGTCTTTGCAGATTTGTTTGATGGTTTTATGTTCATGCAAATTAGGGCCTGCATGAACATAAACGTAAAAGTTATTGTAAATGTAGTTTGTAAGTATTTTAAACATAAAACAGTAAATATTAACAAAAATATTGGAAACCTAAAACTTACATTTCCCCCTTTCATTCTTCACTTCAGAAGTTAGGTTTACAATTCACAAGCTACGGTTACCCTACTTGTGTGTGTTTGGCGTTCCCAAAGCCCTAGATGGACATGCCAACTTTTTTTATTCCGATTAGCCGGATTATTATTTAAAGTAATGCAAGAGGCAGAAATGTGAATGAATAAAAGTAAAACTCGCATTGAGTTGCCTTGTGTACGAAATGCGCGGTATAAATAAAGTTGCCTTGCCTAATGTTGGAGTCCTAACAACACAGGGAAGGGCATCCATCTTTATCAGGACATCCTTTTCCTGAATTTTGAAAATATTAACCTCCAAAAACACTGCACTGGGCTCCGTTTTATACACTATTTTTGCATGTCAAAATTCAAAATATTTAGTTTAGATATTTTCTTATTAATAATGTTGAACATAAAGGTTCGATCAGGAATATGTACCTTAAAGTCAAATAATCAATGTCAAGGAAAATAAAATGAAGACTTGACAGTTTCCTAGTATAGTAGTTTATATGGGTTCTACAGGAGGATGGCCGTCAGAGCCAATCGAGATGTCCCATCTATTAAAGATCTTTTGGGATGAAAACATAACCGTAGTGAAGAAAGAAAAGGAGAATTGTAAATGTAAGTTTTACAATAAATGTTTTGTTTATGTGCATTTACAGTTCTCTTTATGTTTACAATACTTACCACCTATGTTTACAATACCAACTTTACATTTACTCAGACCCCAATTTGACGCCATAGGGTAATGTTAAAGAGAAAATATTGCCAAAACTAGGGTCTTGTTTTGAAGGCATTTTGGCCATAGTTTCCCTTCAATATTAGAAAAATAAATGTTTGAGTGAGGACAGGCTTTCACAGGAATTGAAGCACCTTTTTGGAACAAATGTCTTTAACACATAACTAGCTCCCATTGAATCTGGCAACAATTCAAGATAAATATGGTTTGAGCTGAGCAACTGCAACACGGCCTGCTAGCACTGCAGAAACTACCCATCTGTGAACCCACCTACACAGCCATGCTCATACAGCACAATACATACCGCCCCTGTTAAATGCTTGGACACCAAAATAAAATTAAAAACAACAGGCATTTCCCTGAAGCACCCTTCAAGAACTACGGGATCATTTAAACACAAGATTTAAAAATTAATAAAGGGAAACTCAGGTATGGGCTGTGCAAGTTCATTATTGCCTGTCAAATCACTGGAGCAATTTGAGTTTCAGTGCCTGCACTTTTGGTGAAAGCTTGCTTGAGTCAAGGTCCATCAGGATTTTCTGGTATACCTCAAATGTCATCTTCAGGCTTTGTGGATAGCTCAAGTCGAGTGCGTAGATCAGTCCATAAAGCATCACACGAGCATGGCTGACACTCTGTAGATTATGGAGAACGTTCACACCTTCCAGCACAACACCGACATCAGCAAAGCGTCCATCACCTGGAACATCAGGACCATGACCGTCTGCTAGGACTGTGTAGATGCCCATGGTCTTCTCGCCAATGTCTGCCTCAGCCTCTCTGGATTCAATGTCCTGGAATATAAAGAACAGAATGATGGGCTGTGTCCAAGACCAGGCAGCAAGCAGTCATGGTCCACATAGTTAGGTCCTGCCAACAATGTATAAAAGAAATATACAGCACCAAAACCTAACTTTACTTCAGAGAACAGGACGGCACTTTGATACGAGTTAAGTTTTGGTGCCGTTTATTTTTCTTATGAATAAGATTTATATGCTGGGTTGCATGTGACATCACAGCGTTCTAAAGGCCTAATATATGGAGATACAATTATTTGTTGTCTTGTACATAGAGATCATGGACCCAGGGACTAATGATAATATTTTTTGTAGTTCATACATTTACTTTTTAGATACCACTTGGAAAAACTGGCCCTTGCCCCAACTGGGTCCTGTGACATCAAATTCTAGAACCTGAAACCTAGCAATTGCTTTTCTTTATTGTTGTTCACATTGTTAGCAGGAAAATTTAATTAAACCTTCCCACCTTCCTGGTTTTGAAACTGGCATAGGTGTACGGAAACCATGGTAACAAAGGTAATCAAGGTATTTCAGAAATGTTCTATTTGAAGAGCTTTAAGGCACAGTATATAAGCGTTCATGAGGATGAGATGATGCGAGTTCATGGTAACAATGACCCCAAGACCTTTTCTCACCTACCAAAAGAAGAAAGAAAGAGAAGGTGATTGGCTGTGAGCTCCATCTCTCCAGGACCTGTTCACCTCCAGGACCCGGAGGCGTGTGGGTCGGATCACAGCTGACCCTTCTCACCCTGGACACGGACTATTCACCCCTCTCCCCTCAGGCAGGAGGCTACGGTCCATCCAGACCCAGACCTCCATCAGACTCATGAACAAAAACAAGTCTCTGTAGCTCAGTCACAGACTCATGGATGTTTCTGCTCTGCTGCTGTTGGTGAGTCCACACTTAGACCCGCTGCTGTCACTTTATAACACTTAATACCACTTTATATGCTACACATCTGTAAATACAATGTCAAATTGTTGTTGTCTTAACATATGTCACTTTATTTTATCTTATTTAATATTTTTTATGCCCTTATAGCCTTATAGTTTAAAGTTCTTAGCTCATTTTTTATCTTAATTCTGTGTTATATGTTCTATGTCGCACGTTTGTAAACCTTGGCAATAAACCTATTCTGATTCTGGAGTGTGTTTGAGAGTGTGTTTGAGAGTGTGCACGGGGGACGATGAATGGAAATTAGCCATAAGGCTACAACCCGGTGTGGCTCGTTCATTAACGTTCCCTGTCCCGGCCAAATAAACCAATAAATAAATATGTTTATATATTTATATATTTGATCTGATGTTGATATAACCGGATTTCTCTCTGATCTTAAACCTGTGACTAAACTAACAGGAAAATAAGACAAAAGAAGAAAGAAAAACACCAGAGTTACTGAGGTTCACCAGTGGTAAGAGCTGCTGCACATGCAGGATGTTCCTCAGTGACCTGGAGGAGCCTCCTCCTGTCAGGACACAGGTTAAAGAGAGTAACAGTAACTTTAGTTACAGTTACTCTCTTCAACAGGAGCGTCCTCCTGTCAGGACACAGGTTAAAGAGAGTAACAGTAACTTTAGTTACAGTTACTCTCTTCAACAGGAGCGTCCTCCTGTCAGGACACAGGTTGAAGAGAGTAACAGTAACTTTAGTTACAGTTACTCTCTTCAACAGGAGCGTCCTCCTGTCAGGACACAGGTTGAAGAGAGTAACAGTAACTTTAGTTACAGTTACTCTCTTCAACAGGAGCCTCCTCCTGTCAGGACACAGGTTGAAGAGAGTAACAGTAACTTTAGTTACAGTTACTCTCTTCAACAGGAGCCTCTTTACCGTGAGCTACGTTTCTGAGATCAGGTTTAGCACCTTTCACTCACAAGACGATTCAAAGAGTTTCACAATTAGAAAACAAACAAGAGAGCAGAGGAAAGTAAAAAGATCTGAGGCCTGAAGACTGTTCCACAGTCCTGACTCTGGGACCTCCAGGAGACCCCAGAGTCCTGACTCTGGGGTCTCCTGGAGGTCCCAGAGTCAGAGCTCTGGGGTCTCCTGGAGACCCCTCCCTGAGTTGGTTCTAACAAGCAGAGCTGTTTCAAATTATATTCTCTGATTCTTATAAAACAAAAGTGGATTTACTCGTTATTCTTCAGCTTCCTCTGATTCTCTTTACTTGATTTACCCAAATGTCTCCAGATAGGAGGAGGAAGAGGAAGAGGAAGAAGAAGCCTCTAAACTGTGAGTCATCAGTGTAATATCTGTGGTGAGTGACCTCAGGTCTGCAGATCCCTGGTCTAAAAGTCTCTCAGTCGGAGCCTGTGTTTGTGCGCCCTCTAGTGCTCACAGCCAGCGCTGCAGCTGATCTCACAGGGTTCAGGAAAAGCTGGACCTCCTCGTACCTCCCTCAGGACGTTAGAGTTTCTGCTTTTTATGTTACATATTATTAAATCTGACTTTTATTATGTAACCTTTGCTGAACCTTAAAAGTTCCTCCTCGTCCTCCTCGTCCTCCTCGTCCTCAGGAGTCGCTCCTCTGAAGGAAAACTCCTTTGTCACATGAACAAATCATACAATGAAATATAAACTGACAAACGTTGCCGGCTCTGCCCTGGCCAGGCTGTTTCTTATGTGACATCTTCAGATGTTTTTTATTTACTGCACTGAGTGCGGCTTGACCTCAATCTGAACAAGCTCCTGACTGAAGACCATGTCTGAGAGAGTAGCTGACCCTCTCCTACACCACCCGGTGACCCTCTCCTACAGCACCCGGTGACCCTCTCCTAAAGCACCCGGTGACCCTCTCCTAAAGCACCCGGTGACCCTCTCCTAAAGCACCCGGTGACCCTCTCCTAAAGCACCCGGTGACCCTCTCCTAAACCACCCGGTGACCCTCTCCTAAAGCACCTGGTGACCCTCTCCTACAGCACCTGGTGACCCTCTCCTAAACCACCTGGTGACCCTCTCCTAAACCACCCGGTGACCCTCTCCTAAAGCACCTGGTGACCCTCTCCTAAACCACCCGGTGACCCTCTCCTAAAGCACCCGGTGACCCTCTCCTACAGCACCCGGTGACCCTCTCCTACAGCACCCGGTGACCCTCTCCTACAGCACCTGGTGACCTTCTCCTAAACCACCCGGTGACCCTCTCCTAAAGCACCCGGTGACCCTCTCCTACAACACCTGGTGACCCTCTCCTACAGCACCTGGTGACCCTCTCCTAAAGCACCTGGTGACCCTCTCCTAAACCACCCGGTGACCCTCTCCTACAACACCCGGTGACCCTCTCCTACAACACCTGGTGACCCTCTCCTACAACACCTGGTGACCCTCTCCTACAGCACCTGGTGACCCTCTCCTAAACCACCCGGTGACCCTCTCCTAAACCACCCGGTGACCCTCTCCTAAAGCACCCGGTGACCCTCTCCTAAAGCACCCGGTGACCCTCTCCTACAGCACCTGGTGACCCTCTCCTAAAGCACCTGGTGACCCTCTCCTAAACCACCCGGTGACCCTCTCCTACAGCACCTGGTGACCCTCTCCTACAACACCCGGTGACCCTCTCCTAAACCACCTGGTGACCCTCTCCTAAACCACCCGGTGACCCTCTCCTAAACCACCCGGTGACCCTCTCCTACAGCACCCGGTGACCCTCTCCTAAAGCACCCGGTGACCCTCTCCTAAAGCACCCGGTGACCCTCTCCTAAAGCACCCGGTGACCCTCTCCTAAAGCACCCGGTGACTCTCTCCTAAAGCACCCGGTGACCCTCTCCTAAACCACCCGGTGACTCTCTCCTAAACCACCTGGTGACCCTCTCCTAAACCACCTGGTGACCCTCTCCTAAAGCACCCGGTGACTCTCTCCTAAAGCACCCGGTGACCCTCTCCTAAACCACCCGGTGACCCTCTCCTACAGCACCCGGTGACCCTCTCCTAAACCACCTGGTGACCCTCTCCTAAACCACCTGGTGACCCTCTCCTAAACCACCTGGTGACCCTCTCCTAAACCACCCGGTGACCCTCTCCTAAAGCACCCGGTGACCCTCTCCTACAGCACCCGGTGACCCTCTCCTACAGCACCCGGTGACCCTCTCCTAAACCACCTGGTGACCCTCTCCTAAAGCACCCGGTGACCCTCTCCTAAACCACCCGGTGACCCTCTCCTACAACACCCGGTGACCCTCTCCTAAACCACCTGGTGACCCTCTCCTAAACCACCTGGTGACCCTCTCCTACAGCACCCGGTGACCCTCTCCTACAGCACCCGGTGACCCTCTCCTAAACCACCTGGTGACCCTCTCCTACAGCACCCGGTGACCCTCTCCTAAAGCACCCGGTGACCCTCTCCTAAAGCACCCGGTGACCCTCTCCTAAACCACCCGGTGACCCTCTCCTAAAGCACCCGGTGACCCTCTCCTAAAGCACCCGGTGACCCTCTCCTACAGCACCCGGTGACCCTCTCCTAAAGCACCCGGTGACCCTCTCCTAAACCACCCGGTGACCCTCTCCTAAACCACCCGGTGACCCTCTCCTAAAGCACCCGGTGACCCTCTCCTAAACCACCCGGTGACCCTCTCCTAAAGCACCCGGTGACCCTCTCCTAAACCACCCGGTGACCCTCTCCTACAGCACCCGGTGACCCTCTCCTAAAGCACCCGGTGACCCTCTCCTACAGCACCCGGTGACCCTCTCCTAAAGCACCCGGTGACCCTCTCCTAAAGCACCCGGTGACCCTCTCCTAAAGCACCCGGTGACCCTCTCCTAAAGCACCCGGTGACCCTCTCCTAAAGCACCCGGTGACCCTCTCCTAAAGCACCCGGTGACCCTCTCCTAAACCACCCGGTGACCCTCTCCTACAGCACCCGGTGACCCTCTCCTAAAGCACCCGGTGACCCTCTCCTACAGCACCCGGTGACCCTCTCCTAAACCACCTGGTGACCCTCTCCTAAACCACCCGGTGACCCTCTCCTACAGCACCCGGTGACCCTCTCCTAAAGCACCTGGTGACCCTCTCCTAAACCACCCGGTGACCCTCTCCTAAAGCACCCGGTGACCCTCTCCTAAACCACCTGGTGACCCTCTCCTACAGCACCCGGTGACCCTCTCCTACAGCACCCGGTGACCCTCTCCTAAAGCACCCGGTGACCCTCTCCTACAGCACCCGGTGACCCTCTCCTAAAGCACCCGGTGACCCTCTCCTACAGCACCCGGTGACCCTCTCCTAAAGCACCCGGTGACCCTCTCCTAAAGCACCCGGTGACCCTCTCCTAAAGCACCCGGTGACCCTCTCCTAAAGCACCCGGTGACCCTCTCCTAAACCACCTGGTGACCCTCTCCTAAACCACCCGGTGACCCTCTCCTACAGCACCCGGTGACCCTCTCCTAAAGCACCCGGTGACCCTCTCCTACAGCACCCGGTGACCCTCTCCTAAACCACCTGGTGACCCTCTCCTAAACCACCCGGTGACCCTCTCCTACAGCACCCGGTGACCCTCTCCTAAAGCACCTGGTGACCCTCTCCTAAACCACCCGGTGACCCTCTCCTACAGCACCCGGTGACCCTCTCCTACAGCACCCGGTGACCCTCTCCTAAAGCACCCGGTGACCCTCTCCTACAGCACCCGGTGACCCTCTCCTAAAGCACCCGGTGACCCTCTCCTACAGCACCTGGTGACCCTCTCCTAAACCACCCGGTGACCCTCTCCTAAAGCACCCGGTGACCCTCTCCTACAGCACCCGGTGACCCTCTCCTACAACACCCGGTGACCCTCTCCTACAGCACCCGGTGACCCTCTCCTAAAGCACCCGGTGACCCTCTCCTACAGCACCTGGTGACCCTCTCCTAAACCACCCGGTGACCCTCTCCTAAAGCACCCGGTGACCCTCTCCTACAACACCCGGTGACCCTCTCCTACAGCACCCGGTGACCCTCTCCTAAAGCACCCGGTGACCCTCTCCTAAAGCACCCGGTGACCCTCTCCTAAAGCACCCGGTGACCCTCTCCTACAGCACCCGGTGACCCTCTCCTAAAGCACCCGGTGACCCTCTCCTAAAGCACCCGGTGACCCTCTCCTACAGCACCCGGTGACCCTCTCCTAAAGCACCCGGTGACCCTCTCCTACAACACCCGGTGACCCTCTCCTAAACCACCCGGTGACCCTCTCCTAAAGCACCCGGTGACCCTCTCCTACAACACCCGGTGACCCTCTCCTAAAGCACCCGGTGACCCTCTCCTACAACACCCGGTGACCCTCTCCTAAAGCACCCGGTGACCCTCTCCTAAAGCACCCGGTGACCCTCTCCTAAAGCACCCGGTGACCCTCTCCTAAACCACCCGGTGACCCTCTCCTAAAGCACCCGGTGACCCTCTCCTAAAGCACCCGGTGACCCTCTCCTACAACACCCGGTGACCCTCTCCTAAAGCACCCGGTGACCCTCTCCTACAACACCCGGTGACCCTCTCCTAAAGCACCCGGTGACCCTCTCCTAAAGCACCCGGTGACCCTCTCCTAAAGCACCCGGTGACCCTCTCCTAAACCACCCGGTGACCCTCTCCTAAACCACCCGGTGACCCTCTCCTAAAGCACCCGGTGACCCTCTCCTAAACCACCCGGTGACCCTCTCCTAAAGCACCTGGTGACCCTCTCCTAAAGCACCCGGTGACCCTCTCCTAAACCACCCGGTGACCCTCTCCTAAAGCACCCGGTGACCCTCTCCCCCCTCAGAAACACCATGCAGGCTCAAATCAGAAACATCCAACACAGAGATTTAATCACAAACGTCTTTAATTCTTTGAAAAGTTTGATCAAAACAAAAGTGAAAAAAAAAAACCTCAACCAGATTAGAAAGAACAGAGGGTGGCGCCTCCACAGGCCACAGCCGGAACTGCATCTTTACACTTAATAGAATAAAATAATCACAAAACCATGTCTCCCTCTAGTGGCTGAAACAGAAACAACAAGTGCCATTAACCCGGTTTGATCCCAGTTCTGCTGAAGAAACATTTCTTTACATTTACATTTTACCGTTAGTAAAAACCCTCAGAGCACATTCCTCACGCAGAGGTGTGTCCGACACACACACTCCAAACATCTGTGTTCCAGAGGTGCAGAGGTGTGTCCGACACACACACTCCAAACATCTGTGTTCCAGAGGTGCAGAGGTGTGTCCGACACACACACTCCAAACATCTGTGTTCCAGAGGTGCAGAGGTGTGTCCGACACACACACTCCAAACATCTGTGTTCCAGAGGTGCAGAGTGTCCGACACACACACTCCACACATCTGTGTTCCAGAGGTGCAGAGGTGTGTCCGACACACACACTCCACACATCTGCATCTGTGTTCCAGAGGTGCAGAGTGTCCGACACACACACTCCACACATCTGTGTTCCAGAGGTGCAGAGTGTCCGACACACATGTGAAGCACTCACTCCACACATCTGGTTCCTGATTGTCTTCAGGCGAGACGCTGCAGGTTTGACTCAGAGTAACATCAGACTCTCTTTACGAGGTTTATTCTTTTTACTATTTTGGTTTGGAAAAGTTTTGAAAATTATGGGGAAAAATTGAAAAGTTTTAAATGTTTTAAAAACTAAATATTATATATTTTAACTAATAACTAGTGTATTCAAAAATTAACCAAGATCCAAAATCCTTCTTAGAAAATCTTTGTCATAATATGTCACAAACTAAAACCACAGAAAAACCTGGAAATGTCCAGTATTTAGACATTTTGTCTGATTTATGCAGAAAATTAATGTGTTGTTTTTATGTGTGATTCTATTACTGTGTTTCTGTGAAGCGTCTTTCAGGGTCTTGAAAAGCGCTTTACAAATCAAATGTATTATTAAAATAATAATCATAATAATAATAATAATTATTATTATTATGATTATTATTATTAAACTACAGCAGGAGTTTCACGTCGATCTCTCTACATGTCATTGTTTGTCTGCAGCGTCTCGCCTTAAAGACGGAGAAAAAGAATCTACTGAGACTTTTCTAAAATGTTGGGCCGAACTCCACAGTACGTCACATTTACAAACATATCCGGAAACTGCTGAGCAGTTCAGGAGAGCGGGGGCTTCAGCCTTCGCTTTGCCGAACGAGCCAATCAGGGCCTGGAGGAGGAGTCCTGGGTGGACAGCCAATGCTGGATGGAGGGAGGCGGGACTAAAGGGGGAAGAGGAGGAGCAGCGTTAATGGTTATTCTTTAACAGCGTTTCATAAACTAAAATACACAGTGGCCGCTTTAGGTTTTTCTATCACAGTTTCTGACCCAGCCTTGATCCGTTGTCGTTAGCATTAGCATGCTCCCGCTAGCTTTAGCATGTTGTTGCTGAACTATGAACTCTACAGGTTCTAAGCTTTCAAATGACATACAGCCGATACTCGCTTAGATTTAGTGAAAGTTGTGTTCTTAAAGCAGCGAGAGCCAAAACTGGTATCGGTTCAGTATCGGATATTTGTAGCCGATACCCGATATCGAATTTGTTCTCGCATCGGCTCCAATATCTGATACCAGGATCAGATCAGTGCATCTCATCGGCCTGAAGACTAGTCATAGACTAGTTGGAGACTCGAGTTGCCGCTGGTCACAGAGATGTCTCCGAGACGTCTCTGGAGTTCAGGCGAGGCTCCAGGTTCGATTTCAACGGAGACTTTTTCAAGTCTTCGAGACGTCGCCGTGTGGACTCAAGCAGTTGTGTCACAAACACTGTTTGTTGTCCTTAACCTACAGACCTGTTGGAGACCAAGGAGATCTCGGAGACTCCGTACGACTCTGTGAGATCTCCTTAGTCTCAGGCTGGCCTAGCTGGCCATCTCGTCTCCAGGCCGGGGAGATGGACCTTTAGCGCAGAGTTAGGAGGTGACACTCACCTGTGTCTCTGCTGCTTTTCTTCTCCTGGCTCCGCTCTTTGGACATGGACATGGCGGCCATCTTGCAGACACTGACTCGCTCCTTCTTGGCTCCGGAGCCGCTGTCGGAGCTCCTGATTGGCCCGTCGCTGCTGGTGATGACCCGCCCCTCCTTGCTCCCTTTGCCCTTCACCAACTTCCCTAAGCTGCTGATGATGTTCCTCCCGGCCTTCCTGCCGTCGCCGTGGGTGAGGACCTGCTTCCTCTGCACCTCGGGCGGACTCAGCGTTCGCTTACGCAGCTTCTCAGCGTCTTTGTCGCTCTTGAATCCCGGCCACTTCTTCTTCCCGATCTCCACCAAACGCCCCACGGCCGGCGGACTCAGGCTCTTCTGCCTCGAATCGAAGTCTCCAGCCCCTGTTTCGGCTTGGGGCAGGCTCAGGCTCCGCTGAACCATCCACTCTCGCGCGCTCCCGAAGCGCCCTCCCTCCGGACTCAGCGGCCTGTGCGCGGCCTCCCCCGGCCCCACCGGGCTCAGGGTGCGCGAGCTGCCGTTAGCGCTGAGCCTCTCGTCGCTCGCGGCTTTGCTGACGCGACCCGTCGTGCTGCTGTTCCCGTAGACCCGCCACTTGCCGCTGTCGGCTTTCCCGAAGCGGCCGTACGGTCCTACGGGGGGAGGGCTGAGCGGCCGCGGGGACAGTCTGAACTGCCCCAGCTCCGGGGTGGGATTATCGGGACTGAAGTCTGCGAAATACAACCCGGACTTCACCATTTCCTCCGGGCTCATCGCGCGGAAGTCCAGCTCGTCGGTTTGAGGCTGGCTCATTCTGTCTCTGCTGCGCCCGTAAACCAGCCACTCCCCGCTGCCCGCCTTCCCGAACCGGCCCGTCTCTGTGGGACTCGTGGGACTCGCAGTTGGACTTAGCGCTCTTAGCTCTGTTGCGCTTTGGCTAACTCTGTCTCGATTTCCATAAAACTTCCACTCCCCGCTGCCCGCCTTCCCGAACCGACCCGTGTCTGTCGGACTCATGGAGAACCGACTCGCCCCCGGGCTCAGGGGACTCGTGGGATTTCTGGGGCTGATGTTTTGTGGGGGGCTCGTGCTCATGCGGCCGCTGCTGCGCCCGTAAACGCGCCACTCGCTGCCCTCTTTGCCGCTGGCGGGCGGACTCAGCGGGACGTCCAAACTGCCTTCGCTTCTCGGCACGTCCACGCTGGTGCTTCTCTCACGATGAGCCTTTTCTGTTGTCTCCGATTGCTCTGGCGACGCCTCGTTTTTGGCATCGGCGATCGAGTCATTTCCAAGCGTTGGTTCTGCACCTTCTCGGGTCATTTCGCTCACTTTCCAATCCTTCTGAAGCTTATCCTTTTCCACACTTCCACTCATCCAACGGTTAACGTCGCTCTTGCCAAATCTCTCTTCAGTTTGCCCAACTTTCCCATCTCCATCAACACGGCCTTCTCTGACCTCAAAGTCACCACTCGGAATACCTTCTAAAACCGTCTCCTCCACTCCAACCTCATCAGTTCCACTACTCTCTCTCAAACCTTCCGTTATCGTTTCCTTCGCTCGGTACAACCCCCCGAACCCCGTCTCCTTCTCCTTTTCCACGATCGGCGAACTTCCCGCGACGCTCCCGAACGTCCCGAAGCCTTCGCGAATCGCCTCCGCTTCCTCCAAATCCTCTCCATCGTCGCCGAAGGGAGGACTTTCCTTCAGAACGTAGCGCTCCACGGGCCTCACGCGCACGCTCGCCTCCGTCAGGTCCTCGTCCATCTGCTCGTCGGCGTCGCAGAGTTCCTCCAGGTCTTGCGGGCAGAACGCGTCCTCGCCGAGACTAAAGAACTCCTCCTCCTCCTCGGGATTGGGCTGGAATTCCAAACCAGATCGCGCCAGACGTAAACGCGGCAGCGCAGAATCGGAGAACGCCGTCGGGATTCTACCTTTCTCCATCGGAATGTTTGCGCCCATTTCACGGTTTTCAACGTCAGACCGAGTCAAAGACGCCACGTTTTGGGGAATTTCCGCCTTGTCTTCATTCGTCGCGCCAAAATGTGTCATTTCAATCACTTCTTGGGGCCGTTTCTTTTGCACGAAATCCAGACTCTTTTGTTCGGTATTCGCTTCTGTGACGGCGACTTTTGCCGAAGTTTCCGAACTCTTTACTGCCCCCGTTTTTTCCGGTTGCTCCTTTGCCGCTGGTTCACTCACTGCCTCTTGTTTCTCCGTGACCAAACGAGGTTCTGCTTTGGACATTTCAGCACAAGTCACAGGAGAATCTTGAAGTTTGCTCGGTAAATTGTCCTTGAGTTTTGAATCGACTAAAGAACTCTCTGCGCCGGTTATTCCAGACTCCGCACTTGTTGGTTTTGTGGAACTTTCCAACAAAATCTCAACTCCAAGACTCTGTTCTTTTGCCTGAAAGTCTGGCCCAGGAGGAGTCAAATCTCCTCCAGTTTTTGCTGATTGTTCCTTTGCAGCTCGCTCACTCACAGCCTCTTGTTTCTCGGAGGCCAAACGAGGTTCTGGTTTGGACATTTCAGCCCAACTCACCGGGGAATCTTGAACCTTGCTCGGTAAATTGTCCTCGTCTTTTTTGGCCTGAGATTGTTCCACTTCGGCGTCTTTCTTTGCATCGATAATCACGTTTTCTGGGTGTATTTTGCTTAAATCCTGCTCTTCTTTTGCTCCGCTGTCACTAATCTCGCGCCCCAATGAACCGACACTAACGTCAGGCTTTTCTTCTGCGTTCTGGTCACTCTCTGCATCATTTGCGAGTTTTGAATCTGCTAAGGAACTCTCTGCGCTGACTTTTCCAGACTTCGCGCTATTTGGTTTTGAGGAACTTTCCGACATATCTTGAACTCCAAGACTCTGTTCTTTTGCCCGAAAGTCTTGCTCAGGAAAAGTCAAATCTCCACCAGTCTTTGCTTCTTGTTTCGCGCTTAGATCCGCTGTAGCTTTGCTCGCACGTTCTTCACTTCCTTCTGCAATGTTCGAATCCCCCACAGCGTCTCCTGAGGGACTTGCTCTGGACTCTGAACCTGTTTGTTCTGGGTGAATGTCAGACCCGATTCCAACGTGAACATTCGGAATGTTTTGGACACAACTTTCCGCACTTAAAACGACTTCTCCTTCAGTAAAATCTTCGTGCACCAGGTCTGTGGTTTTGCTCACACTTTCTCCGACTGCTGTGGTTGATTCTGGAGACGTTTCTTCCAAATCTCCAGCTTCAAAGTTCTCCGGGAGATTTCCAGACGCTGTACTTGCACTTTCTTGCATTTCTTCTGTTATTTTCCCAACAACCAAATCATCGTCTGCCTTTGGATCTGCGGCGGCTGGTTTGGGGCAACTTTCTGAGCCGTCTGCCGCTAAAATCTGAGCTTTCGTTGGTAAATCCTGCCCGTAAAGAGCCAGTTCTTCCCCAGGTTTAGCACTAACATCTTCTCCTGTAGAAGTTCTCACTCCTCCGGACAGATCTGGCCAAATCTCCTGACGTTCCGGCGCCTTCTGGACGCTGAATCCCGAACTCCAGACGACCTGGTCCTGCTGTGGCTCTGCGCTCGTTTCACTCACACTGTCTTCGATTTCTTCGTTTAGTTTCACAATTACCATCTTGTCCGTGCGCTCCGTATTCGTATCTGCAGGGCTTTGTTCCAGAGAACTTTCTAAGCCCGTTTGAACTTCGGGTTTTGCATCGACATCTTTCTGCTGCATCCGACTCGGAGACAAGTCTGGCTGAGAAATTCCAAGTTCTCGTCTTGTATTTGGAATAATAGTTTGTGGCGCCTGTGCAACGATCTCTTCTGCCATTTTAACTTTGTTCTGAATTTCAAGATGTTCCCTTGCAACTGGTCCAGCGTCTAAACGAGCTTCTAATTGGAAAGTTCCTCTTTCACTCAAATCAGCAACAGTTTCAGATTCTGGAACTTTATTGGTCGACGGAACCTCTTCATGGACATCAGTTGCTGCACTAACTTCTGCACCTTTGTCCAAATGTTCAACTCCTGCGATGTCTTCTGGTTTTATTCCCGCGGTCTCATGAGTCAGAACTCTATCGTCGCCTGTCGAACTGAGATCTTTTTGGACCTTTGTGGCTAATCCGTCTTCTGAACCGACCATCTTGTTTCCCTCTTTGAGAACAGCTTGACCGACATCCCCTTGGACTTGTTTTGTTGCTTCACCCTGGAGATTGTCACTAATTCCCTGTCGCGCCGTCGAACTGGGATCTTTTTGTAATGCGCCGAAACGACCCATCTCAGGAACACTGCCTTCCACTTCCTCCTCCTCTTCTGAACTCACTGTTTTGGACTTGGTTTCGACTCGTGCAGCGCTTCTCACCTCTTTTAATTCATCAAAACGACCGACCTTCTGAACGTTAGCTTTAGCGTCTTGCAGCTCCTTTACGGCTAACCCTCCGTCTGAACTGGCGGCTTTTCCTGCCGTTTGAACTTTCTGATTCGTTTCCTGCGTAGCGTTTCTCACCTCTTGCATTTTGCCAACGACACAAACTCCTTCCACGGTAGCTTCATCTTCACCATTCTGTGGCCCCCTGGTGCTTCTCTGAGCATCTGCTGAACTGGCTGCCCTCGATTCCGCTTTGGGAGTGGATGGTTTCTCGACTTCCCCGTCGACCTTTAAAGACAGACTTATTTCCGGCGCGGTGTTTCTTGCCTCTTGTGTTTTGTCTACGCCACTAACTCTCAGCGCTGAAGCTTCATCTTTACGGTTCTGCAGCTCCTTTGCAGCTTTTGAGGTCACTAATTTGGATGGTTTATCGAGGTTCCCCATAATTGGCGCTGGACTTTGAGCTCGTACGGAGATGGTAATGTGATCTTTAGCTTCAGGCACAGCTTTCTCCTGCAGTGTGTTGTCAAAACTACCTCCTCCTGTGACATCAGCCTGTTCTTTAGCTGTTTGGAGCAGGTCTTTGCTCTGCTTTGAGGCTCTTTCTGACCCGACTACAGACGGTTTCTCGACTTCCCCGTTGATTTCTCCCGGAGTCGAGCTTTTCGCCGCCCGTGTTTTGTCAAAGCGATCGACTTTCGTCACACTTGTCCCGACGTTGGCCCTTTGGCCGTCGCTCGGCCTCGCGGCTCCTGAACTCGCGGCTCTGGATTCGGATCTGAGAGTGGACGGTTTGGCCGAAGCCTTTGGGGTGAGTCTCGTGGCGGAGAAACTGGTGTCACGGCGCTCGTTTTGGGTTATATTGGCCGAGAACCCGCTCTGCTTGTGCACGCTTTGCCCCGCCCACACTGGCCCCGCCCTCGCTGGCCCCGCCCACACTGCGCTCTGGCCTTTGGCGCCGCTCGTCAGGGTCTGTGTGAAAGGAACAAGTCTGGCTTTGAAGGATGTGGGAGCAGGACTGGAGCCGGAGACTCTGTGGGCGACACAAACAGATCGATCGTTATTGAGCGTCTTTGAGCTTCGAGGAGGATCGGGAAAATGAAAGTATCGGAAGCAGGAAATGAAAACAAAACCTTCTCTCTTTAGATCCAGGTTTTGCACTAATGGAAGTGACTTGTTTCAGCGCAAATAAATGATTTTTATCCCCACATTTTCCCCATTGTGCAAATGGTCTTTTTACCAAAGTTTGAACATTTTCATGACTAATATTCCCATTAGCTCATTAGGGGGTGTCACCAGGGGCGTAGCACCAAATTCTGGGCCCCGGGTACAAACTATCTTGGTGGACCCTTGGGAGTTTGACTTGAAATTTCATCTTATTTGGCTTCAGTTACAGAAATGGAATAACCTTTAATCCCGGTAGTGATATAGATATTTAAATTGATGGTGGAATATTCTACTTTCATTGGGCCAATTGAAATTGCTAGCGTTAGATAGAGCATAATGATAATTAGCATACAACATTAAACAGGAGCTGCACCAGAATATTTAGGATATTTGTGCTGGGAATAACACATTTGTGACTTTTAAATGCTATTTTACAAACAATAATTACACTACATGGTGTCTCTGTGGCCCACAGGCATGAACAAAAACTCAAGGGCCTGTTCCCTGGCCTCATTTAGTCTCTCACCATTTGACGCCGACCTTTAAGTGTATTGTCAGTAAATTCTTGTTCTAAAGAGTTACACTGGAATAGGCTAAATGGCACGAGCCCTCCGCCTTTTCAATAGAACCACGATGACTCGTCTCCAAAGCTGCGCGTTTATAACACGAGTCTCCAAATGCGCGCGGCTAATTAGCATATTAAAATAGCGTGAGCGACCTGTGGCTTTGGTCACTCTATTGGCCTGATTGCAGTCAGTTACAATACATATAAGGAAAGAGAAACTTTAGAGGTTAAAACGAGGACAGAAGGAGCTGTGTCTCTGGCTCTTTCTCTGACTCTGCACCTTCCACTTCTCAGCGCATGAGGCCGGGACTCGCCTCACCTCATGTTTAACTGTCATTTAGGACAGAAAGTTGCAGCTAAGGCCAGTGTTAAATAAAAGCACATAAGAGCGAGGCAAGACTAATATCTCTCTTTTCTAGCTCTGTGTCACTGCATTGCAGAGCCACCTCATCAAAGTCACTGTTGAGTTGAAGCGCACGGTCCTGAACACCGGTGTGTGGGCTGAACCATTTGGCACATTGTTAAAGGGGTGTCAGGGCCCTGAGATTCATCCATCATTATTGTTTGTGCAAAATTCTGTCCAGCAACCACTGTATTTCCGCCCGGTTGTGTTCAATTCTTATAGCATCAATTATGAGGACATTTAGAAAGTACAATACAGAACGCTCTTTGCAGCACTTTTGAGGGCCCCTACCCTCCTCTGGGCCCTGGGTACTCAGTACCCTTTACCCCCCCAGTCCGACGCCCATGGGTGTCACCATTTCCATTTTTCTTAGTCACGATTATTGTGAGAGAAAATATTACGATTTTAAGAATGATTCATAATTATCGACATAAGGAAACGACTGAGATTATTTTGTTTTTGTCTTTCAAATGCTTTTTCAACCCCTTAACTCCCGCCTTAACCGAGCACATTTTCTCCAGTTTTACCCAAATCAAAAAGCTTCTCGACTGTAGCTAAAGAGCCTGTAGGCCAGTGAAACGCCTCATTTGAAAGCTAAGACCTACAAAACTCATCTAAGTTTCTTCCTTGTTTTTGTTATCACGTTTTAGTCGTTTTTGTTGTGTTTTCATTGATTTGTGCCACATTTTGAATCACATTTTCGTAGGTTTTTTTTTGCTTTTTAGCCATATTCTGGTCATGTTTTCGTTGCTTTTTTTGTTGAATGTTGTCCTGCTTTTATCACTTTTTTGTCCCTTTTTTGTCGCTGTGATTAAGCCACAGAAATGTGACCAAAACATGATGAAAACACAAACAAAAAGGACGAAACTGTGACAATCAGAACGAGGAAGAAGCTCAGGTTAGTGGTGTAGGTCTTCAACTAATACCAACAGAAAAGTAGCTTAGTGCCCCTTTAAGAAAGTCTCTTGGTATCGGTTAATATCGGATATCGGCCGATACTCAAACCTCTAGGATCAGTAGCAAAAAGGCTGGATCGTTGCGTCTCTACTTCAGGAATCAAACCCTTCATGAGGGCCACGGGCTTTGAGAATAGAAGAGTAAATACTGATGTGGGCGTGGCTTGTCTCGTCGCGCTCCGGGTCATGTGACGGTTCCACGTTCTACACTTTATTTCCGTTATCTCAGAGTCAGCGTTTTGTGTTCGAACACATCGCTCTGAAACCCCAGGCCCTGAGCGGAGTTTAGGATTTGGCTGAGAGTCAGTTCCCCGAGGCCGGTCTCACGAACGCCACAGAAAAACATAAATGTTTTTCTGTGGAGCAGATTTCAAGTCTGGGCCAGTGGAGGCAACGAGCCCCGACTTAGGAATCTGTCACAAAAACACCTTCTCCTGTAGGCGGCGCTGTCCACGTCTACACTGCAACATCAGGACCCCCCCCGGCTCCTTACGGGGACCCCTCACCTTAACCGGTTACTCGCTTAATCATGAACACCCCTAGTTTGGTGACGTTTCAGTGACGTTTCGTGTATGTTGTTTCGGTGACGTTTCAGTGACGTTTCGTGTATGTTGTTTCGGTGAAGTTTCGGTGACGTTTCGGTGACGTTTCAATGATGTTTCGGTGATGTTTCGGTGATGTTCCGTGTATGTTGTTTCGGTGATGTTTCGTGTATGTTGTTTCGGTGATGTTTCGGTGATGTTTCGGTGATGTTTCGTGTATGTTGTTTTGGTGATGTTTCGGTGATGTTTCGGTGATGTTTTGGTGAAGTTTCGGTGATGTTTCAGTGATGTTTTGGTGATGTTTCGGTGATGTTTCGGTGATGTTTCGTGTATGTTGTTTTGGTGATGTTTCGTGTATGTTGTTTCGGTGATGTTTCGGTGATGTTTCGGTGATGTTTCGTGTATGTTGTTTTGGTGATGTTTCGGTGATGTTTCGGTGATGTTTTGGTGAAGTTTCGGTGATGTTTCAGTGATGTTTTGGTGATGTTTCGGTGATGTTTCGTGTATGTTATTTTGGTGATGTGTCGGTGATGTTTCGGTGATGTTTCGTGTATGTTGTTTCGGTGATGTTTCGGTGATGTTTCGTGTATGTTGTTTTGGTGATGTTTCGTGTATGTTGTTTCGGTGATGTTTCGTGTATGTTGTTTTGGTGATGTTTCGTGTATGTTGTTTCGGTGATGTTTCGTGTATGTTGTTTTGGTGATGTTTCGTGTATGTTGTTTCGGTGATGTTTCGTGTATGTTGTTTCGGTGATGTTTCGTGTATGTTGTTTCGGTGATGTTTCGTGTATGTTGTTTTGGTGATGTTTCGTGTATGTTGTTTCGGTGATGTTTCGTGTATGTTGTTTCGGTGATGTTTAGTGTCTGATGTTTTGGTGATGTTTCGTGTCTGATGTTTCGGTGATGTTTCGTGTATGTTGTTTCGGTGAAGTTTCGGTGATGTTTCGGTGATGTTTTGGTGAAGTTTCGGTGATGTTTCAGTGATGTTTTGGTGATGTTTCGTGTATGTTGTTTCGGTGATGTTTCGTGTATGTTGTTTCGGTGAAGTTTCGGTGATGTTTCGGTGAAGTTTCGGTGATGTTTCAGTGATGTTTTGGTGATGTTTCGTGTATGTTGTTTTGGTGATGTTTCGTGTATGTTGTTTCGGTGATGTTTCGGTGATGTTTCGTGTATGTTGTTTCGGTGATGTTTCGTGTATGTTGTTTCGGTGAAGTTTCGGTGAAGTTTCGGTGATGTTTCGGTGATGTTTCGTGTATGTTGTTTCGGTGATGTTTCGTGTATGTTGTTTCGGTGAAGTTTCGGTGATGTTTCGGTGATGTTTCGTGTATGTTGTTTCGGTGATGTTTCGTGTATGTTGTTTTGGTGATGTTTCGTGTATGTTGTTTCGGTGATGTTTCGGTGATGTTTCGTGTATGTTGTTTTGGTGATGTTTCGTGTATGTTGTTTCGGTGATGTTTCGGTGATGTTTCGTGTATGTTGTTTCGGTGATGTTTCGTGTATGTTGTTTTGGTGATGTTTCGTGTATGTTGTTTTGGTGATGTTTCGGTGATGTTTCGTGTATGTTATTTTGGTGATGTGTCGGTGATGTTTCGGTGATGTTTCGTGTATGTTGTTTCGGTGATGTTTCGGTGATGTTTCGGTGATGTTTCGTGTATGTTGTTTTGGTGATGTTTCGGTGATGTTTCGTGTATGTTGTTTTGGTGATGTTTCGTGTATGTTGTTTCGGTGATGTTTCGTGTATGTTGTTTTGGTGATGTTTCGTGTATGTTGTTTTGGTGATGTTTCGTGTATGTTGTTTCGGTGATGTTTCGTGTATGTTGTTTCGGTGATGTTTCGTGTATGTTGTTTCGGTGATGTTTCGTGTATGTTGTTTCGGTGATGTTTCGTGTATGTTGTTTTGGTGATGTTTCGTGTATGTTGTTTCGGTGATGTTTCGTGTATGTTGTTTCGGTGATGTTTCGGTGATGTTTCGGTGATGTTTCGTGTATGTTGTTTCGGTGATGTTTCGTGTCTGATGTTTTGGTGATGTTTCGTGTATGTTGTTTCGGTGATGTTTCGTGTATGTTGTTTCGGTGAAGTTTCGGTGATGTTTCGGTGATGTTTCGTGTATGTTGTTTCGGTGATGTTTCGTGTATGTTGTTTTGGTGAAGTTTCGGTGATGTTTCGTGTATGTTGTTTCGGTGATGTTTCGTGTATGTTGTTTCGGTGAAGTTTCGGTGATGTTTCGTGTATGTTGTTTCGGTGATGTTTCGTGTATGTTGTTTTGGTGATGTTTCGTGTATGTTGTTTCGGTGATGTTTCGGTGATGTTTCGTGTATGTTGTTTTGGTGATGTTTCGTGTATGTTGTTTCGGTGATGTTTCGGTGATGTTTCGTGTATGTTGTTTCGGTGATGTTTCGTGTATGTTGTTTCGGTGATGTTTCGTGTCTGTTGTTTTGGTGAAGTTTCGGTGACGTTTCGGTGAAGTTTCGGTGATGTTTCGGTGATGTGTCGGTGACGTTTCGGTGATGTTTCGGTGACGTTTCATGTATGTTGTTTCGGTGATGTTTCGGTGATGTGTCGGTGACGTTTCGGTGATGTTTCGGTGATGTTTCGGTGACGTTTCGGTGATGTTACATGTATGTTGTTTCGGTGATGTTTCATGTATGTTGTTTCGGTGATGTTTCGTGTACGTTGTTTTGGTGATGTTTCATGTATGTTGTTTCGGTGATGTGTCGGTGACGTTTCGGTGATGTTTCGGTGATGTTTCGGTGACGTTTCGGTGATGTTTCATGTATGTTGTTTCGGTGATGTTTCGTGTATGTTGTTTCGGTGATGTTTCGTGTATGTTGTTTCGGTGATGTTTCGTGTCTGATGTTTTGGTGATGTTTCGTGTATGTTGTTTCGGTGATGTTTCGTGTATGTTGTTTCGGTGAAGTTTCGGTGATGTTTCGGTGATGTTTCGGTGATGTTTCGTGTATGTTGTTTCGGTGATGTTTCGTGTATGTTGTTTCGGTGATGTTTCGGTGAAGTTTCGGTGATGTTTCGGTGATGTTTCGGTGATGTTTCGTGTATGTTGTTTCGGTGATGTTTCGTGTATGTTGTTTTGGTGATGTTTCGTGTATGTTGTTTCGGTGATGTTTCGGTGATGTTTCGTGTATGTTGTTTCGGTGATGTTTCGGTGATGTTTCGTGTATGTTGTTTCGGTGATGTTTCGGTGATGTTTCGTGTATGTTGTTTTGGTGATGTTTCGGTGATGTTTCGTGTATGTTGTTTCGGTGATGTTTCGTGTATGTTGTTTCGGTGATGTTTCGTGTATGATGTTTCGGTGATGTTTCGGTGAAGTTTTGGTGACGTTTCAGTGATGTTTTGGTGATGTTTCGTGTATGTTGTTTCGGTGATGTTTCGTGTATGTTGTTTTGGTGATGTTTCGTGTATGTTGTTTTGTTGATGTTTCGTGTATGTTGTTTTAGTGATGTTTCGTGTATGTTGTTTCGGTGATGTTTCGTGTATGTTGTTTCGCTGATGTTTCGCTGATGTTTCGGTGACGTTTCAGTGATGTTTCGTGTATGTTGTTTCGGTGACGTTTCGGTGACGTTTCGGTGAAGTTTCGGTGATGTTTCGGTGATGTGTCGGTGACGTTTCGGTGATGTTTCGGTGATGTTTCGGTGACGTTTCGGTGATGTTTCATGTATGTTGTTTCGGTGATGTTTCATGTATGTTGTGTCGGTGAAGTTTCGGTGATGTTTCGGTGATGTTCCATGTATGTTGTTTCGGTGATGTTTCGGTGATGTTTCGGTGATGTTCCATGTATGATGTTTCGGTGATGTTTCGTGTATGTTGTTTCGGTGAAGTTTCGTGTATGATGTTTCGGTGACGTTTCGTGTAGTTTCGGTGACGTTTCGGTGATGTTTCATGTATGTTGTTTCGGTGATGTTTCGTGTATGATGTTTCGGTGACGTTTCGTGTAATTTCGGTGATGTTTCGGTGATGTTTCGGTGATGTTTCGGTGATGTGTCGGTGATGTCGTTACCTGAGCTCAGACTCCTGCATGAGCTCCTGGTATCGCTGTAGCTCCGCCCTCAGCTCGGTGACGTTTCGGTGCAGGGTTTGGCTGAGACGCGTTTGGTTTTCCGACGTGTTGAGAACCGTCTGCAGTTCGTCACAGAGCCGCTCCGCGTCCAGACCGAAGAGCTGCAGCCGCTCCTCCACCGCCGCCATGTGCCGCACGCCATCGGTCTCCAGCCTGAGGTTCTGCAGCGAGACACACGCGTTAGACCCCGCCCCATGACCCCGCCCCATGACCCCGCCCCATAACCCCATGACCCCGCCCCCATGACCCCCCTGACCCCGCCCCCATGTGCCGCACGCCGTCGGTCTCCAGCCTGAGGTTCTGCACGAGAGCAGACACACGTTAGACCCCGCCCCATGACCCCGCCCCATGACCCCCCTGACCCCGCCCCCATGACCCCGCCGCTATGTGCCGCACGCCGTCGGACTCTAGCCTGAGGTTCTGCAGCGAGAGCAGACACACACGTTAGACCCCGCCCCATGACCCCCTGACCCCGCCCCATGACCCCCATGACCCCGCCCCCATGACCCCCCTGACCCCGCCCCCATGACCCCGCCTCCATGTGCCGCACGCCGTCGGTCTCCAGCCTGAGGTTCTGCAGCGAGACACACGTGTTAGACCCCGCCCCATGACCCCCCTGACCCCGCCCCCCTGACCCCGCCGCCATGTGCCGCACGCCGTCGGACTCTAGCCTGAGGTTCTGCAGCGAGAGCAGACACACACGTTAGACCCCGCCCCATGACCCCGCCCCATGACCCCCTGACCCCGCCCCATGACCCCCATGACCCCGCCCCCATGACCCCCCTGACCCCGCCCCCATGACCCCGCCTCCATGTGCCGCACGCCGTCGGTCTCCAGCCTGAGGTTCTGCAGCGAGAGCAGACACACATGTTAGACCCCGCCCCATGACCCCCCCCATGACCCCCTGACCCCGCCTCCATGACCCCCCTGACCCCGCCTCCATGACCCCCTGACCCCGCCCCCATGACCCCGCCCCCATGACCCCCCTGACCCCACCCCCATGACCCCCCTGACCCCACCCCCATGACCCCCCTGACCCCGCCCCCATGACCCCCCTGACCCCACCCCCATGACCCCCCTGACCCCGCCTCCATGACCCCCTGACCCCGCCCCCATGACCCCCTGACCCCGCCCCATGACCCGCCCCATGACCCCCTGACCCCGCCCCCATGACCCCCCTGACCCCGCCTCCATGACCCCCTGACCCCGCCCCCATGACCCCCCTGACCCCGCCCCCATGACCCCGCCCCCATGACCCCCCTGACCCGGGTCCTGACCTCAGAGCGGAGCTGTTCCAGGAGCCTCTGCAGACCGGACGCCACGCTCGCCAACTCCAGCAGCTCAGACTCCTCCTCCTGCAGCGCCGCAGGGAGACACGCCCCCACCGGGAGACACGCCCCCACCTGGACACAGCCGGTACTACATTAAAGGACGATCCTGCCCAGAGCTGCTGGTGTTTCGGGGGAGACGAGGGAAAGATCCGGATCAAACTAACCACGACCATTTGAGAAAAAGAAACTAGTTCTAGATTAAAGTTAAACTCGTTAAAGCGGAAAGAGTCAAACGCGTTACTAAGCAACTCATACTCGTAATGAGGCCGGCGTGAGTCTCATTTGCATATTTGATAAGGATCTTTCTCACAGTAGCAGGGACACGCCCACTTCATTAAAGTTTACGGCGCCGGGTTTCGTGTCTGAGCCTGAGAAACGAAAACATAAAACCATTAAGAGTCGTTCACGGGCGGCGGCGCCTGAGAGTCGCCCCCGGCAACAGCACGGCAACAGCACGGCAACAGCACGGCAACAGCACGGCAACAGCACGGTGATTTAGCTCAGACGCTGCAGAGACACAGAGACACAGAGGAAAGACACGGGGGACATGTTGACCCGTCTCAGAGACACAGAGGAAAGACACGGGGGACATGTTGACCCGTCTCAGAGACGCAGAGGAAAGACACGGGGGACATGTTGACCCGTCTCAGAGACACAGAGGAAAGACACGGGGGACATGTTGACCCGTCTCAGAGACGCAGAGGAAAGACACGGGGGACATGTTGACCCGTCTCAGAGACACAGAGGAAAGACACGGGGGACATGTTGACCCGTCTCGTCCTAAACGTCAGATATGAAACAGTTTAAATGAGGAAAGAAAAGATTTAACGAAGAGTTTAAAGTCCGACCTGTGGCGCAGTGTGGCTCCAGTCCAGCGGGGGCAGCAGTGAGAGGCCGCTCCAGCTCGCATTCTGCAGTTGTTGGGCTAAATCCGGACCTTGGGTTCGATTCCTGACCTCGACGGAGACCCCTGCGCTGCGGCCCCGGAGACCCCGCATGTCCTGCAACCACAGAAACCCCCAAAACAGTAAGTGTCCTGCTCCAGGGCACAGCGGCAGGTCAGTGTCCTGCTCCAGGGCACAGCGGCAGGTCAGTGTCCTGCTCCAGGGCACAGCAGCAGGTCAGTGTCCTGCTCCAGGGCACAGCGGCAGGTCAGTGTCCTGCTCCAGGGCACAGCGGCAGGTCAGTGTCCTGCTCCAGGGCACAGCGGCAGGTCAGTGTCCTGCTCCAGGGCACAGCGGCAGGTCAGTGTCCTGCTCCAGGGCACAGCGGCAGGGGGGGCGTTACCTCCTGATGCTGTCGCTGCAGCTGAAGCAGCTCCGCCTCCTTCCCGCTCGCTTCCTGGTCCAGCTGAGCCACCTGCTCCTCTAGCTCCGCCCTCCGCTGCAGCAGGCCGGTAAGCCCCGCCTCCACGCGGTCTCGCTCCACCCCCTCCTGCTCACACCTGAGAACAGAGAGCATCATGGGAAAAACAACAGACTAAACTCCCCCTGGTCTTTCCCGTAGACATTATAATACTGACATGTTTGGGACCCACGTGTTTCCCCGGGGGTCGGTCTGGCAGGGGGGTCGGTCTGGCAGGGGGGTCGGTCTGGCAGGGGGGTCGGTCTGGCAGGGGGGTCGGTCTGGCAGGGGGGTCGGTTTGGCAGGGGGTTCGGTCTGGCAGGGGGGTCGGTCTGGCAGGGGGTCGGTCTGGCAGGGGGGTCGGTTTGGCAGGGGGTTCGGTTTGGCGGGGGGGTCGGTCTGGCGGGGGGGTCGGTCTGGCAGGGGGGTCGGTTACACGTGCACGGGTAGAATAACGGGTTTTTTAAACTTTTAGAAATTTGTTTTATTCATTTGGATGGTGGTCGTGGGGGCAGCTGTTGGAGCTGCACCAGCCCCTATAGCGCCCCCTGCAGGTGGTGGGTCCACAGAAGGTTCTACCCGGGCCTGTTGGTCTCTCATAAGGGGCTTCTGACCCGTCACCCAGGACCTGTTTGCCCTGGAGACCCTACCAGGGGCACGAAGCCCCCGCCCACAGAGCTCCAGGATCAGTCAGGTCAATTTTAAATGTTGTTTTGCCAAAAACATCTGCATATTTTCTGGATGGAACGTCTGCGTAACCATGGAGATGATGTCATCAGCAGAGGAAACTAGAAACCCTAAAAAACAATTGCCACGTCATGGAGGAAAGATTAACCCCCACACGGCCAGGGGTCACTGAAAGGTCAGACGAGAAACTGTTTGTTTGTTTTTACATAAAAAGTCCCATAATGCACCTTTGACCTCTTCACCCCCTCCTCAGTCAAGCACATTTACTCCAGTTCGGCTTTACCCAAATCTAAAAGCTTCTTGAAATTCTTGAAAGCATCAAAAGAGGATAAAAATATAAAAAGTGATAAAAAAAAAAGCAACAATAGATCGACAAAAATATGAAAATATGAAAAAGCAAAAACACAATGAAGAAAAAAACAGACGACAACACAACTAAAAAGTTATGATCCTTAGCTTTCAAATGAGGCGTTAAACTGGCCTATAGGCAGAAGCTTTGAGATTTGGGTAAAGCTGAACTGGAGAAACTGTGCTCGGTTAAGAGTAGGAGGTTAACATCCGTGTGCAGTACCGTGTGTGTCCTACAGGGGGAGTGTTGAGCACTGACCTGGACCTGAGGTCGAACACGGAGAGTTCAGCGTCGACAAACTGAAGCTCCAGCTCAGCCACTTCCCCGGCCCGACTCTCGATCTAAGGCACAGGAAGGATTACTATTACTATTACTATTACTATTACTACTACTGTTACTACTACTATTACTACTATTATTACTACTATTACTATTACTACTATTACTATTACTATTACTATTACTACTACTATTACTACTACTACTACTATTACTACTACTATTACTACTATTACTACTACTATTACTATTACTATTACTACTACTATTACTATTACTATTACTACTACTATTACTATTACTACTACTATTACTATTACTATTACTACTACTATTACTATTACTATTACTACTATTATTACTACTACTATTACTATTACTATTATTACTACTACTACTACTATTACTATTACTATTACTATTACTATTACTATTACTATTACTACTACTATTACTGTTACTATTACTATTACTATGACTGACTCTCCTCTCTGAGGTGGTCCAGGGGATGAGACCCACAAGTTGTCCTCTGGATATCGTTCCATCTAAGGTTCTCAAACATGCTTTTGACACCGTGGGCCCATACCTTCTCACTTTGTTCAATAGCAGCCTAAGCACTGGTTCTGTCCCTGCAGCCTTCAAGCATGCCGTGGTTAGGCCACTGTTAAAAAAACCTAATCTAGATCCTGCTGTTCTGTCAAATTTTCGACCTGTCTCTCACCTTCCATTTTTGTCTAAGATTTTAGAGAAGCTAATCTTCATTCAGTTGCAGTCTTTTTTGGAAAATAATTCTATTTTTGAGAAATTTCAATCAGGCTTCAGATCGCGTCACAGCACGGAGTCAGCTCTTCTTAAAGTGCACAACGACATTCTGCTGTCTTTGGATTGGAAGCAGCCAGGGCTTTTGATGATGCTGGACCTGACTCAGTTCTCCTTTCCCGGCTGGCGGAGCATGTTGGTGTTCAGGGCACGGTCCTGTAGTGGTTTAGGTCCTACCTGACTGACCGGAGCTTTGTTGTG
>CM038352.1:1211964-1304464 GCA_021464625.1 Proterorhinus semilunaris
TTTTAAATGGCCTATATTCTTTTCTCCGTGAGCTTCTTCAAGGAGGAAGTGTCTAACTGACCTGCTGGATGAAGCTCCACAGCCTGGAGTTCAGGTCCTGGAGTGTGGATTTGTTTTGGTTCATGTCCAGACTGAGATCCAAGGTCTCCATCTGGGTCGGGTCCAGGCCGGGCCCTCGGACTCTGCACGGCCACATGGCTCCGCCCACTGGTCTGAGAGAAGCATTTACACCATGACTATGAAGCATCTACACCATGACTATGAAGCATTTACACCACGACTATGAAGCATCTACACCACGACTATGAAGCATTTACACCATGACTATGAAGCATCTACACCACGACTATGAAGCATCTACACCACGACTATGAAGCATCTACACCATGACTATGAAGCATTTACACCATGACTATGAAGCATCTACACCATGACTATGAAGCATTTACACCACGACTATGAAGCATCTACACCACGACTATGAAGCATTTACACCATGACTATGAAGCATCTACACCACGACTATGAAGCATCTACACCACGACTATGAAGCATCTACACCACGACTATGAAGCATCTACACCACGACTATGAAGCATCTACACCACGACTATGAAGCATTTACACCACGACTATGAAGCATTTACACCATGACTATGAAGCATCTACACCACGACTATGAAGCATCTACACCACGACTATGAAGCATCTACACCACGACTATGAAGCATCTACACCACGACTATGAAGCATTTACACCACGACTATGAAGCATCTACACCACGACTATGAAGCATCTACACCACGACTATGAAGCATCTACACCACGACTATGAAGCATTTACACCACGACTATGAATCATTTACACCACGACTATGAAGCATCTACACCACGACTATGAAGCATCTACACCACGACTATGAAGCATCTACACCATGACTATGAAGCATCTACACCACGACTATGAATCATTTACACCACGACTATGAAGCATCTACACCACGACTATGAAGCATTTACACCACGACTATGAAGCATCTACACCACGACTATGAAGCATTTACACCACGACTATGAAGCATCTACACCACGACTATGAAGCATTTACACCACGACTATGAAGCATCTACACCACGACTATGAAGCATTTACACCACGACTATGAAGCATCTACACCACGACTATGAAGCATTTACACCACGACTATGAATCATCTACACCATGACTATGAAGCATTTACACCACGACTATGAATCATCTACACCATGACTATGAAGCATTTACACCACGACTATGAAGCATTTACACCACGACTATGAAGCATTTACACCACGACTATGAAGCATTTACACCACGACTATGAAGCATCTACACCACGACTATGAAGCATTTACACCACGACTATGAAGCATTTACACCACGACTATGAAGCATTTACACCACGACTATGAATCATTTACACCACGACTATGAAGCATCTACACCACGACTATGAAGCATCTACACCACGACTATGAATCATCTACACCACGACTATGAAGCATCTACACCACGACTATGAAGCATCTACACCACGACTATGAAGCATTTACACCACGACTATGAAGCATTTACACCACGACTATGAAGCATTTACACCACGACTATGAAGCATTTACACCACGACTATGAAGCATTTACACCACGACTATGAAGCATCTACACCACGACTATGAAGCATCTACACCACGACTATGAAGCATCTACACCACGACTATGAAGCATCTACACCACGACTATGAAGCATTTACACCATGACTATGAAGCATCTACACCACGACTATGAATCATTTACACCACGACTATGAAGCATCTACACCACGACTATGAAGCATTTACACCACGACTATGAAGCATCTACACCACGACTATGAAGCATTTACACCACGACTATGAAGCATCTACACCACGACTATGAAGCATCTACACCACGACTATGAAGCATCTACACCACGACTATGAAGCATCTACACCACGACTATGAAGCATCTACACCACGACTATGAAGCATTTACACCATGACTATGAAGCATCTACACCACGACTATGAAGCATCTACACCACGACTATGAAGCATTTACACCACGACTATGAAGCATTTACACCACGACTATGAAGCATCTACACCACGACTATGAAGCATTTACACCACGACTATGAAGCATCTACACCACGACTATGAAGCATTTACACCACGACTATGAAGCATCTACACCACGACTATGAAGCATTTACACCACGACTATGAAGCATCTACACCATGACTATGAAGCATTTACACCACGACTATGAAGCATCTACACCACGACTATGAAGCATTTACACCACGACTATGAATCATCTACACCATGACTATGAAGCATTTACACCACGACTATGAAGCATCTACACCACGACTATGAAGCATCTACACCACGACTATGAAGCATTTACACCACGACTATGAAGCATCTACACCACGACTATGAAGCATCTACACCACGACTATGAAGCATCTACACCACGACTATGAAGCATTTACACCACGACTATGAAGCATTTACACCACGACTATGAAGCATTTACACCACGACTATGAAGCATCTACACCACGACTATGAAGCATCTACACCACGACTATGAAGCATCTACACCACGACTATGAAGCATCTACACCACGACTATGAAGCATTTACACCACGACTATGAAGCATTTACACCACGACTATGAAGCATTTACACCACGACTATGAAGCATTTACACCACGACTATGAAGCATTTACACCACGACTATGAAGCATCTACACCACGACTATGAAGCATTTACACCACGACTATGAAGCATTTACACCATGACTATGAAGCATCTACACCACGACTATGAAGCATTTACACCACGACTATGAAGCATTTACACCACGACTATGAAGCATCTACACCACGACTATGAAGCATTTACACCACGACTATGAAGCATTTACACCACGACTATGAAGCATTTACACCACGACTATGAAGCATCTACACCACGACTATGAAGCATCTACACCACGACTATGAAGCATTTACACCACGACTATGAAGCATTTACACCATGACTATGAAGCATCTACACCACGACTATGAAGCATTTACACCACGACTATGAAGCATTTACACCACGACTATGAAGCATTTACACCACGACTATGAAGCATTTACACCACGACTATGAAGCATCTACACCACGACTATGAAGCATCTACACCACGACTATGAAGCATTTACACCACGACTATGAAGCATTTACACCACGACTATGAAGCATTTACACCACGACTATGAAGCATCTACACCACGACTATGAAGCATCTACACCACGACTATGAAGCATTTACACCATGACTATGAAGCATCTACACCACGACTATGAAGCATCTACACCACGACTATGAAGCATTTACACCACGACTATGAAGCATTTACACCACGACTATGAAGCATCTACACCACGACTATGAAGCATTTACACCACGACTATGAAGCATCTACACCACGACTATGAAGCATTTACACCACGACTATGAATCATCTACACCATGACTATGAAGCATTTACACCACGACTATGAAGCATCTACACCACGACTATGAAGCATTTACACCACGACTATGAATCATCTACACCATGACTATGAAGCATTTACACCACGACTATGAAGCATCTACACCACGACTATGAAGCATCTACACCACGACTATGAAGCATTTACACCACGACTATGAAGCATCTACACCACGACTATGAAGCATCTACACCACGACTATGAAGCATCTACACCACGACTATGAAGCATTTACACCACGACTATGAAGCATTTACACCACGACTATGAAGCATTTACACCACGACTATGAAGCATCTACACCACGACTATGAAGCATCTACACCACGACTATGAAGCATCTACACCACGACTATGAAGCATCTACACCACGACTATGAAGCATTTACACCACGACTATGAAGCATCTACACCACGACTATGAAGCATCTACACCACGACTATGAAGCATCTACACCACGACTTCTTCACGTGTTTTTGCTCTGACTCTTCTTCACGTGTTATTGGTCTGACTCTTCTTCACGTGTTTTTGCTCTGACTCTTCTTCACGTGTTATTGGTCTGACTCTTCTTCACGTGTTACTCTGACTCTTCTTCACGTGTTTTTGCTCTGACTCTTCTTCACGTGTTTTTGCTCTGACTCTTCTTCACGTGTTTTTGCTCTGACTCTTCTTCACGTGTTTTTGCTCTGACTCTTCTTCACGTGTTACTTTGACTCTTCTTCACGTGTTTTTGCTCTGACTCTTCTTCACGTGTTATTGGTCTGACTCTTCTTCACGTGTTACTCTGACTCTTCTTCACGTGTTTTTGCTCTGACTCTTCTTCACGTGTTTTTGCTCTGACTCTTCTTCACGTGTTTTTGCTCTGACTCTTCTTCACGTGTTTTTGCTCTGACTCTTCTTCACGTGTTACTTTGACTCTTCTTCACGTGTTTTTGCTCTGACTCTTCTTCACGTGTTACTTTGACTCTTCTTCACGTGTTTTTGCTCTGACTCTTCTTCACGTGTTTTTGCTCTGACTCTTCTTCACGTGTTTTTGCTCTGACTCTTCTTCACGTGTTTTTGCTCTGACTCTTCTTCACGTGTTACTTTGACTCTTCTTCACGTGTTTTTGCTCTGACTCTTCTTCACGTGTTATTGGTCTGACTCTTCTTCACGTGTTACTCTGACTCTTCTTCACGTGTTTTTGCTCTGACTCTTCTTCACGTGTTTTTGCTCTGACTCTTCTTCACGTGTTTTTGCTCTGACTCTTCTTCACGTGTTTTTGCTCTGACTCTTCTTCACGTGTTACTTTGACTCTTCTTCACGTGTTTTTGCTCTGACTCTTCTTCACGTGTTACTTTGACTCTTCTTCACGTGTTTTTGCTCTGACTCTTCTTCACGTGTTTTTGCTCTGACTCTTCTTCACGTGTTTTTGCTCTGACTCTTCTTCACGTGTTTTTGCTCTGACTCTTCTTCACGTGTTACTTTGACTCTTCTTCACGTGTTTTTGCTCTGACTCTTCTTCACGTGTTTTTGCTCTCACTCTTCTTCACGTGTTTTTGCTCTCACTCTTCTTCACGTGTTTTTGCTCTGACTCTTCTTCACGTGTTACTTTGACTCTTCTTCACGTGTTTTTGCTCTGACTCTTCTTCACGTGTTTTTGCTCTCACTCTTCTTCACGTGTTTTTGCTCTGACTCTTCTTCATGTGTTACTTTGACTCTTCTTCATGTGTTATTGGTCTGACTCTTCTTCACGTGTTACTTTGACTCTTCTTCATGTGTTATTGGTCTGACTCTTCTTCACGTGTTCTTGTGAGTCTAGCTCGAGGCCTCGGAGGCTCGTGTTTCCAACGGCCGGATCGTAAATCTGTCCCGTCACGTTAGAGTCAATATGAGGAGATGAAGTTCAGGACGTTCTTTAAGCCTTTATCCAAATCTAAAAGCTCTTTACAGCGTAACGGCCAGTGGAACAACTCATTTGAAAGCTAAGACCTACAAAGCTTTACCCAAATCTAAAAGCTTCCTGAAAAAAGCGTCAAAACCGAGGGTGAAAAACACAACAAAGATGCAACTCCCGAGCGACAAAACTGTGCCAGAAAAGCAACAATAACACAATAAAAAAGCGACTAACACATGACGAGGATGAAAACACACACACACACACACACACACACACACACACACACACACACACACACACACACACACAAACGCAAAGATACAGGTGTTACTCGGCCCTATGGTCTGACAGCTCCAGGCCAGACTCTTAGATTTGGGTAAAGCTGAACTGGGTAAGAGGTTACTTTTAATGCAAAAGGAACAATCAATACATTTTATTTCTTAACCCCTTAACCCCCGCCTTAACAGACTCGAGCGTTAGACAGCAACGCCTCATTTGAAAGCTAAGACCTACAAAGTCATCTCAGATTCTTCCTCGCGTTTTTGCTGCTTTTTTCACATGTTCTGGTCACATGACACAAAACGAAGAAATGCGACAAAATGTGTTAACAAAACAAGGAAGATTTGTAGGTCTTAGCTTTCAAATGAGGCATATAGGCTGCAAATTCTAGTCGAGAAGCTTTTAGATTTGGGTAAAACTGGAGAGAATGTGCTTGGTTAAGGCGGGGTTACGGGGAAACAAGCTCAGCCCAAACTGCATTTACACCAGAACATGTGATTAATGTCGGAGTAATTTGACAGTTTTGCTCTAACACAATAAAAACAATGTCTCTGTCCATATCAAATAAAAAATAAATGAAACGACAGCTTTAATAACTATAACTAATAAATCCAGTCCACACTCTCAGTCCGAGCTCATAAACATGCTTCTTTAAGTCCGTGGTAAGAACAGGAGACTCACGGTTGCAGGTTCGACTCCGTCACGCCGCTGCCTCTGATCCGAGCCAGAACTGAAGCGGCTGAAACGTTTACGGCGATCATTTAAGCTTCATTAGCATCGCCCCGGGGACAGAACACGCCCCCACCTGCAGGAGGCGGAGCCAGAGCTGAGACGCCTCGGGGTCACATGATGTCAGGCGGTTTCTCCCACAGTTCGTGTGAGTGTTGGAATCCTCTTCACCCCGCCTTAACCCAGTGCACGTTCTCCGGTTCAGCTTTACACAAATCTAAAAGGTCCCAGTATATGTAACGCCTCGTTTGAAAGCTAAGACCTACAAAACCCATCTAAACGGATCTTTATCCTTGAGCTGTCGCCCCATTTTCCATTTTTTGTAACATTTTTGTAACTTTTCTGTTTTTGTCACACATTTTTTATGATTAAATAAATAAATGTAATTAATTTATTTATTTTATTTATTCACTAATTTAATATTTTTATTTTATTTGTTTAATAAATTAATAAATTACATTTATTTTATTTTTTTAATTAATTAATTGTCCATCCATCCATCCATTTTCTCCCACTTGTCCGTTGCCGGGTCGTGGGGGCTGTTGGAGCTGCACCAGCCCCTATAGCGCCCCCTGCAGGTGGTGGGTCCACAGAAGGACGGCCTCATAGTTCCAAACGGGCCTGTTGGTCTCTCATAGGGGGCCCATTCACTCTCTCATTCATACACCAGGGTACGCAGACACTGGAGGCAATGTAATATATGTATGTATTTATTTGATCGGGACAACACACATCAATGAACAGTCATATGTACACAGATGGTAAATGTGCTGAACTACAGCAAAACTGCGCATTTATATCCGTCCCAAGGTCAAAGGTCAATACAATGGATACAAAACACAATGTAAACACAATGTAAAAACACAATATAAAAACACAATGTAAAAACATAATGTAAAAACATAATATAAAAACACAATGTAAAAACACAATATAAAAACATAATGTAAAAACACAATATAAAAACACAATGTAAAAACACAATGTAAAAATACAATGTAAAAACACAATATAAAAACACAATGTAAAAACACAATGTAAAAACATAATGTAAAAACACAATATAAAAACACAATGTAAAAACACAATGTAAAAACATTATATAAAAACATAATATAAAAACATAATATAAAAACATAATATAAAAACAATGTAAAAACATAATATAAAAACATAATATAAAAACACAATATAAAAACAATGTAAAAACACAATATAAAAACACAATGTAAAAACACAATGTAAAAACATAATATAAAAACACAATGTAAAAACACAATGTAAAAACATAATATAAAAACACAATGTAAAAACACAATGTAAAAACACAATGTAAAAACACAATATAAAAACACAATGCAAAAACACAATATAAAAACATAATATAAAAACACAATGTAAAAACACAATGTAAAAACATAATGTAAAAACACAATATAAAAACACAATGTAAAAACACAATGTAAAAACATAATATAAAAACATAATATAAAAACACAATGTAAAAACACAATGTAAAAACATAATGTAAAAACACAATATAAAAACACAATGTAAAAACACAATGTAAAAACATTATATAAAAACATAATATAAAAACATAATATAAAAACATAATATAAAAACAATGTAAAAACATAATATAAAAACATAATATAAAAACACAATATAAAAACAATGTAAAAACACAATATAAAAACACAATGTAAAAACACAATGTAAAAACATAATATAAAAACACAATGTAAAAACACAATGTAAAAACATAATATAAAAACATAATATAAAAACACAATGTAAAAACACAATGTAAAAACACAATGTAAAAACACAATATAAAAACACAATGCAAAAACACAATATAAAAACATAATATAAAAACACAATGTAAAAACACAATGTAAAAACATAATGTAAAAACACAATATAAAAACACAATGTAAAAACACAATGTAAAAACATAATATAAAAACATAATGTAAAAACATAATATAAAAACACAATGTAAAAACACAATATAAAAACAATGTAAAAACACAATATAAAAACACAATGTAAAAACACAATGTAAAAACATAATATAAAAACACAATGTAAAAACATAATGTAAAAACACAATATAAAAACACAATGTAAAAACATAATGTAAAAACACAATATAAAAACACAATGTAAAAACATAATGTAAAAACACAATGTAAAAACATAATGTAAAAACACAATATAAAAACACAATGTAAAAACACAATATAAAAACACAATGTAAAAACACAATGTAAAAACACAATGTAAAAACACAATGTAAAAACACAATGTAAAAACACAATGTAAAAACATAATGTAAAAACACAATGTAAAAACACAATGTAAAAACACAATGTAAAAACACAATGTAAAAACACAATGTAAAAACACAGTATAAAAACACAATATAAAAACACAATGTAAAAACACAATGTAAAAACACAATGTAAAAACACAATGTAAAAACACAGTATAAAAACACAATATAAAAACACAATGTAAAAACACAATGTAAAAACACAATGTAAAAACACAATATAAAAACATAATATAAAAACAATACAAATGACAGTTAAGAGCGCGGGACTGATTTACTTTAAGTTGTTCTTTAAAGTTCTTTAAATTGGGAATTCTCTTATGTCTGTAGGAGCTGCTCCAAGACTGACCTCCTCTGACGGACAGTTCTTCAGTGGGATCTCCACATCTCCTCCAGGGGGCGCTCTGGTGCGGCGACATCTCACCGCTTCAGGTTTAACGTTCTTTGATTCAGAATGTTTATGGACTTTTGGAGACTGACCAGGATGTAAAACAGTCTAATAAAGTGTTTCCATCCTCGTTCTTTTTGTTGCAATTTTGACGATTTTTTTTCCAAGAAGCTTTTAGATTTGGGTAAAGCCAAACTGGAGTAAAAAGCGCTGGTTCAGGCGGGGGTTAAGAGGTTTGATCAATGAGCTGATGTTTTAAAGTCAGAGGTTTTTATGAAGCACTTCTGATACAGCAACATCTAACATCTGCCTGATCCTCAGCTCTAACATCTGCCTGATCCTCAGCTCTAACATCTGCCTGATCCTCAGCTCTAACATCTGCCTGATCCTCAGCTCAGCTCTAACATCTGCCTGATCCTCAGCTCTAACATCTGCCTGATCCTCAGCTCTAACATCTGCCTGATCCTCAGCTCTAACATCTGCCTGATCCTCAGCTCTAACATCTGCCTGATCCTCAGCTCTAACATCTGCCTGGTCCTCAGCTCTAACATCTGCCTGGTCCTCAGCTCTAACATCTGCCTGATCCTCAGCTCTAACATCTGCCTGATCCTCAGCTCTAACATCTGCCTGATCCTCAGCTCTAACATCTGCCTGGTCCTCAGCTCTAACATCTGCCTGATCCTCAGCTCTAACATCTGCCTGATCCTCAGCTCTAACATGGCGGTGCAGGTGTTTGTGGAGGAGCCGCTCCAGGACACAGGTGTGATTCCTGATCATTAAAGAATGGCAGCACGTTCTTCACAGTCAAACTGGTTCTTCTGGTTCTTCTGGAGCTGAGCCAGAGGTTCAAATGTGTGACTTTAAGGACACGGCTGCCTCTGTTTCAGGTTCTCCTCGTGAGCCACAAAGGACTCGTTTATTGCACAAACACAGATTCACACCCTGAGAGTTCTTCTAAAGCAGTGGATATGGATTTAAACAAACAGAGGAGCTCCACCTCATGACATCATCAGGTGGAGCAGAGTGTTCGGAGGACTGACTGTCGTAGAGGTGTTTTGTTCAGGCCGATAATGATGTTCTCCAAAGGTCTGGTCCATAATCCTGTGTGTGAAGCAGTTAAATGTGACAGCAGGGGGCGCTGTGTAAGGGGCACAGGGCTGATTTATTTATGTTTAGTACTTTAGAGGGAGCTTGTTTTAAAGACAAAAACCAGCAGATTCCAAAACAAACGGTTCTGACTTTATAAACAAAAGCCTGCAAAATAAAACATATAAAATAGGATCCGAGTTGAACAAACCTGTCAATGATTTTTACTGCTTTATTATTAAAGCTCTGACTGTGGGGAAGTCTCACTTCCAGGTCCAGAGATATCAGCCCGATATATCGACCTCTGCTCAAACATGTGACTGAACCAGGACTTCTTCAGCAGGAACGACGTCAGAGAGACAGAACCACAGAGCTGTAGGTTCTACTCTGTCACAGTGATGTTCCTCGGTAAGATCTTCAGAGGAACGTTCTTATCTAATGTGTATAAATATGGTCTCAGTCCCTCAGGGAAAGACTCTGTGAACGTGAGGAGGTCTGTGTTTGTGTCGAGGTCAGTGAAGGTCAGTGATTTTGAGTCAAAGTCCAGCTTCACTCGGACTCTCTGGAGCTTCTTCTTCACTGAGAGACGTTTACTTGAGTTTGGGCCTGAGGGAGAATAGGCTGAGTAATAACCATTAAGGAAACATATGTACCACTCTCCCTCCTGAGTGCCGTCTCTTCCCTGAACAAACCCTTTCACACCCACAGCCCAGTACTTACTCTCCCCGACCTTCACGTCCCAGCTGTGAGTCCCTGAGACAAACCTCTCAGATCCAAGTACACTATAAGCTCCTCTTCTCTCTGGATTCTGTGGGACCTGTTTCATTCCGAGTCTCATTGAGCTCAGATCTTCAGACAGGATCATATGAGGTCCTGCAGTGTTTGGATCCAGAAGCACAGGGTAGAACTGCACCAGGCTCTGCATGTTCCTCCAGATGTTGAAGCCCAGGTTGCCCAGATGTTTGGCCTGGTCTATCAGAGCTCCTGGTCCCATCTCCTCCACCAGGGGGCGCTGCTGCAGCCTCTTTGCTGCAGTCTTGTACTGGAGCAGGAAGGAGGCGTCTGCTGCTCTCAGCAGCTCCTCTGTCTCTGAGACGCTCTGGGACACGGCCTCCATGTCTCTGCTCACGGCCGCCATCATGACCTTCATCCTCTGAGTCTTCTGCTCCTCTTCCTCCCTCAGAGCCTTCATCCTGGACTCTTCCTCCTCCCTCAGGAACTGGTGCAGCTTCTCAAACTGAGCTCTGATCTGTGTCTGAGCGCGTCGGGCCTGGGCCGTGATATGAGCCTCTGAAGACTCCAACTGTGCTCTGCTCCGAGCCAGGACCTGAGGAGAAACATCAGAGAGAGTTAGAAAGAACCAGGACCTGAAACATCAGAGAGAGTTAGAAAGAACCAGGACCTGAAACATCAGAGAGAGTTAGAAAGAACCAGGACCTGAGGAGAAACATCAGAGAGAGTTAGAAAGAACCTCCGTCTGGAGCAGGACACGCTGATGTTCTTCTGCTGCAGGAGACACAGCTCTGTGGACATGTTCCACTGACTGGAGCAGCAGGAGGAGGAGGTCTCTTACCTCCAGGTTCTCCTGTAGAGGTGTGAGGTCTCTTACCTTCAGGTTCTCCTGTAGAGGTGTGAGGTCTCTTACCTTCAGGTTCTCCTGTAGAGGTGTGAGGTCTCTTACCTCCAGGTTCTCCTGTAGAGGTGTGAGGTCTCTTACCTTCAGGTTCTTCTGTAGAGGTGTGAGGTCTCTTACCTTCAGGTTCTTCTGTAGAGGTGTGAGGTCTCTTACCTCCAGGTTCTTCTGTAGAGGTGTGAGGTCTCTTACCTTCAGGTTCTCCTGTAGAGGTGTGAGGTCTCTTACCTTCAGGTTCTCCTGTAGAGGTGTGAGGTCTCTTACCTCCAGGTTCTTCTGTAGAGGTGTGAGGTCTCTTACCTTCAGGTTCTTCTGTAGAGGTGTGAGGTCTCTTACCTCCAGGTTCTTCTGTAGAGGTGTGAGGTCTCTTACCTCCAGGTTCTTCTGTAGAGGTGTGAGGTTCTCCTGTAGAGGTGTGAGGTTCTCCTGTAGAGGTGTGAGGTCTCTCCTCAGCTGCTCTCTCAGCTCCTGAGCTGCCTCCTCGATGGGTCTGAAGCTGTGGTCTTTGTGAGTCCTGGAGTCTCTACAGATCACGCAGATCAGGTCCTGATGGTGCTCACAGAAGAGCCGCAGCTTCTCAGAGTGAAGACTGCACTCAGGCTGTGCTGGAGATGGAGATGTTTGTCTTCTCTCCTCTGTGAACGTCTCCACCAGGTTCCTCAGGGCCAGATTCAGTGGAGGATCCATGTAGATCTTTCCCTTACAGACTGGACAGGTCTTCAGGGGTTTGTCCTTCCACCAGTTCTCCAAACAGACCTTACAGAAGCTGTGGCTGCAGCTCAGAACCACAGGATCTCTGAAGAGCTCACAGCAGATGGGACAGCTCAGGTCCTGCTCCAGTCTGGACGCCATTTTGGATCAAACTGAAACCACAGAGACAAAGGAACACATTTATGGAACAGAGAATCTAAGAAACTCATAATAAACACGTGTGGAGTTTAGACTCAGAGGGAAATAAATCTTAAATCTGATGGTTTTGTTTCATTTTCCTAAATCTGTAAATAAATAATGAAATAAAGATCATTAAAGTAAACAGAGATGGTTCTTCTCTCGGCTCCTTCGGTTCTGCTGCAGGTCTGGGGTTTGGACCTTTAGATCCAAACAGGAAACAGACGAGAAAAGATCAGAACCACAGAAGCTACAGCAGGTTTCACATCCGTACGAGGAGATGGAGTCGATCTGCTCCAGTCCTGAACTTCGTGATGGAGCTTCTGTGCTTTACTCCAGGATTATTTGTGTTGAGAAAGATAAATACACTTTCTGCTCCGCTGTATTTCTATAAAGGCTCCAGAGGAACAGAGGAACACGAGCCTCAGACCAACACAATCTCACTTCCTGTTGTGACTGTGCAGCTGAAACTCCCGCTTTATTCAAACAGAGCATTTCTCTGAGTCTAGACTCACCTCAGTCCAGTCGCAGCACTCTTCAGTCTTCAGTCTTCAGTCTTCAGTCTTCAGTCTTTGGTCTTCAGTCTTCAGTCTTTGGTCTTCAGTCTTCAGAGTCTTCAGAGTCTTCAGTCTTTGGTCTTCAGAGTCTCCAGAGTCGTCTGCAGCAGCTCTGTCTCTGTTTCCTGTTCTGGGTCGAGGCGTTTCCAGCGACTCAAACCGAAACTTCTGAGGTTTTTCATACTGAGCCTCTCGAAAGAACTTTTGCACATTTTGTCATATTTACCCTAAACATAAAGATTTAATTTTTATTTTTTTACTGAAAGTTCACACACAAGTAACGGACGACTGTGAAATGAAAACAAAATAAAACATGATTCTGTTATTTTTCAAACAATAGAAAAGTGAAAAGTGGGGCGAGCGTAAGTATTCATCTCCATGTCTCCTGAGGACACCAGGCCAATGGATGCACTTTTTAACTGCATTTAGATCAAATCCTGGATGGCAGAAAACGTTCTCCAGCTTAACCAGGACAAAACTGAAGTTTTAGTCATCGGTCCTGAGGCCCAGAGAGAGAAACCTTTACCCAAACTACAGTCACTGTCTTTTAATCCTTCCTCACAGGTGAAGAACCTGGGTGTGATGTTTGACTCTGAGCTGACTTTAATTCCACACATTAAGAATATCACAAAGAGGTTTTTACATCTACAGAACATAGCCCCGCCCCATTCTCTCTCGGGCCAACACGGAGACGCTCATGCATGCTTTTATCACCAGTCGTATCGACTACTGTAATGCCCTGCAAACTTCAGCAGCTCGTGTCCTGAAGACCAGGAGGCGGGGCCACATTACAGGAGGCGGGACCACATTACAGGAGGCGGGACCACATTACAGGAGGCGGGACCACATTACACCGGTTTTAGAGTCGCTGCATTGGCTCCCCGTGTGTTTCAGGATCGATTTTAAAGTTCTTTTAATGGTTTTTAAATGTCTTAATGGTCTTGGTCCTTCTTATCTCTCAGAACTGCTTTTACCTTATGAACCTTCACGTCCCTTCGCTCCTCGGGCAGGGTCTCCTAGTTACTCCTAAAGTCAACAAAGACTTTCCAATATTATGGCCCTCGCCATCTGATGAAGGCTAATGATGAAACGTCATTATATCATTAACGTGTGGGCGTCGGCTCATGAGCGATGCTGTTTTATATGTTTTATGTTTATGGTAAACATGACAAAATGTGCAAACGTTCAGGTGTAGGACTTTCGAGAAGCTCTGTATATTTATCCAACGGTGACTTTGTGCTTCGGTTTCAGCTGGACCTTTACAAACATCACGTCATTACCGTTATGTGGAATGTTCCTCAGACTTCATTTACACAATATAATATCTCAGTGACTTTCTCCATAACTGAACTCTTCTCAAACCATCAGAAATGAGCTGCAAACTTCTACATTTACACTTTGTTGCTCAAAGAGAAACTTGTCCTGAACAGACGAGGAAAACACATCAGCTTCATTTTTCCTATTTATTATTTTATTGTACGTTTTATTTTTCCATTTGTTCCACTAATTGTGTTAAACGAGTCAGTGTCACGTGGCACGGTGGGGCAGTGGTTAGAGCTCGTGCTCCACAGCCAGAAGGTCCAAGGTTCATCTCCACCTGGACGGGCCCTTCTGTGTGGAGCCTGCATGTTCTCCAAGTGTCTGTGTATTTTCCTCTACCACTAAAACATGTACAACAGTCAATAGGCCAGGATGAATGAGAGTGTCTCGTCTGAACCGGGACTTTTTTCATCAGGAACGACACAAAAGAGAGAAGGACCGGAACACGGAGCTGTCGGTAAGATCTTCAGAGGAACGTCCTGTGAATGAACATGGAGTCGGTCCCTCAGGAGAAGACTCGTGTGTTTGTGTTAAAGTCCAGCTTCACTCGGACTCACAGACTCTGTCCCGTGTACCTAAGGGGCGGGCAATAATAATGAGGGGCCGATGGGAACCTCCGGAATAATGTCAATGTTACATGAACGCAACTTATTGAACATGAATTTCCTAATTTAGCAGAACCAATAAAACATATATAACCATTTGGTAAATTTCCGTCAACATTTACACAATAAACAAACACTAAAAATGAAATAAATAAATAAAATAATGTCCTAATTTACTGTTAATATATTTTGGCAGTCCTGGTCCTCCATACCGCGCAACAATACAACATTTACAGTAACTCTTTTAACTTATGTATAGATATATAATACAAATAAATAAATAAAAACATGATTACCAGACCAAAAAAACTGCAAACCTGACGGGCGGCGGAACACAGCGCCCTCTGGTGGCGGCTTCAGCAACTGCCGATTTTAGACATAACATTTAGGAAAAGAACAGTCGACGTCATACTGTGAAGTTATTTATATGAAGTTATTTGTATGAAGTTATTTGTATGAAGTTATTTGTGTGAAGTTATTTGTATGAAGTTATTTGTGTGAAGTTATTTATATGAAGTTATTTGTATGAAGTTATTTGTATGAAGTTATTTGTATGAAGTTATTTGTATGAAGTTATTTATATGAAGTTATTTGTATGAAGTTAATTATATGAAGTTATTTGTGTGAAGTTATTTGTATGAAGTTATTTGTGTGAAGTTAATTATATGAAGTTATTTGTGTGAAGTTATTTGTATGAAGTTATTTGTGTGAAGTTATTTATATGAAGTTATTTGTATGAAGTTATTTGTATGAAGTTATTTGTGTGAAGTTATTTATATGAAGTTATTTGTATGAAGTTATTTGTATGAAGTTATTTGTATGAAGTTATTTGTGTGAAGTTATTTGTATGAAGTTATTTGTACTCTCCTGCATTATCCTCTGCAGTCACGTGATGTTGATGAATCACGTGAGCGCGCGCGCCTTCGTGTGGCTGCGATGGCCGAGTGGTTAAGGCGTTGGACTTGAAATCCAATGGGGTTTCCCCGCGCAGGTTCGAACCCTGCTCGCAGCGGAGAGTCATCCCTTTTCTGCCTCTGAGTGACGTCATTAACGTCACTCTGGCCGTTCGGGAACCCTTTAACCTCTTAACACCCGCGTGAACCGAATGCACCGGGCTCGTTTCTCCAGTTCGGCTTAACCCAAACCTGACAGTTTTGTAAAAAAGTGTCAAAACAGCAATAAAAGTGAAGCACAAAAAAAAAAACTCAACAAAAAAGTGGCGAAAATTAGGCAAAAGAGCTATAAAGGTGACAACGCGAGGCAAAAGATCCGTTTAGATGGGTTTTGTAGGTCTTAGCTTTCAAATGAGGCGTTACGCTGGCCTACAGGCTGCGAGCTCCAATGGAGAAGCTTTTAGATTTGGGTAAAGCTGCAGAAGAAGCGCTCGGTTCAGGCGGGGGTTAAGAGGTTAAACAGTCCACAAACATCAGTGAGCCGGTGTGTGGCGCTGTGCTCCGGTGTTAGCAGAGCTGCTGCTGATGGAGCCGAGCCTCTGGACGTAATGAGGAGAAGGAGGAGGATAATGACGATGTTTGCTCGCTCTGTGGATGTATAAAGGACATGGGAGTGGACCATGGCGCTGCTGTCCCCGGGGCTCTGCGGCTCTGGGCCCGGTACACCGGCGGGCGGTCCGCGGAGCCGTTAGCATTAGCCGTTAGCATTAGCATTAGCCCTGTCTGTGTTATGTAAGAGCCGAGCTAATCGAAGCTAACCGCGGCTAACAGTGGCTAACAGCTGACATGACGGACGGGGACGCGGACTTCGTGCTCATGCGGCTCGTGCATGCGGCCGAGTACGTGCACGCGCGGCTGGACGAGCGCGCGGACGGGTTCGTGCCCGTGAAACCCGCCCGGGACTCGGACCCGGAGCCCGGGCCCCGCGGCAGCCCGGGAGGAGGCCGCTCATCCCCGCACTACAGTTCCCCTCTGCCCGGGAGAGGAGAGCCCGCGGCCGGCCTCGAGCCTCCGCGCAGCCCGGAACCGGGACCGTCCCAGGCCCAGATTATGGTCCTCCAGAACCTGCTGCAGACCGACCCGGAGATGGGAGCCTCCTCTGCGGCCACAGGTCTGAGCCCGGTCCGCCGGGTCCGAGGCAGAGCCTGGCTTTATGTTTTCATTTAACTCCAGGACGTGTGTGTTGAACATCAGTCACACCGTGATGTCCTTTGTTTCTAACGTTGGCCCTCACGATAGTCACGATAATCACGATAATCACGATAATCACTGGGGTGAAGTCCTTTGGGACAGAGGCCGATAAGGGTCTGATATTACTGATGAAAACACTGCATATCTGATACCATTGTGCTCTGGAGAAACACATTATGCTGACTTTCTGTGTACTATATTTTTTATGTTTTTTCATATAATGTAATAAAATCATGATCAAGAAAATCATTTCATCTGAACAGTCATTGCGCTGAGGAAAGTGGTTTGAATCGGCCTCAGGAGGACATTACCTTAAACCAAGGCCTTTTATAAGAGTAAAAATACTTATATATGAAGTAACGTGTGTGTTTCACAAATATTCCCTGGAACGTAACTGGGGCTTCGACTGAACGCTGCTCTTCAATATTCAGTGTTTTCTCTTCATTACATTCATATTCAGACTGATTTTTGTTATGATTATAGGATTTATTTGGTTAATTGTAAAGTTTGAGATTAAATATCCATCCGGTTCAGGTTTTTAGAAGCTAAAATAACACACATTGTTTTGCCGTGTCCCAAACACAACCCCGAGAAAATAAATAAATCCACTTATCGTACAGTAGATTACAGTCAGTACATTTATTTACATTTGAACCATTTTAAGTAAATGTGTTTAATGGAGTTTCGTGTTAATTGCGACGGACTTTTAGAACCAGGTTTTACAGAATTATTAATGATTTAAATCAGCGATATTATCGTATTAGCCGATATCGAACGATCTTTCACCGTGACTAATGAACATGATTTAGTTTCAGTTCCTGTGGGATCTTCTCAGACTCTTGAACAGGTTGATGTGGTTTAAAGGTTCACCGTGTTTAACCTCTGACCTCTCCCTTCTCCTCAGACGCCGCCGTGGCCTCGGGCCCCTGGGCTCCTGCGGCGCCGAACCCGGACCCACACGGCGCCTTCTCCATGTGGCCCCCGGCGCTGTTGGACCAGGCGCTGAGGCTGGGGCTGCTGGACCCGTGTGCTGCTCCACGGTGAGGGTGATGGCGAGGGTGAGGGCGGGGGTGAGGGCGGGGGCGAGGGCGGAGAGTGAGCGAGGGTGAGGACGGGGAGGGGGTGAGGGCGAGGACGAGGTTTAGGGCGAGGGTGAGGGAGATGGCGAGGACGGGGAGGGAGCGAGGGTGAGGGCGAGGGTGAGGAGGGTGAGGGGGTGAGGGCGAGGGAGATGGCGAGGGTGAGGACGGGGTTGAGGGCGGGGAGGGAGCGAGGGTGAGGGTCAGGTTTGGTTTATTAACAGACCGTTGGCTCCGTGGGAACGTGTGAAATGAAGCGTCTTCTTAAATGAGGTGATCAGAGTCAAATGGTCAGGTGCAGAGGGGAACTGTAGTGCCGAGGCTTCATTAGGACCACTGTGACCTTTGACCTTCCTCTCTGTGCCCAGGCTGTTTGAGGGCGGGTCCTGCGCTTCTCCGTCCGGCCCCTGGGAGGCGCTGAAGGACCAGGACGCGGTGTTGGCGCTGGCGAGGCGTCTGGGGCAGATCGGAGAGGAGCGCGAGGCGGGAAACTGCTCGTGTCACAGCGGCGCCTCGGGACGCCAGGACGACCACGCCCTGCTGGTCCTGCAGGGCCTGGAGGGGCGGGGCCTAGAGGGGCGGGGCCTGGCAGAGCGAGGAGACGCCCCTGAACCGAACCGCAGCCTGGAGCGGCTCTCGGCCCGAGGCCCAGAGCGCGGCTGCCGCTCTCAGCCACAGAGCAGAGCCTCCACGCCCAAACTGTCTCTGCCCAGCGGGGGGCGCTCTCTGTCTCCACTGATGAGCCTGGACTCAGACACACACAGCTCCAGATGTGAGTCACACACACGGCTCCAGATGTGAGTCACACACACGGCTCCAGATGTGAGTCACACACAGCTCCAGATGTGAGTCACACACACGGCTCCAGATGTGAGTCACACACACGGCTCCAGATGTGAGTCACACACACACGGCTCCAGATGTGAGTCACACACACACGGCTCCAGATGTGAGTCACACACACGGCTCCAGATGTGAGTCACACACACACACACGGCTCCAGATGTGAGTCACACACACGGCTCCAGATGTGAGTCACACACACGGCTCCAGATGTGAGTCACACACACACGGCTCCAGATGTGAGTCACACACACGGCTCCAGATGTGAGTCACACACACACGGCTCCAGATGTGAGTCACACACACGGCTCCAGATGTGAGTCACACACACGGCTCCAGATGTGAGTCACACACACACACACGGCTCCAGATGTGAGTCACACACACGGCTCCAGATGTGAGTCACACACACGGCTCCAGATGTGAGTCACACACACGGCTCCAGATGTGAGTCACACACAGCTCCAGATGTGAGTCACACACACGGCTCCAGATGTGAGTCACACACACACGGCTCCAGATGTGAGTCACACACACGGCTCCAGATGTGAGTCACACACACACACACGGCTCCAGATGTGAGTCACACACACGGCTCCAGATGTGAGTCACACACACGGCTCCAGATGTGAGTCACACACACACGGCTCCAGATGTGAGTCACACACACGGCTCCAGATGTGAGTCACACACACACGGCTCCAGATGTGAGTCACACACACGGCTCCAGATGTGAGTCACACACACGGCTCCAGATGTGAGTCACACACACACACACGGCTCCAGATGTGAGTCACACACACGGCTCCAGATGTGAGTCACACACACGGCTCCAGATGTGAGTCACACACGGCTCCAGATGTGAGTCACACACACGGCTCCAGATGTGAGTCACACACACGGCTCCAGATGTGAGTCACACACACACGGCTCCAGATGTGAGTCACACACACACGGCTCCAGATGTGAGTCACACACACGGCTCCAGATGTGAGTCACACACACGGCTCCAGATGTGAGTCACACACACACGGCTCCAGATGTGAGTCACACACACGGCTCCAGATGTGAGTCACACACACGGCTCCAGATGTGAGTCACACACACGGCTCCAGATGTGAGTCACACACACACACACGGCTCCAGATGTGAGTCACACACACGGCTCCAGATGTGAGTCACACACACGGCTCCAGATGTGAGTCACACACACACGGCTCCAGATGTGAGTCACACACACGGCTCCAGATGTGAGTCACACACACACACACACACACACGGCTCCAGATGTGAGTCACACACACGGCTCCAGATGTGAGTCACACACACACGGCTCCAGATGTGAGTCACACACACGGCTCCAGATGTGAGTCACACACACACACACACACACACGGCTCCAGATGTGAGTCACACACACGGCTCCAGATGTGAGTCACACACACACGGCTCCAGATGTGAGTCACACACACGGCTCCAGATGTGAGTCACACACACGGCTCCAGATGTGAGTCACACACACGGCTCCAGATGTGAGTCACACACACACGGCTCCAGATGTGAGTCACACACACGGCTCCAGATGTGAGTCACACACACGGCTCCAGATGTGAGTCACACACACGGCTCCAGATGTGAGTCACACACACACAGCTCCAGATGTGAGTCACACACACACACGGCTCCAGATGTGAGTCACACACACACGGCTCCAGATGTGAGTCACACACACGGCTCCAGATGTGAGTCACACACACACACGGCTCCAGATGTGAGTCACACACACGGCTCCAGATGTGAGTCACACACACGGCTCCAGATGTGAGTCACACACACGGCTCCAGATGTGAGTCACACACACGGCTCCAGATGTGAGTCACACACACACGGCTCCAGATGTGAGTCACACACACGGCTCCAGATGTGAGTCACACACACGGCTCCAGATGTGAGTCACACACACGGCTCCAGATGTGAGTCACACACACACACGGCTCCAGATGTGAGTCACACACACACACGGCTCCAGATGTGAGTCACACACACGGCTCCAGATGTGAGTCACACACACGGCTCCAGATGTGAGTCACACACACACGGCTCCAGATGTGAGTCACACACACGGCTCCAGATGTGAGTCACACACACGGCTCCAGATGTGAGTCACACACACACACACGGCTCCAGATGTGAGTCACACACACGGCTCCAGATGTGAGTCACACACACACACACGGCTCCAGATGTGAGTCACACACACACACGGCTCCAGATGTGAGTCACACACACGGCTCCAGATGTGAGTCACACACACGGCTCCAGATGTGAGTCACACACACACACGGCTCCAGATGTGAGTCACACACACACACGGCTCCAGATGTGAGTCACACACACACACGGCTCCAGATGTGAGTCACACACACACACGGCTCCAGATGTGAGTCACACACACACACGGCTCCAGATGTGAGTCACACACACGGCTCCAGATGTGAGTCACACACACGGCTCCAGATGTGAGTCACACACACACGGCTCCAGATGTGAGTCACACACACGGCTCCAGATGTGAGTCACACACACACACACGGCTCCAGATGTGAGTCACACACACACACACGGCTCCAGATGTGAGTCACACACACACACGGCTCCAGATGTGAGTCACACACACACGGCTCCAGATGTGAGTCACACACACACGGCTCCAGATGTGAGTCACACACACGGCTCCAGATGTGAGTCACACACACGGCTCCAGATGTGAGTCACACACACACACACGGCTCCAGATGTGAGTCACACACACACGGCTCCAGATGTGAGTCACACACACGGCTCCAGATGTGAGTCACACACACGGCTCCAGATGTGAGTCACACACACACACACGGCTCCAGATGTGAGTCACACACACACGGCTCCAGATGTGAGTCACACACACGGCTCCAGATGTGAGTCACACACACACACACGGCTCCAGATGTGAGTCACACACACGGCTCCAGATGTGAGTCACACACACACACGGCTCCAGATGTGAGTCACACACACACGGCTCCAGATGTGAGTCACACACACACGGCTCCAGATGTGAGTCACACACACGGCTCCAGATGTGAGTCACACACACGGCTCCAGATGTGAGTCACACACACACACACGGCTCCAGATGTGAGTCACACACACACGGCTCCAGATGTGAGTCACACACACGGCTCCAGATGTGAGTCACACACACGGCTCCAGATGTGAGTCACACACACACACACGGCTCCAGATGTGAGTCACACACACGGCTCCAGATGTGAGTCACACACACGGCTCCAGATGTGAGTCACACACACGGCTCCAGATGTGAGTCACACGCACACAGCTCCAGATGTGAGTCACACACACGGCTCCAGATGTGAGTCACACACACACACACGGCTCCAGATGTGAGTCACACACACACTGTTCCTACAGATCAGTGCGTTACCCGTCGCAGTGGCAGGAGCCTCCCTGCAGGGGGCGCTGTGGGGCATGTGTTCCTACAGATCAGTGCGTTACCCGTCCCAGTGGCAGGAGCCTCCCTGCAGGGGGCGCTGTGGGGCATGTGTTCCTACAGATCAGTGCGTTACCCGTCCCAGTGGCAGGAGCCTCCCTGCAGGGGGCGCTGTGGGGCATGTGTTCCTACAGATCAGTGCGTTACCCGTCCCAGTGGCAGGAGCCTCCCTGCAGGGGGCGCTGTGGGGCATGTGTATAATGACTCTCTGTCCCGCAGCCCGGGGGAAGTCGAGGAAGGGCCTGAAGCTTCGCCTGTCGAAGCTGTTTCGGACCCGCAGCTCCGGAGCGACGCCGGGCCTGGACAAGCGGCCGAGCCTGACCTCCTCCACCTCGTCTGGGGGGAGTCTGCTGGACGTGTGGGGGTCCGGCTCCAGCACGCAGGACCAGGACCCCAGCAGGTCCCCAATTATTCTGTTCTGTCTTCGTCGAAATATCATCTGTGGTCAATGTGGAGCCGGCTGCATGTTCTCCAGGTCGGCTTTACCCAAATCTAAAAGCTTAAAAGAAAAACGCAGCAAAAAAGTGACAAAAACGCTTCCGATTAGGGAAAAGCCGAACTGGAGAAATATGCTGAGTTCAGGTGAAACAGACCTTCATGATATTCAGAAATATGTGTCACTGAAGCTCATGTTTTTAAGAGTCGACCAAAGTGTCTGTGGTTTTGTCTCATATAAACATGAGCGGTTTGACTCTGGTGACCAGGGACGTCGAGATGAACCGGTTTTACGATCACCACGATTATAAAAGTAGGTTATTCGTTAGAACTTCAGAAGTCTCGTTTTACGGCGGACATGTTTCCCGCTGACGCGCGAGCCGCTGTACGTCATAAACAACGTAAACTCACCGGGAGCTGAGCGAGGCAGGAGGACGGTCTCCTCCAGCAGAGTGGGACGTCTTTAGGATCCAGAACATGACCACGGCGTTGTTGTTGATGGACGTCCGTTTTGCTAAAGGCGCCGATATCGGCTCCGGCGAAAATAAACAACATGGAGGTGATCCTTCTGTGAACGTCCAGGTCCAGGTGACGAGCGGCTGAATTCATAAAAAAGTCCAAATGTTCTGAAATCGCCACAACTGGCTCAGGATGTAACACAAGGCTAAGGCTAACGCTAATGCTAACGCTCTGCTGCAGCGACAGAAGGAAAGTGAAACCGCACATGTGGAAACAGCTGTTCTAAAGAGTCTCCTTAGTCACTTTGGAAACGCGTTTCATTCTCTGTTCATCAAAACAAATAATTAAGCGGCTGCATCACTTTAAGAACAGGAAACCGAGCCTAGACTGTGGCCTAATAATATATAGTAAAATAATTATAATTATGGTCATTATAAAGAAGTAACGTTGACATTGTTTTGTATTAGTCAGTGTCGGCCGATTTATTTTAATGCAAAACAATCTCAAAACATTTTTCATTTTTAGAAACAGTGAATGTTTACAAGTTTTAAAAACCTTTTTAAAGACAACAACTAAAAATATCAGTTTCTTTCCCGTCATTCGGTCGATAATCGTGAATAATCGTAAAATCGCAATATTTTCTCTCACAATAATCGTGACTCACAATGTTTTAATCGTGACAGCCCTAAAAGCGATGAATCTGTGTCCTCCTGAGAGAAGGTCTGAAGCAGCTGGACGTCTCATCTCTCCTACGCCGTCGACACTTCCCTTCAAGGCCATGTAGGGATGGGACGATACACTTAAACTCACGATACGATGCACCTCATTATGTCAGAGTCACGAAACAATATGTCACGATACGATATCAAAAAAGAAAAAAATATTACTGTATAATAACAACCTGTTTGTTTGTGTTTCAGTTGAACACAGGGACACACGACAAGAACATTAGTGCTGCTCTGACCCGAGGTTCATGTATCTCAGGTTCTTCAAAAAAACTAACATATCATTCCTGTGACTTGACGACGCACGGCACCATTCCGCGGATATATATATATATTTTTTCATTTAATAATAATAATACATATAACTTGTATAGCGCTTTTTGGACACTCAAAGATGCTTTACATGGGGAAAAATATTAAAAAAAAAAATTAAAAAAATATCAAAAGAAAATCTAAAAAATGTGCGATCCATTTTCTTTTTACTCGATGCGTTTCGTCACGTTTTGTATCGCGATATTTCGTCCCATCCCTAAAGGCCCCGGAGCTGAACCGGATCAGGCCTGAGCTCTCTGGGTCAGATTTAGCAAAACACTGACTCAGACTGTAAACAACCGCACAGACATAGCCCCTCCCTAACCACGCCCCCTCGCCTCAACACGTTTCTTCAGCCCCGCCCCCTGGTCAATGGCCGGTCGTCGTGTATTCCCCGTGTCTTGATGTTTCTATAATGTTGCCTTGTGTGCGGTGTAAACAAAGGGACTAAAGTGATGTACCTCGTGTTTCAGGCTGCAGGGGTCGCGGCCGCTCAGTGCCTTCTCCCCGGGGCCCTTCACGCCGCCCTTCACCGGTGAGTCTCACCCGAGGAGCCGCAGGAGCTGAGGAGACGTGACTGACACTCCTTTAGTTTTCTACGAACGATTAGGGCTGGGCGATATATCGATATTTAAGATATATCGATATATTTTTTAATGAGATATGGAATTAGACCATATCGCCTATATCGGGATATTTCAAATTCAGATAAGTTAACAAAAAGAAACAGGTAATCTCAAGCTGATTAAAAAAAAAAAGTTATCTTAAACTGAGCCCTATTTTAAGACTTTTTTTTTACCTTACGGAGCTTTGTTATACAGTGTTTATGTTGTTACGTTTTATAGGGAGTTTTCAATAGAACTTCTCGTATTTGACTTTGACTTAACATATAATTTCAGAGCTCTCACTTTGCGGAAAAAATATCGGGATATGACTTTTGGTCCATATCGCCCAGCCCTACGAGCGATGCAACAAGTCACTTTTGTCATGATACGTATTTTGATTCGATGCATTTAATTCGCTGTTTTGGTTCAAATATATTATATTTTGCTGACAAAGCCGAATGACATCATCTGCTCGCTGCTCGCTGTCTGACGCCGCAGATGGCGCTGGTTGTTTCTGGACACCATTATCTTCCCCTGGTCATTATAATCTGATCTGTGCTAAGGTGGAGCTAATGCTACAAACACCAGCTGCTAACGCTCACGTGTGGCTCCGCCTTCAGGCAGAGGGGGAGGAGTTTCTCAGTGAGAACGTTCAGCAGCTCATCGACGATATGTCCTCGATTCATTTCCAGCATGTTCATATGGAATCGAGGAGGACGTATCGTAGGGCTGGGCGATATGGCCTAAAATCTATATCATGATATGAAAAAATATCACGATAACGATTTAATTGACAATGGACGAATTGCTTCAAAATCCCAGCCTCACGCCTATTGGGAAGATTCATTCAGTGATATTTTATTCTTTTTTTTTTTTTTACGGCATAATTGTCTCACAAATATGACCTACTCAAGCAGTTTACATCCTTCATTTCATTTTTAAAATTATATAAATATAAATTATATTGTGTCCACAACGATATTAAAACATTATATCGCGATAACGATATGGCCCAACCCTAACGTATCGAACGATTCGATATAATATCGAGAATCGTTGCATCCCTGTTTTCCACTAACTTTCAGTTCCTCCTTTTAACCCCCCCCCCCCCCCCAGGGGAGACGGTGTCCCTGGTGGACGTGGACGTCTCTCGGAGGAGCGCTCTTCACCCTCCCACTCCTCCTCCTCCTCCTCGCCGCAGCCTGAGCCTCCTCGGTATTTGCCCTCACGTCTCTCTGTGTGTCTGCCCCCCCTGAACTCTCTCCTCTGATTGGACAGATGGCTTTGCAGGCCCGCTCCCTCAGAGCTCATTCCTGGATCGCGGCGGCGGCGGCGTTTCGATGCAGTCGTTACCTCCGCGGAGCCTGGTGCTGCCCCCTGCTGTCAGCGCCCTGCAGCACAGCCTCAGCCTCAACGGTAACGGCGCCAGTCACACAGACACAGACAAACCCATTTAAGCGTGTTTAGTGTGAGTCACGTGAGTCACGTGAGTCGCGTGTTTAGTGCGAGTCACGTGACATGCGTGTTTAGTGTGAGTCACGTGTTTAGTGTGAGTCACGTGACATGAGCGGAGTCTCTTTAGGCATGTTTAGTGTGAGTCACGTGACATGAGCAGAGTCTCTTTAGGCGTGTTTAGTGTGAGTCACGTGTTTAGTGTGAGTCACGTGTTTAGTGTGAGTCACGTGTTTAGTGTGAGTCACGTGTTTAGTGTGAGTCACGTGTTTAGTGTGAGTCACGTGACATGAGCGGAGTCTCTTTAGGCGTGTTTAGTGTGAGTCACGTGTTTAGTGTGAGTCACGTGTTTAGTGTGAGTCACGTGTTTAGTGTGAGTCACGTGTTTAGTGTGAGTCACGTGTTTAGTGTGAGTCACGTGTTTAGTGTGAGTCACGTGACATGAGCGGAGTCTCTTTAGGCGTGTTTAGTGTGAGTCACGTGAGTCGCGTGTTTAGTGTGTTCATGTAATTGTCATTAATTCCTCGTTTCTTTTCCAGACGCGTTTCTGCGAGGTCTGCCCCGCCCCATCCCCCTGCGCCCGCCAAGACCCGCCCCCCGCTGCCCCCTGAGCCAATCAGACGCCACGGCCCGCTACTCTCTCAACCAATCAGACGCCGGCAGCTTCGCCAGCAGCCTCCGAGAACTGGAGAAGGTCAGAGCCGAGTACGAGTACCCGCCCAGTACCCGCCGAGTACCCTCTGAGTACCCTCTGAGTACCCTCTGAGTACCCGCCGAGTATCCACTGAGTACCCTCTGAGTACCCGCCGAGTATCCACTGAGTGCCCGCTGAGTACCCGCTCCTCTGTTGCAGTGCGGCTGGTACTGGGGCCCGATGAACTGGGAGGACGCGGAGCTGAAGCTGAAGGAGAAACCGGACGGATCGTTCCTCGTCCGGGACAGTTCTGACCCGAGATACATCCTGAGCCTGAGCTTCAGGTCCCAGAGCGTCACCCACCACACCCGCATGGAGCACTACCGAGGTACTCCCTCCACTACACACCCGCCACACCCGCATGGAGCACTACCGAGGTACTCCCTCCACTACACACCCACCACACCCGCATGGAGCACTACCGAGGTACTCCCTCCACTACACACCCACCACACCCGCATGGAGCACTACCGAGGTACTCCCTCCACTACACACCCACCACACCCGCATGGAGCACTACCGAGGTACTCCCTCCACTACACACCCGCCACACCCGCATGGAGCACTACCGAGGTATTCCCTCCACTACACCCGCCACACCCGCATGGAGCACTACCGAGGTACTCCCTCCACTACACACCCACCACACCCGCATGGAGCACTACCGAGGTACTCCCTCCACTACACACCCACCACACCCGCATGGAGCACTACCGAGGTACTCCCTTTAACCTCTTAACCCCCGCCTTAACCGAGCACATTTTCTTGACTGGAGAGCAACAGTATAACGCCTCATTTGAAAGCTAAGACCTACAAAAGACGCTGCGTTTTAGATTTGGATGAAGGCGAGAGGTCAGAGGCTAAAGCCCAACCGTTTCAGCGCGAGCCTCGTGTTGGGCCTCGTTCTGCTGGAGGAGGAGGTTTATCCGAAACCCTGGTTGTTCTCGTAGGACCTTCAGTCTGTGGTTGTTTCTCCTTCAGTCTGTGGTTGTTCACGTAGGGACCTTCAGTCTGTGGTTGTTCTTCAGTCTGTGGTTGTTCACGTAGGGACCTTCAATCTGTGGTTGTTCACGTAGGGACCTTCAATCTGTGGTTGTTCACGTAGGGACCTTCAATCTGTGGTTGTTCACGTAGGGACCTTCAGTCTGTGGTTGTTCACGTAGGGACCTTCAGTCTGTGGTTGTTCTCCTTCAGTCTGTGGTTGTTCACGTAGGGACCTTCAATCTGTGGTTGTTCACGTAGGGACCTTCAGTCTGTGGTTGTTCACGTAGGGACCTTCAGTCTGTGGTTGTTCTCCTTCAGTCTGTGGTTGTTCACGTAGGGACCTTCAATCTGTGGTTGTTCACGTAGGGACCTTCAGTCTGTGGTTGTTCTCCTTCAGTCTGTGGTTGTTTTCGTAGGGACCTTCAGTCTGTGGTTGTTCTCCTTCAGTCTGTGGTTGTTTTCGTAGGGACCTTCAGTCTGTGGTTGTTCTCCTTCAGTCTGTGGTTGTTCTCCTTCAGTCTGTGGTTGTTCTCCTTCAGTCTGTGGTTGTTTTCGTAGGGACCTTCAGTCTGTGGTTGTTCACGTAGGGACCTTCAGTCTGTGGTTGTTCTCCTTCAGTCTGTGGTTGTTTTCGTAGGGACCTTCAGTCTGTGGTTGTTCTTCAGTCTGTGGTTGTTCTTCAGTCTGTGGTTGTTCACGTAGGGACCTTCAATCTGTGGTTGTTCACGTAGGGACCTTCAATCTGTGGTTGTTCACGTAGGGACCTTCAGTCTGTGGTTGTTCTCCTTCAGTCTGTGGTTGTTTTCGTAGGGACCTTCAGTCTGTGGTTGTTCTCCTTCAGTCTGTGGTTGTTTTCGTAGGGACCTTCAGTCTGTGGTTGTTCTCCTTCAGTCTGTGGTTGTTCTCCTTCAGTCTGTGGTTGTTCTCCTTCAGTCTGTGGTTGTTCTCCTTCAGTCTGTGGTTGTTCTCCTTCAGTCTGTGGTTGTTCTCCTTCAGTCTGTGGTTGTTTTCGTAGGGACCTTCAGTCTGTGGTTGTTCACGTAGGGACCTTCAGTCTGTGGTTGTTCTCCTTCAGTCTGTGGTTGTTTTCGTAGGGACCTTCAGTCTGTGGTTGTTCTTCAGTCTGTGGTTGTTCTTCAGTCTGTGGTTGTTCACGTAGGGACCTTCAATCTGTGGTTGTTCACGTAGGGACCTTCAATCTGTGGTTGTTCACGTAGGGACCTTCAGTCTGTGGTTGTTCTCCTTCAGTCTGTGGTTGTTTTCGTAGGGACCTTCAGTCTGTGGTTGTTCTCCTTCAGTCTGTGGTTGTTTTCGTAGGGACCTTCAGTCTGTGGTTGTTCTCCTTCAGTCTGTGGTTGTTCTCCTTCAGTCTGTGGTTGTTCTCCTTCAGTCTGTGGTTGTTTTCGTAGGGACCTTCAGTCTGTGGTTGTTCACGTAGGGACCTTCAGTCTGTGGTTGTTCTCCTTCAGTCTGTGGTTGTTTTCGTAGGGACCTTCAGTCTGTGGTTGTTCTCCTTCAGTCTGTGGTTGTTCTCCTTCAGTCTGTGGTTGTTCTCCTTCAGTCTGTGGTTGTTCTCCTTCAGTCTGTGGTTGTTCTCCTTCAGTCTGTGGTTGTTCTCGTAGGGACCTTCAGTCTGTGGTTGTTCTCCTTCAGTCTGTGGTTGTTCACGTAGGGACCTTCAGTCTGTGGTTGTTCTCCTTCAGTCTGTTGTTGTTCACGTAGGGACCTTCAGTCTGTGGTTGTTCTCCTTCAGTCTGTTGTTGTTCTCGTAGGGACTTTCAGTCTGTGGTTCTTCTTCAGTCTGTGGTTCTTCTTCAGTCTGTGGTTGTTCTCGTAGGGACCTTCAGTCTGTGGTTGTTCTCGTAGGGACCTTCAGTCTGTGGTTCTCCTTCAGTCTGTGGTTCTTCTTCAGTCTGTGGTTGTTCTCGTAGGGACCTTCAGTCTGTGGTGTCACCCGCGCTTCGAGGATCGCTGTCACTCCGTGGTGGAGTTCATCGATCGAGCCATCGCTCACTCCAAGAATGGGAAGTTCCTGTACTTCCTGCGCTCCAGAGTCCCAGGTGCAGCTCCTTTAAAACATATCCCTTTGTTTCGAGTCGTTACAGTAACATCATGTTATTGCCCCCCCCCAGGCCTCCCCCCCACCCCGGTGCAGCTGCTCTATCCCGTCTCCCGCTTCAGCTCGGTCAAAACGCTGCAGCATCTGTGTCGCTTCTGCATCAGACAGACCGTGAGGGTGGACCACGTGCAGGAGCTCCCGCTGCCCACGTGAGACAAGGCTTTGGACTGTGAACACTGGGACTGACCCTGACCCCTGACCCCCTGAGTCTCTGACCCCTGAGTCTCTGACCCCTGACCCCCTGTGTCTGACCCTCTGCCCCTGACCCCCTGACCCCTGAGTCTCTGACCCCTGAGTCTCTGACCCCTGACCCCCTGTGTCTGACCCCTGACCCCCTGTGTCTCTGACCCCCTGTGTCTCTGACCCCTGACCCCCTGTGTCTGACCCCTGTGTCTCTGACCCTCTGTGTCTCTGACCCCCTGTGTCTCTGACCCCTGAGTCTCTGACCCCTGTGTCTGACCCCCGTGTCTGACCCCCTGTGTCTGACCCTCTGTGTCTCTGACCCCTGACCTCTGTGTCTGTGACCCTGTGACCCCCTGAGTCTTTGACCCTCTGTGTGTCTTTGTCTCTGACCCCTGACCTCTGTGTCTGTGACCCTGTGACCCTCTGTCTCTGACCCCTGACCCCCTGAGTCTCTGACCCCTGTGTCTGACCCCTGACCCCCTGTGTCTGACCCTCTGTGTGTCTTTGTCTCTGACCCCTGACCTCTTGTGTGCAGGCCTCTGATCTCCTACCTGAGGAAGTTCTACTACTACGACCCGGAGGAGGAGGTGACGCAGCGAGACACGTAACGGGCGCAGGTGAGTCGCTGGCCTGCAGGGGGAGCACCACCGAGAATCTGCCCCAAATCAAACTTTATTTATAAAGCGCTTTACAATCGTCCCCACCTGCAAATATACATAAATATAAAGCCTGAGCTGTGGGGGGGCCCAGCACGTTTGCTCCCGTTTGGCTTTACTCAAATCTAAAGTGTCAACATAGCAAATCACAACAAAACTGTTTCCTGTTTCTCTCAGGCACTTCCTGTCGTGGATCGTCGGCTTCGTCCTATCAGCTCCTGGAGAGAAGGACCCGCCCTCCGAGCTCCGCCATTGGCTCTTCGGCCCAGAGGGGGAGGGGCTACAGGAGACCGCGCCCTTTGATGATGTCACAGAAACCAGGACATTAGTTTTTTATGGACAAATGTGAAGGATTTATTTATTGGACTTCAGCAGCGCGAGGGCGCCCCCTGGTGGCTGCACTTCCCCACAGATCCTTCTCTGTTTCATTGTTGGAATAAACGACAGATTTGAAATGTTATAAATACGGATTATATTTGCCGTCCTTTTCAGAACGTTTGGAGCTTCTGGTCCAGAAACATCTGGTCCAGAAACATCAGGTCAGAGCTTTAGAAAAGTCGCTCTGGGGCCGTTTCGCCCAAAAGAACCTTTTAGAGCACATATGTCAGAGTCAAGGCCCGCGGGCCACATCCGGCCCGCGAGAAGGTTTTTTACGGCCCCTGGGATGATCTTGATTTATTATTAGAACCGGCCCGCAGACCGCAGATCTTTTACACGCACCAATACTACATTTCCCACAATGCAACGGTGACGCACCGAGCAGTAGGCTGCTTCATTTCAATATTTATTGGCACAGCAGTCGTCAGCATCACAGTAAAATTAACTTTCAGATACCCATCAAAAATGGCAAAACGGAAGGTGGACACTGAGACAGTCCCGGCGCCAGCTCAGCACAGAAGGGGGGGCGGCTGAAAACCAAGGGGGGGCGACGACGTTAAGGTCAGCACACCCTACACGATTTTTATGCCCGATTTTGATACAATTCTCAGTCGCGCCGAGTCTTCCCGAGTCGTGTTTATAGTCACACAGAGTCGTGTCTTGTAGTGCGGGGGGGGGGGGGGCACGACTGGACTCGCGTTTGAATCGTGTAGTGTGGGCAGCGGTCAGACGCAACTGGACCACAGTCGCAGGAAATCAAACATGTTTGATTTTTTAAGCCCGATTTTGGACGCACAGGAGAAACGTGGGTGATTTTACCGTCCCCGAAGTGAACACACAGAAAACGAAATAAAGTGAAATAAAGACGGAAAAACACCGCCGCGCCTCCCTCGTCATTTCTGTCAAAACAGCGGCACAAACGGCTCATGTCATGGCCACAGCGATTCCCACACGAACAGCACAACTTTATATCACCAAACGTTCACGAGAACCACCTTTTCAAGCTACATTTCAACCGCGAACAGAGTTTACAGAACAGAACAGAGCGGCACTTACTGAGTTTGGAGACGAACTGTTCAGCGTCACCTCGGCACTAGCGGCTCGCTTCTCCGCTTTCTCCGCCGTCTCCTCCGCCTCCTCCATCTTGGAGCGCGTCTCCTTTTCTTATTAAATCCACTGAAATACGTCCCGCTTCTTCGTGTCGCCGACTTTTATCTCCATTTGATAGAACTATAGCCAAGTTGAAGGCTTCGTAGCAGCCTTGCACTGCGATGTTGTGACACTGTTGACACCCCTGACCAATGAGGGACACGCACATGTTTCCGCACGCTCACAAACACGGCCTATCTTTGCGGATTTGGAGTCAGGTTTTGAAACCGGAGGAGAAATGAAGCGGTAGAGACACAGACGTGCTGTGTTATCAAACATCAGCTGTTTGTGTCGTGTGTGCAGAGTGTGAGAAAGCTGCACACAGGCTGCAGGGACACCGATAGTGTAGTTTGTCGCTTTTCAGCCATTTGCGAATGTCCATTTTGAACAGAAAATATAGCTGCTGGCTACAGGCTACTCCTTATTGCGGGATGATGCACTGATGATGATGATGTAGGGAGGTGCGTGATGGGTTCAAGGACCACTGGAAACTCTGAATTTTAATTTCCAAAACTGTTCATTAGAGTCAGTGCAGTTTCTTCCAAGTTTTGGGTTGTTTTGAACACATCATAGACTGAAAACAATATATAAAAAAATGACTGATTTTGACTGAGGGGGCGGGACAGTCCGCGTGAGGGGGCGACGCCCCCTCACGCCCCCTCTTGACGCCGGGACTGCACTGAGAACCGGGGGTTTCAAACAAGGTGGGAGTCGGAGTATATGTTCACGGAGGTAGCTGGAAAACCTGTGTGTCTTCTGTGTGGAGAAAGTGTGGCGGTACTGAAAGAGTATAATCTGAGACGACATTATGAAACGAAACACGCGGACAAAAACAAGAATATGGACATGGAACAAAGGCTACAAAAGGCAGAGGAATTAAAACGAGGCCTCTTTATCTGATCATATTGGAATATATTTGTTATGCTGCGTTTACACATAAGCACGATGCGTTACGAATGTCATTTTTCCGTCATTCGTGACGTTCGTGACGTGACTTAACGCATCTCAATGGGATTCTTAATAGAACGCATCAGTTCGTGTCACAAAGTCGGCCAATCCGCGCTCCAAGTCACGGACAGCACCTGGCGCTGCCGCTCCGCGGGGTGCAGAAAGTGTTCCTCCGACCTTTCTTCCTCCTGGGTCGTACCTGATGTTCGGGAGTTGGAGCCAGAAGAGCCCAATGACTCAGGGGAGAGCACGGCCTCTGCTCCGCCTCCAACCCGGTGGAAGAAGATCACTCCACATTCGCCCAATTCTTGACAGATTTCGGACAGAACGCGAATATTCCCAGTGACCCGTAACAGCGCGTGGCAGCGCGGGACACCACGCAGCAGCGCGCAACACCACGCAGCAGCGCGCAACACCACGCAGCAGCGCGCAACACCACGCAGCAGCGCGCAACACCACGCAGCAGCGCGGGACACCACGCAGCAGCGCGGGACGCATATTCGTGACCGTGCGTAATAATTCGTGCCATTAATCGTAACGCGTGGTAACAGGTCGCAACAGTTAGTGGCGGCGCGTGAAACCTCGACCCCGAATCATCACATTCGTGATCCTTGGCCACGAATGTGCATTTGTGGCATTCGTAACGCATCGTGCTTATGTGTAAACGCAGCATTAGGTTTTCAGTAGGTTCAATTAGGTTCACTAGACTATATGCGTCATTTAAAAAAATTTCAATGAACATTCGAACAGTCCGGCCCTCGGCTTGTAGCTAAATTTTTTATTTGGCCCTCCGTCCATTTGACTTTGACACCCCTGTTTTAGAGGAACTAGTGACGGGCAGATGATTCCTCACAACTGTGTCACAGTGTTGGGCGCCATCTGGTGGTGAAAAAGCATTACAGCCTGACTGAGCTCATTCCGTTTAACAGCGGAGGTGCTTCAGTAACGGGGTAAATGCTCAGGGTTACAGGAAGAGAAACCAGAAGCAATAATCGATTATTGCTTCTGGTTTCTCACCCTGATGCTCGAGGACAATCTGTGAGAGAAGAATGAGAAGTTCATTAAACCACCCGTAACCACGAAGCTCCTGCAGAGCTGGAAACCAGTTACAGAACATCACCGTATCGAGAGGGCATAATGATGGTTCACCCGGCGCCCCCTGCTGCTCGCTGCTGCGCGGTACACACATGATACAGAGTGACCGTGACTCTGTAGTGCGCCCTCTGCTGGGGAACCAACATATTTAACTTATTTAAGTCATTCCCACAGTGGCCAGCAGGGGGAGCTCCAGGCACAGGCTTTTGTTTCATCATTTCAAATCATATCACCTGCTCTGAGGCTCCAGAGGAATGTTCTCCGTCCGTCTGCAGGAGCAGGTTCTTCTGTTTCTGCAGTACTGATGTACTACTGCAGTACTAATGTACTAATACTTCCACTGCAACTACCTCAGTACTGCAATACTGACCAGTGTGGGCAACGTGTTACACAGATGTGTTTTACAGTAACTGAGGATTATTTACTTCAGCTAAATACAGGAGTATATTCATTAACCGAGGGCATGTCTCCGGTTGAGCTTTACCCAAATCTAAAAGCCTACAGGCCAGAGTAATGCCTCATTTGAAAGCTAAGACTTACAAAGCTGATGTAAGATTTTTCCTCGTCACTTTTTCATCACTGTTTACGTCTCGTTTTTGTCTTTAAGAAGCTTTTAGATTTGGGTAAAGCTGAACTGGAGAGCATGTGCTCGGGTCAGGCGGAGGATCAGAACACGAGGGAACGAGAAGGAATTATTCCTTTTCTCAGTAACTAAACACTGACGTGTTTCATAACCGCCAGTTCAGCTTTACCCAAATCTAAACGTTTCTGGCCTGGAGAAACTTTCCACCTCTTTAAAGCTTTTTGAAGAACTGTGACCAAAACGTGATAATAAAAGTAAGGATGAGTTCTGTAGGTCTTAGCTTTCAAATGAGGCGTTACTCTGGCTCCAGTCAAGACGCTTTTAGATTTGGGTAAAACTGGAGACGCTTCAGGCGGGGGTTAAAGGGTTAAAGGCGTCCTGGTGGACGAGTCGTGTCATTGCATCCTCATGACTGGAGTGGATTTCGCAGTTTCTGCGACGGCTGTGAACGCTTTCAACTTTGTGGCTCCGATTCTTTTCTGTCCAGACGGCTGTGGACGACGAGGAAATCACCGAAAACAACTGACAAACGGAAAAGGATCCTGGTCTGGTCTGACCTGGCCTGGTCTGACCTGGTCTGGTCTGACCTGGTCTGGCCTGGTCTGACCTGGTCTGACCAGGTCTGGTCTGGCCTGAACTGGTCTGGTCTGGCCTGGTCTAACCTGGCCTGGTCTGACCTGGTCTGGTCTGGCCTGGTCTAACCTGGTCTGGCCTGACCTGGTCTGGCCAGACCAGACCTGGTCAGACCAGGTCAGACCAGGCCAGACCAGGTCAGACCAGACCAGGTCTGGTCTGACCAGGCCAGGTTAGACCAGGCCAGACCAGACCAGGTCTGGTCTGACCTGGTCTGGCCTGGTCTGGCCTGGTCTGGTCTGGCCTGAACTGGTCTGGCCTGGTCTAACCTGGCCTGGTCTGGCCTGGTCTGGCCTGGTCTGGTCTGACCTGGTCTGGCCTGGTCTGGTCTGGCCTGAACTGGTCTGGTCTGGCCTGGCCTGACCTGGTCTGGTCTAACCTGAACTGGTCTAACCTGGCCTGGCTCTGGAGCCATGGCTGAAGGTGTGAAGATGATGTCCCTCAGACTCTGCTGATTGGACTCGTTCCTGGAGTTTGTTCTTTTCTAAAGTGAGTTGGAGACGAGGCTGCGGAGGTTTGTCGTCTGGACCAGACTCGGCCTCGCTGTGGCTCCTCCCATAGAAACGCATTTTCAGGGTCAACGCTAAATATTCAGTTTGAAATATAAAAATCCCAAATGTTTCCTCAGATTTGAAGAAAACATTTTGTAAATGTGACAGAGCCACGAAAGAGTTTATAATTAAAGCGAAAACATGAAAACTCAACTTTACATGAAAAAAACTAAAAACTTTCAAAATCAAAGTTGTTCCTGATCTTTGACCCAAAGGAGTTTAAAATATACAGATCATAAAATTAGAATCATGAAAAAGTTCTTTAATTCAGCTTAAACTGTGAAACTAATATAAGATACAGACTCATGATTATGGCTCACACAAAGGCCACACACGTGTCACTGTGCACGTAAGGAGTCTGTCATGTATGTGTTTATTTATTAGTTTGAGCCGTGAACCCGCTCACGGGGACCGGGCCGAAGCCAGAGGCGCCCACCCCAAAATAAAAACATTTACAGGGCCGCAAATCATAAATAAAAGGAACACAGGGCAAAGTAACAACACAATGAATAAAGAATGTGCTACAACTCATAAGAAATATAAACTCTTGTTTTGATATAGATTATTTCTACACGTCTCGTGGGACGGAGGCTTTTCAAGGTTGTTCTGGAGTTCCAGGAGTTCATCAAAACTCATCTCTGAAGTTGTGTTTGACTTCTCGTTTGCAGAACATTCTGTAAACTTTCAGGAAGCGACGTTAGTGAAGCTCTGAACATCTCAAAGTCAGTGAGGTCACATGTCATTGTTTCTGATTGAACGAATAATGGATGCCGCTAAATGGATTATTCTTATTGCCTTTTTCTGAACTTTAAACAATGGTATGGAGGACCGTGGCTGCCGAAACAATAAATAAATATATAAATAAAATAAAGATGACATTTGCAAAGAAATGCATTTAATGAAATAAGTGCAATTATTTTTTTATTTCTGTATCTCTCTTCATGTGTGCTAATCAGGGGGCGGGTCTTGATGCCGCTGCTGTAAGGTGATTGGTTAATCCTTGCTCTGCTTCAGTCTGACAGGGGCACAGGGCGGGTCGTCTCGTGACTGGAGGATCGGCGGTTTGAATCCTGCACTGTCGTCGTGTCCTTGGGCAAGACACTTCCCCTGCCTCGCCCCCAGTGTCTGCGTACACTGGTGAATGAATGAGCGTGTGAATGTGTGAGTGGATCCCTGCTGGAAAGCACTTTGAGTGTAGAAAGGCGTCAGTGGCGCAGTTGGTAGAGCTGGTCGCCTCATGATCAGAAGGTCAGGGGTTTGAATCTCGCCTCCAGCAGAGACAGAAACATGAACTCTGCTTTAGTCCAGAGCTTTTCCACCTACATCAGGCTCAAAGTGTTTTCCAGGATTCACTCACACATTCATACACCAGTGTACGGAGACACTGGGGGCGAGGCAGGGGAAGTGTCTTGCCCAAGGACACAACGACAGTGCAGGATTCAAACTGCTGACCCTCCAGTCACGAGACGACCCACCCTGTGCCCCTGTCAACCAATCACCTTACAGCAGCGGCATCAAGACCCGCCCCCTGATTTGCATACATGAGAAATACAGAAATAAATTAATAAATAAAAAACATTAAAAAAATAAAAACAGAAATAAATATATAAATAAATGCATTTCTTTGCAAATGGTCCTCCGTACAATGGGTTACTTTTATACACATTCCCCAGATCTCTGTATGTCACATGGGGAAGGATAAGTGAGCAGTATAGAGTATTTAGAGCTTTGTTGTCGATAAGATTTATTCATTATGGCTGAAATCTTTGCAACTTTAGTTTTAATGTTTATGATGAGAGGTTTTCAGCTGATTTTATGATCCAGTTTTACACCAAGAAATGTTTGTTCATAAACTCTTCCAATAGTTTCGTTGCCAAATTTAACTGATAATTGTACATTCATTACACGATTTCCAAAGAACATCGCTTTGTTTTCGTAACGTTTAGAGACAATTTGTTTACGCAGAACCAATCTTTCAGTTTCTTATTTATTTGAACAGGGACAGTGTACGATCTACATCAGCCTCAGAAAGGAGAGATGCATTGTACCAGGTTATAGCACTTGTGCTAATTTCCACCTGCAGTCCCTGGGCCTATTGTACATGTTTTTAGTGGTAGGGGAAACCGGAGTACCCGGAGGAAACCTACGCAGACACGGGGAGAACATGCAAACTCCACAGAAAGGCCCCGTCCAGGTGGGAATCGAACCCGGGACCTTCTAGCTGTGAAGCACGAGCGCTAACCGCTGTGCTACCGTGCCGCTAACCGCGGTGCTACCATGCTAACCGCTGCGCTACCGTGCTAACCGCTGCGCTACCGTGCTAACCGCTGTGCTACCGTGCTAACCGCTGTGCTAGCGTGCTAACCGCTGTGCTACCGTGCTTCTGTAATCTCGATCCACATTAGCTGTAGGTCTGCACCTGAGGGTATGATTGTTGTATCATCAGCAAAAAGGACCAGTTTAAGCTTCTTGGAAACAAAGAACAAATCATTGATATATAATAAAAATAGTTTAGGTCCCAGCACCGATCCCTGGGGGACTCCACACACTAGGGTATCACACATGGATCTGCACAGACTGTTTACGGTTTGTTAAACAGGATTCAATCCAGTTTAAAGCAATTCCTCTGATCCCATATGTGTGTAGTTTGTTCAGGAGTATTTTATGATCCAAAGTGTCGAAATCCTTTTTAAGATCGATGAAAATACTTGTTCAATACTTTTTCTTATTATATTATTTTATTTCCTCTATGAGTTCCATTAACGTGAGATTTGCTTTTGAGAAAGCCATGTTGACCGTTATTTAAAATATTGTATTTATCTATAAATGCGTTTAGTCGAGTTGTTTAGAGCTTTTCTAATATTTGAATGGAGTCCGTTATTTCTCGTCCCGTTGGCGTGAGGAACTTTGTTTTTTCCTGGTTCCACAGTTTATGTTAAACAGAAGTGAACGCACGTTTTAACGATGTTCTGACATAACGAGCGCCTGCAAATCCAAAATCTGCTCAATCTCACTTTTCAGCCATTTTGTGTTTTCATTTTTTTAGATCATGAAATAGAATTTTTTTTTTTAAACCTCAGTTCTGCACCAAACTACTGGAGCAGAGGGACTGACTGGCGGCCCTCGAAGTGGCACAAGACGCCGCTAATGGAACATGAGGGCAGTAAATAATATATAACAATAAACTTACTCAAACATCTCAAACATGTAAACCTGTTTCAGACTCACTGTGGGTCAAGATCGACGTCTGGAGAGAAAAAGCAAAGAATGTTTTTGATACCGCCCCCTACTGGAGCTTTTCGGCAGGACTGTGATAAATAACAGCTCACACCAGGACTGTGTCCGAATGTCCACACTATTCCCTATATAGGGACTATATAGTCACTATATAGTGGTCACGCCATGTTGTAGGGGTGTCCGAATGTCCAGAGAGAAAAAAAGTAGTGCACTCAAAATTTCCCACAATGCATTCTGAAAAGTAGTGAGCAGCAGCGGTCACTAAACGGGTCAATATAGCCCACAATGCATTGCGAGAGTCGGAGAAGAACGCCTGTCAGCAACAGGTCTTTGAACTAAACACGACTGAATGAAATCAGCCGTTTCAATCGTGTGTTTGTATTTATGAATAAATGACTTAGATATAAACAGTTACGGTGAAACATGCTAACGTTAGCTGCTAACCTTTAGCTCGAGCTGCTAAATGACCGATAGCTTCCTCTCGAATAATCGAAGCCATTCATGTCAAATCCATGTTAAATATATCTGACTCGTATTTATCCATAAATATTCCCCTGTTTCATTAGTTTGATCGTTATCGCAGAAATAAATTTTTCCCGGAGTTTAGCGACTTTTAGCCGCTGTAGTCGCTCATTCTGCTGGAGCTTCAGACACCGGGCTGCACGTCTTTGAGCGAACGCTGGAGTGATTTTTTAATTTTATTTCAGTTTTCATTTAAATTTAAATTAAAATAAAACGCCTGTAAAAGTAAAAGTTTCAAAACTGTCGTTCTGTTTCATAAAATAAATGTTTGTAACAATAAATAAATGCAGGGAAAAAAAAGAAGAAAACGCGAGACGTCACGCAGCTCGGAGAAAGTAGTGGCTTCTGTCCGAACAGCCACAGAATCAGTGACTATAGAGTCTGCTATATCTATATAGATATATATATATATATATCTATATAGATATATCTATAGTGCGGCCTATGTAGGGAATGAGGGTTCAGGGACTAGGGTGGACATTCGGACACAGCCTAGGACTGACCGTTTACCACGTGGCTGTAATGTGCTGTTTACATCCTGATCCCTTGTGCCCTCTGCTGGACACGTGTGGAACTTTGCTTGGACACACTTTAAAGTGCACGGCTGTAAAAGGAGGGAGGAGGCGGAGTCGGTTTTCGTCTACTTTAATGCAGCCTGTGTGCGGCTCATACACGGGTCACACAAATTTAAGCATTTCAATAAAAAGAAAAAAACGAATGACGCTGTTTTAGAAAGAAGCCATCTGGTCACAAAGCATCATGGGAAATGAAGTCCGTTCCAAAGTAAACGCTCCGTTCAAGCACGCCAGTCTGCGGGGGCGGGGCGTGGCACAGGGGCATCGTGGGAGATGAAGTCCAGTTTGGGTCAGACGTGGATAAAAGAGCGCCCCCGTGTGGCGGTGGTGGTGCGTGTGCGTTCAGCGCCGCCGCTCCGGGACCTCGGGCGCCAAACGGGATAAAACGTTTAAAACACGAGACGCGACTGGAGCGAGTCGAGACGCTGCAGGAAACCAGGACAACGTTCAGAAATAAGGACGTGGAACGTTTTTGACATTAAATAAAAGTAAGGCCTTGAACCCCTTAACCCCCGCCGTGACTGAGCACGTCTCCCGCAGCTTTACCCAAATCTGAGCGCGTCGCCTGGAGAGAAACCGCCTCATGTGACGGCGAAGACCTGCAGAGCTCGAAGCTTCTTCCTCGTGTCCTTCACTGATCGAGCCACAATGGAGGAGGAGCTCTGTAGGTCTTAGCTTTCAAATGAGGCTTTCAGATTGGGGTAAAGCTGAACTGGAGAACACGCGCCCGTCGAAGAGGTCAGTGTGTAAAAACAGACCAGGTTTAAACGTGTTGCTTTAGCTTTGGGATAAACCGACTCCATCAGACGTGATGATCCGGCCGCTCCGCCCACACAGGAAGTGACCATATTTGGATGGAGTGTTGTCGGGGGGACTCCGTGTTTGCTGCAGCGTCGGTTTAAATAAGAGCGTTTCTCGGGGTTGGCGTCGGGGAGCGGCGGGCGCCTGAACAGGAGGGGGCGGGGCGGGAGGGGGCGGGGTTATTTGAGGCAGCGTTCGAAGTAGGTGGCGCCCACGTAGCCGCCCTGCAGCGAGCGGCGCACGTTCTGTTCGAACAGGCGGCGGTTCGTCTGTAGGACCTCGGCGGCCTCTTTGTTCAGCGGGTCCTCGGGGTTCGGCTCCTGCACACACAGAAACATCATCTACAACACGAAAGAACTGTAACATCATCTACAAGACGAAAGAACTGTAACATCATCTACAACACGAAAGAACCGAAACATCATCTACAACACGAAAGAACCGAAACATCATCTACAACACGAAAGAACTGAAACATCATCTACAACACGAAAGAACCGTAACATCATCTACAACACGAAAGAACAGAAACATCATCTACAACACGAAAGAACCGAAACATCATCTACAACACGAAAGAACTGAAACATCATCTACAACACGAAAGAACCGTAACATCATCTACAACACGAAAGAACAGAAACATCATCTACAACACGAAAGAACCGAAACATCATCTACAACACGAAAGAACCGTAACATCATCTACAACACGAAAGAACTGAAACATCATCTACAACACGAAAGAACAGAAACATCATCTACAACACGAAAGAACCGTAACATCATCTACAACACGAAAGAACCGTAACATCATCTACAACACGAAAGAACTGAAACATCATCTACAACACGAAAGAACCGTAACATCATCTACAACACGAAAGAACTGTAACATCATCTACAACACGAAAGAACCGTAACATCATCTACAACACGAAAGAACCGTAACATCATCTACAACACGAAAGAACCGTAACATCATCTACAACACGAAAGAACCGTGACATCATCTACAAGACGAAAGAACTGTAACATCATCTACAACACGAAAGAACTGAAACATCATCTACAACACGAAAGAACCGAAACATCATCAACAAGACGAAAGAACCGAAACATCATCAACAAGACGAAAGAACCGAAACATCATCTACAACACGAAAGAACTGAAACATCATCTACAACACGAAAGAACCGAGACATCATCTACAACACGAAAGAACCGTGACATCATCTACAAGACGAAAGAACTGTAACATCATCTACAACACGAAAGAACTGAAACATCATCTACAACACGAAAGAACTGAAACATCATCAACAAGACGAAAGAACCGAAACATCATCTACAACACGAAAGAACAGAAACATCATCTACAACACGAAAGAACTGAAACATCATCAACAAGACGAAAGAACCGAAACATCATCAACAAGACGAAAGAACCGAAACATCATCTACAACACGAAAGAACTGAAACATCATCTACAACACGAAAGAACCGAGACATCATCTACAACACGAAAGAACCGTGACATCATCTACAAGACGAAAGAACTGTAACATCATCTACAACACGAAAGAACTGAAACATCATCTACAACACGAAAGAACTGAAACATCATCTACAACACGAAAGAACCGAAACATCATCAACAAGACGAAAGAACCGAAACATCATCTACAACACGAAAGAACCGTAACATCATCTACAACACGAAAGAACCGTAACATCATCTACAACACGAAAGAACCGTAACATCATCTACAACACGAAAGAACCGTAACATCATCTACAACACGAAAGAACCGAAACATCATCTACAACACGAAAGAACCGAAACATCATCTACAACACGAAAGAACCGAAACATCATCTACAACACGAAAGAACCGAAACATCATCTACAACACGAAAGAACCGAAACATCATCAACAACACGAAAGAACTGAAACATCATCTACAAGACGAAAGAACCGAAACATCATCTACAACACGAAAGAACCGAAACATCATCAACAACACGAAAGAACCGAAACATCATCAACAAGACGAAAGAACCGAAACATCATCTACAACACGAAAGAACCGTAACATCATCTACAACACGAAAGAACTGAAACATCATCTACAACACGAAAGAACCGTAACATCATCTACAACACGAAAGAACTGAAACATCTACAACACGAAAGAACTGTAACATCATCTACAACACGAACTGAAACATCATCTACAACACGAAAGAACCGTAACATCATCTACAACACGAAAGAACTGAAACATCATCTACAACACGAAAGAACTGAAACATCATCTACAACACGAAAGAACTGTAACATCTACAACACGAAAGAACTGTAACATCATCTACAAGACGAACCGAAACATCATCTACAACACGAAAGAACCGTAACATCATCTACAACACGAAAGAACTGAAACATCATCTACAACACGAAAGAACCGTAACATCATCTACAACACGAAAGAACTGAAACATCTACAACACGAAAGAACTGAAACATCATCTACAAGACGAACTGAAACATCATCTACAACACGAAAGAACAGAAACATCATCTACAACACGAAAGAACTGAAACATCTACAACACGAAAGAACTGAAACATCATCTACAACACGAACTGAAACATCATCTACAACACGAAAGAACAGAAACATCATCTACAACACGAAAGAACCGTAACATCATCTACAACACGAAAGAACTGAAACATCATCTACAACACGAAAGAACTGTAACATCATCTACAACACGAAAGAACTGTAACATCATCTACAACACGAACTGAAACATCATCTACAACACGAAAGAACCGAAACATCATCTACAACACGAAAGAACAGAAACATCATCAACAAGACGAAAGAACAGAAACATCATCTACAACACGAAAGAACTGAAACATCATCTACAACACGAAAGAACCGAAACATCATCTACAACACGAAAGAACAGAAACATCATCAACAAGACGAAAGAACAGAAACATCATCTACAACACGAAAGAACAGAAACATCATCAACAAGACGAAAGAACAGAAACATCATCTACAACACGAAAGAACAGAAACATCTACAACACGAAAGAACCGTAACATCATCTACAACACGAAAGAACCGTAACATCATCTACAACACGAAAGAACCGTAACATCATCTACAACACGAAAGAACCGTAACATCATCTACAACACGAAAGAACCGTAACATCATCTACAACACGAAAGAACCGTAACATCATCTACAACACGAAAGAACTGAAACATCATCAACAAGACGAAAGAACAGAAACATCATCTACAACACGAAAGAACTGAAACATCATCTACAACACGAAAGAACCGAAACATCATCTACAACACGAAAGAACCGAAACATCATCTACAACACGAAAGAACCGTAACATCATCTACAAGACGAAAGAACCGAAACATCATCTACAACACGAAAGAACTAAAACATCAACTACAACACGAAAGAACTGAAACATCTACAAGACGAAAGAACTGTAACATCATCTACAAGACGAAAGAACTGAAACATCATCTACAACACGAAAGAACTGTAACATCATCTACAAGACGAAAGAACTGAAACATCATCAACAAGAGACGAAAGAACCGAAACATCATCAACAAGACGAAAGAACTGAAACATCATCTACAAGACGAAAGAACTGAAACATCATCAAGAGAAAAAAAAACACGCTAGTGATTACGTTTCGGCATTAGCTTTCGTCAGATCTTTCTTTTTTCTTCTTTGAACCAAAATGTATAGGGATAGCGGTATGACGATGTGAAAGATCAGAAAGATCTGACGAAGGCTAATTCCGAAATGTAATCACTATCATTAAAATTTGGACATTGGCTCATGAGGGTGCGATGTTGTTTTTTGATTTATGAAGATTTTCCCCCACATCTGCTCCTCGGAGACTAATCCTGGTGTGTGTTGCTTTTCTTTATTGAATCATTTTAACCATTTCGCATTTAAAATAACTTCAGCTTCGTGGTTGTAAGTTACGCCGCGGCGGAGTGATCCGCGAGAAAATAGTCCCTCAAAATGCAGTAATTCATTTGATACAAGGCGAGTTATATTTCTAAAATGATTCTATCGACGCAGACATTTATATCGTTAGTCTGGTGTTATAAGTGATTTGCCTGTTTTTAATGCTGGCTACTAGTTACCATAGACATGCACTAGCCTAGCATTAGCCTAGCATCACTACGCTCTTCAAACATAAGGACTGCAAGAATAAAAAAAGAAATCTCCAGAAATCAACAACCCTATTTCAATAATCCTGAAACATTAACCTCACCCAGTCTTTAAGAATTCCCCTCTCTCCACACGAGTCCGTGTCGCTCTCCTTTCGGAGGTAGTGAACCTGCCTCAGGCGATCGTGGCTCTGAGCGTCTGATTTACTCTTTATTTTAATGAAATTTGGCCTCATATTCACAAAAAACATCAAAATGAGGAGATGAATAAAGACGAGCTCTAGCGACTCGAGCGACATCGTAACGTGGAAATATGCAACGTCGTTGTAACTGTAACAAATGCAGCGTAAAACAGCTCCTGATTCAAGTTTGTGAACTTTAGCCTGAAGAATCGTCTCTGCTCAGTCCAGTCAGGGCCGAGCTGCAGCCTACAGGGGCCAATCAGAGGGGGGGGGCTCAGTGGGCAGGGCCCCCACACAAACATAATAATATTATAATACAATAATAATAACCCATATTTAATATTATTTAATTCAGTTTAAGTGCCTGTAAAGCAGTTTGATGATGTAAGAAACAATACTAAGTTGTATTATTATTAGATTAGCCAAATGTAGGCTCTCATTATTTAATTTCCCCATGGGCGTTTGGATTCTCCTCATACTGAGGTTTAATATTCATCAGGGAGTTCCACAGTTTATGATCTAATCAGACACATGTCAGGTCCGTGTTCTGCTGTAAACAGAGGAGACAAAATCAGCTTAAGGCTAAATTCACTGGATCTTCTACTAAATCAGAGCTCAGTTCAGTGAAACAAATATTGCATAAACATCTTCACCTAAAAACTCAACTGTTACATTTATCCTGAGCTGGATTTCCTTATTTACGAAGTGGCAAAAGTGTTACTTAAACTTACTCGCGCTGTAGCGTTAGCTCCCGTCCGTTTCTCTGATCTTTTCTGGCCTAGCCTGAAATAAACACGAGCGTATGACCTGATCTCCCGCAGTCAGAGAGCGCAAAACACGGACTGGATCCATAAAAAACACGGACTGGATCCATAAAAACCACGGACTGGATGAGCTCAGAAAACAGAACGGATTTGGTAACGACGCTTGTTTTATCGATCGGTGATTAGCGCTGCGTAATAAAAGCCTATGGCCTTACCAGGAGGGGGCGCTGATGGGGGGGCAACATATTAGAGTCAAAGATTTGCTCAGATGGATTTTGGATCTGGTTCAGTGTTGGATGTGTGAAATCTGTGTTCAAAGCTGAATAAACCCGGATCGGATCTACTGAAGTCTGGATACAAATGTTCTGAAGGGGGTGAAGAGACTCACGAGGAAGAGGTACTGAAGGCCGTAGATGATGGAGTTTATCGTGAGCACAGGTTTCCAGTCCTCTCTGAAAAACACACACACCGTCAGTGTAGAAACACAAACGAACACAAATCAACAACACTGCACTGGTCCCTGAAGTAAACGCCGCTGCGGTCGTTTAATCACGAGACTCCGTTAGAGGAACAGGCTTTAAACGCCGCCAAAACATCTCTGACATCGTCCCTCAAAAAGAGAACTGTCCTGAACAGACGATCAGAGGAAACAAATGTTTTTCCCCATTTCTTCACATTGGAAATAAACTCGATATTGTTAATTTGCAGATTTCCCAAACGGCTGCAGGTGAAACTCAAAAAATTAGAATATTGTGATAAAGTTCTTTTTTTTTAATGCAATTCAGTTTAAAATGTGAAACTAATATGACATAGACTCATGACGTGTAACGTGACACATGTCAAGCCTTTGTTTTAATTTGGATGATTTTGGCTCACAGCTTAAACAAATAAAAAATATATAAACCTCTTTAGATTAGAATATTGTGTAAAGGGACTATATTGTAGTTCCTTTCATCAGATCATGAATCCAAAACATCTGCAAAGGGTCCCTGAGACTTTAAATGTTCTCAGTGGTTCAGTAGAATTCTCCATCATGGGTTCAGACCTGCTGACCTGCTTTGGTAAGAAGTAGAATGTTCTCAAAGTGCTGGATCAAAGCTCATTCAGAGAAACTGAAGTGAAGGAAAAGGTTCACGGGCTCAGTCTGGAGAGGACTGTCAGGAAAAGGCCATTCAAAAGTGTGGAGGACCTTCACAAGGAGTGACTGAGGCTGGAGTCAGAGCATCAAGAGCCTCCACACACAGACCTGGACATGGGCTTCAGACGTTCCTCTGAAGCATCCTGGTCTTCCAGAACACCTCAGCAGAGCCACAGGCTGAGAACATCCAGGCCACGCAACCACATTAAAGGCAGTAAGTTGAGGAACAGGACTAAGGACATGAGCAGGAGTAGAGTTTTCTCTGTTTAAAATCATTTTATTGATTTCATATAATATTCTCATCAAGAGATTTAGACTTTGGCTTTTTTGCAGCTGTAAATCAAAATCATCAACATTAAAACCAAGGCTTGACACGAGTCACTCTGCCACCAGTCTATATCTAGTTTCACATTTTAAACTGAATTACAGCAATAAATTAACTTTTTCACAATAATCTAATCTTCCGAGCTTCACCTGTATTTGGATTTCCTGCTGAAAGAGTCGATGTACTGCCCTCTGCTGGTGCGTTCACGAACATCAGTGTAGGGCTGCAATTAACCATTATGTTTGTAACCGATTACTTGCTTGGCTGTGATTGGTGCATGAACATTTAATTTGTTCCATTTATTTTTACACATGAAGCTAAAGCGCAGACGTGTTGATCGACTTACACTGACAGTGTAGTTTACGGCGCGTTCACTGACAGTGTAGTTTACGGTGCGTTCACTGACACAAGTGTAGTTTACGGCGCGTTCACTGACACCAGCGTAGTTTACGGTGCGTTCACTGACACCAGCGTAGTTTACGGCGCGATCACTGACACAAGCGTAGTTTACGGCGCGTTCACTGACACCAGCGTAGTTTACGGCGCGTTCACTGACAGTGTAGTTTACGGTGCGTTCACTGACACAAGCGTAGTTTACGGTGCGTTCACTGACACAAGCGTAGTTTACGGCGCGTTCACTGACACCAGTGTAGTTTACGGCGCGTTCACTGACACCAGCGTAGTTTACGCCGCGTTCACTGACAGTGTAGTTTACGGCGCGTTCACTGACACAAGCGTAGTTTACGGCGCGTTCACTGACACAAGCGTAGTTTACGGCGCGTTCACTGACACCAGTGTAGTTTATAGTTTACGGCGCGATCACTGACACAAGCGTAGTTTACGGTGCGTTCACTGACACAAGCGTAGTTTACGGTGCGTTCACTGACACAAGCGTAGTTTACGGTGCGTTCACTGACACAAGCGTAGTTTACGGTGCGTTCACTGACACAAGTGTAGTTTACGGCGCGTTCACTGACACCAGCGTAGTTTACGGCGCGTTCACTGACACAAGCGTAGTTTACGGCGCGTTCACTGACACAAGCGTAGTTTACGGTGCGTTCACTGACACAAGCGTAGTTTACGGCGCGTTCACTGACACCAGCGTAGTTTACGCCGCGTTCACTGACAGTGTAGTTTACGGCGCGTTCACTGACACAAGCGTAGTTTACGGCGCGTTCACTGACACAAGCGTAGTTTACGGCGCGTTCACTGACACCAGTGTAGTTTATAGTTTACGGCGCGATCACTGACACAAGCGTAGTTTACGGTGCGTTCACTGACACAAGCGTAGTTTACGGTGCGTTCACTGACACAAGCGTAGTTTACGGTGCGTTCACTGACACAAGCGTAGTTTACGGTGCGTTCACTGACACAAGTGTAGTTTACGGCGCGTTCACTGACACCAGCGTAGTTTACGGTGCGTTCACTGACACCAGCGTAGTTTACGGTGCGTTCACTGACACAAGCGTAGTTTACGGCGCGTTCACTGACACAAGCGTAGTTTACGGCGCGTTCACTGACACCAGCGTAGTTTACGCCGCGTTCACTGACAGTGTAGTTTACGGCGCGTTCACTGACACAAGTGTAGTTTACGGTGCGTTCACTGACACAAGCGTAGTTTACGGCGCGTTCACTGACACAAGCGTAGTTTACGGCGCGTTCACTGACACCAGCGTAGTTTACGCCGCGTTCACTGACAGTGTAGTTTACGGCGCGTTCACTGACACAAGCGTAGTTTACGGCGCGTTCACTGACAGTGTAGTTTACGGCGCGTTCACTGACACAAGCGTAGTTTACGGCGCGTTCACTGACACAAGCGTAGTTTACGGCGCGTTCACTGACACAAGCGTAGTTTACGGTGCGTTCACTGACAGTGTAGTTTACGGTGCGTTCACTGACAGTGTAGTTTACGGCGCATTCACTGACACAAGTGTAGTTTACGGCGCGTTCACTGACACAAGTGTAGTTTACGATGCGTTCACTGACACAAGCGTAGTTTACGGTGCGTTCACTGACACAAGCGTAGTTTACGGCGCGTTCACTGACACCAGCGTAGTTTACGCCGCGTTCACTGACAGTGTAGTTTACGGCGCGTTCACTGACACAAGTGTAGTTTACGGCGCGTTCACTGACAGTGTAGTTTACGGCGCGTTCACTGACACAAGCGTAGTTTACGGTGCGTTCACTGACACAAGCGTAGTTTACGGTGCGTTCACTGACACAAGCGTAGTTTACGGCGCGATCACTGACACAAGCGTAGTTTACGGCGCGTTCACTGACACCAGCGTAGTTTACGGCGCGTTCACTGACACAAGTGTAGTTTACGGCGCGTTCACTGACAGTGTAGTTTACGGCGCGTTCACTGACACAAGCGTAGTTTACGGTGCGTTCACTGACACAAGCGTAGTTTACGGTGCGTTCACTGACACAAGCGTAGTTTACGGCGCGATCACTGACACAAGCGTAGTTTACGGCGCGTTCACTGACACCAGCGTAGTTTACGGCGCGTTCACTGACACCAGCGTAGTTTACGGCGCGATCACTGACACCAGTGTAGTTTACGCCGCGTTCACTGACAGTGTAGTTTACGGTGCGTTCACTGACACAAGTGTAGTTTACGGCGCGTTCACTGACACCAGCGTAGTTTACGGCGCGTTCACTGACACCAGCGTAGTTTACGGCGCGATCACTGACACAAGCGTAGTTTACGGCGCGTTCACTGACACCAGCGTAGTTTACGGCGCGATCACTGACACCAGCGTAGTTTACGGTGCGTTCACTGACACAAGCGTAGTTTACGGTGCGTTCACTGACACAAGCGTAGTTTACGGCGCGTTCACTGACACAAGCGTAGTTTACGGCGCGTTCACTGACACAAGCGTAGTTTACGGCGCGTTCACTGACACAAGCGTAGTTTACGGCGCGTTCACTGACACAAGCGTAGTTTACGGCGCGTTCACTGACACCAGCGTAGTTTACGCCGCGTTCACTGACAGTGTAGTTTACGGCGCGTTCACTGACACAAGCGTAGTTTACGGCGCGTTCACTGACACAAGCGTAGTTTACGGCGCGTTCACTGACACAAGCGTAGTTTACGGTGCGTTCACTGACACAAGCGTAGTTTACGGTGCGTTCACTGACACAAGTGTAGTTTACGGCGCGTTCACTGACACCAGCGTAGTTTACGGTGCGTTCACTGACACCAGCGTAGTTTACGGCGCGATCACTGACACAAGCGTAGTTTACGGCGCGTTCACTGACACAAGCGTAGTTTACGGTGCGTTCACTGACACAAGCGTAGTTTACGGCGCGTTCACTGACACAAGCGTAGTTTACGGCGCGTTCACTGACACAAGCGTAGTTTACGGCGCGTTCACTGACACAAGCGTAGTTTACGGTGCGTTCACTGACACAAGCGTAGTTTACGGCGCGTTCACTGACACCAGCGTAGTTTACGCCGCGTTCACTGACAGTGTAGTTTACGGCGCGTTCACTGACACAAGCGTAGTTTACGGCGCGTTCACTGACACAAGCGTAGTTTACGGCGCGTTCACTGACACCAGTGTAGTTTATAGTTTACGGCGCGATCACTGACACAAGCGTAGTTTACGGTGCGTTCACTGACACAAGCGTAGTTTACGGTGCGTTCACTGACACAAGCGTAGTTTACGGTGCGTTCACTGACACAAGCGTAGTTTACGGCGCGTTCACTGACACAAGCGTAGTTTACGGCGCGTTCACTGACACAAGCGTAGTTTACGGTGCGTTCACTGACACAAGCGTAGTTTACGGCGCGTTCACTGACACAAGCGTAGTTTACGGCGCGTGCACTGACACCAGCGTAGTTTACGCCGCGTTCACTGACAGTGTAGTTTACGGCGCGTTCACTGACACAAGTGTAGTTTACGGTGCGTTCACTGACACAAGCGTAGTTTACGGCGCGTTCACTGACACAAGCGTAGTTTACGGCGCGTTCACTGACAGTGTAGTTTACGGCGCGTTCACTGACACAAGCGTAGTTTACGGCGCGTTCACTGACAGTGTAGTTTACGGCGCGTTCACTGACACAAGCGTAGTTTACGGCGCGTTCACTGACACCAGCGTAGTTTACGCCGCGTTCACTGACAGTGTAGTTTACGGCGCGTTCACTGACACAAGTGTAGTTTACGGTGCGTTCACTGACACAAGCGTAGTTTACGGCGCGTTCACTGACACAAGCGTAGTTTACGGCGCGTTCACTGACAGTGTAGTTTACGGCGCGTTCACTGACACAAGCGTAGTTTACGGCGCGTTCACTGACAGTGTAGTTTACGGCGCGTTCACTGACACAAGCGTAGTTTACGGCGCGTTCACTGACACCAGCGTAGTTTACGCCGCGTTCACTGACAGTGTAGTTTACGGCGCGTTCACTGACACAAGTGTAGTTTACGGTGCGTTCACTGACACAAGCGTAGTTTACGGCGCGTTCACTGACACAAGCGTAGTTTACGGCGCGTTCACTGACAGTGTAGTTTACGGCGCGTTCACTGACACAAGCGTAGTTTACGGCGCGTTCACTGACACCAGCGTAGTTTACGCCGCGTTCACTGACAGTGTAGTTTACGCCGCGTTCACTGACAGTGTAGTTTACGGCGCGTTCACTGACAGTGTAGTTTACGGCGCGTTCACTGACACAAGCGTAGTTTACGGTGCGTTCACTGACACCAGCGTAGTTTACGGCGCGATCACTGACACAAGCGTAGTTTACGGCGCGTTCACTGACACCAGCGTAGTTTACGGCGCGATCACTGACACCAGTGTAGTTTACGGTGCGTTCACTGACACAAGCGTAGTTTACGGTGCGTTCACTGACACAAGCGTAGTTTACGGCGCGTTCACTGACACAAGCGTAGTTTACGGCGCGTTCACTGACACAAGCGTAGTTTACGGCGCGTTCACTGACACAAGCGTAGTTTACGGTGCGTTCACTGACACAAGCGTAGTTTACGGCGCGTTCACTGACACCAGCGTAGTTTACGCCGCGTTCACTGACAGTGTAGTTTACGGCGCGTTCACTGACACAAGCGTAGTTTACGGCGCGTTCACTGACACAAGCGTAGTTTACGGCGCGTTCACTGACACCAGTGTAGTTTATAGTTTACGGCGCGTTCACTGACACAAGCGTAGTTTACGGTGCGTTCACTGACACAAGCGTAGTTTACGGTGCGTTCACTGACACAAGCGTAGTTTACGGCGCGTTCACTGACACAAGCGTAGTTTACGGCGCGTTCACTGACACCAGCGTAGTTTACGCCGCGTTCACTGACAGTGTAGTTTACGGCGCGTTCACTGACACAAGTGTAGTTTACGGTGCGTTCACTGACACAAGCGTAGTTTACGGCGCGTTCACTGACACAAGCGTAGTTTACGGCGCGTTCACTGACAGTGTAGTTTACGGCGCGTTCACTGACACAAGCGTAGTTTACGGCGCGTTCACTGACAGTGTAGTTTACGGCGCGTTCACTGACACAAGCGTAGTTTACGGCGCGTTCACTGACAGTGTAGTTTACGGCGCGTTCACTGACACAAGTGTAGTTTACGGTGCGTTCACTGACACAAGCGTAGTTTACGGCGCGTTCACTGACACAAGCGTAGTTTACGGCGCGTTCACTGACAGTGTAGTTTACGGCGCGTTCACTGACACAAGCGTAGTTTACGGCGCGTTCACTGACAGTGTAGTTTACGGCGCGTTCACTGACACAAGCGTAGTTTACGGCGCGTTCACTGACACCAGCGTAGTTTACGCCGCGTTCACTGACAGTGTAGTTTACGGCGCGTTCACTGACACAAGTGTAGTTTACGGTGCGTTCACTGACACAAGCGTAGTTTACGGCGCGTTCACTGACACAAGCGTAGTTTACGGCGCGTTCACTGACAGTGTAGTTTACGGCGCGTTCACTGACACAAGCGTAGTTTACGGCGCGTTCACTGACAGTGTAGTTTACGGCGCGTTCACTGACACAAGCGTAGTTTACGGCGCGTTCACTGACACAAGCGTAGTTTACGGCGCGTTCACTGACAGCGTAGTTTACGGTGCGTTCACTGACACAAGCGTAGTTTACGGCGCGTTCACTGACACAAGCGTAGTTTACGGTGCGTTCACTGACAGTGTAGTTTACGGTGCGTTCACTGACAGTGTAGTTTACGGCGCGTTCACTGACACAAGTGTAGTTTACGGCGCGTTCACTGACACAAGTGTAGTTTACGATGCGTTCACTGACAGTGTAGTTTACGGCGCGTTCACTGACACAAGCGTAGTTTACGGCGCGTTCACTGACACCAGCGTAGTTTACGCCGCGTTCACTGACAGTGTAGTTTACGCCGCGTTCACTGACAGTGTAGTTTACGGCGCGTTCACTGACAGTGTAGTTTACGGCGCGTTCACTGACAGTGTAGTTTACGGCGCGTTCACTGACACAAGCGTAGTTTACGGTGCGTTCACTGACACCAGCGTAGTTTACGGCGCGATCACTGACACAAGCGTAGTTTACGGCGCGTTCACTGACAGTGTAGTTTACGGCGCGTTCACTGACACAAGTGTAGTTTACGGCGCGTTCACTGACACAAGTGTAGTTTACGATGCGTTCACTGACAGTGTAGTTTACGGCGCGTTCACTGACACAAGCGTAGTTTACGGCGCGTTCACTGACACCAGCGTAGTTTACGCCGCGTTCACTGACAGTGTAGTTTACGCCGCGTTCACTGACAGTGTAGTTTACGGCGCGTTCACTGACAGTGTAGTTTACGGCGCGTTCACTGACACAAGCGTAGTTTACGGTGCGTTCACTGACACCAGCGTAGTTTACGGCGCGTTCACTGACAGCGTAGTTTACGGTGTGTTCACTGACACAAGCGTAGTTTACGGCGCGTTCACTGACACCAGCGTAGTTTACGGCGCGATCACTGACACCAGTGTAGTTTACGGTGCGTTCACTGACACAAGCGTAGTTTACGGTGCGTTCACTGACACAAGCGTAGTTTACGGCGCGTTCACTGACACAAGCGTAGTTTACGGCGCGTTCACTGACACAAGCGTAGTTTACGGCGCGTTCACTGACACAAGCGTAGTTTACGGCGCGTTCACTGACACAAGCGTAGTTTACGGCGCGTTCACTGACACCAGCGTAGTTTACGCCGCGTTCACTGACAGTGTAGTTTACGGCGCGTTCACTGACACAAGCGTAGTTTACGGCGCGTTCACTGACACAAGCGTAGTTTACGGCGCGTTCACTGACACCAGTGTAGTTTATAGTTTACGGCGCGTTCACTGACACAAGCGTAGTTTACGGTGCGTTCACTGACACAAGCGTAGTTTACGGTGCGTTCACTGACACAAGCGTAGTTTACGGCGCGTTCACTGACACAAGCGTAGTTTACGGCGCGTTCACTGACACAAGCGTAGTTTACGGTGCGTTCACTGACACCAGCGTAGTTTACGCCGCGTTCACTGACAGTGTAGTTTACGGCGCGTTCACTGACACAAGTGTAGTTTACGGTGCGTTCACTGACACAAGTGTAGTTTACGGCGCGTTCACTGACAGTGTAGTTTACGGTGCGTTCACTGACAGTGTAGTTTACGGCGCGTTCACTGACACAAGTGTAGTTTACGGCGCGTTCACTGACACAAGTGTAGTTTACGATGCGTTCACTGACAGTGTAGTTTACGGCGCGTTCACTGACACAAGTGTAGTTTACGATGCGTTCACTGACAGTGTAGTTTACGGCGCGTTCACTGACACAAGCGTAGTTTACGCCGCGTTCACTGACAGTGTAGTTTACGGCGCGTTCACTGACACAAGCGTAGTTTACGGCGCGTTCACTGACACAAGCGTAGTTTACGGTGCGTTCACTGACACAAGTGTAGTTTACGGCGCGTTCACTGACACAAGTGTAGTTTACGGTGCGTTCACTGACAGTGTAGTTTACGGTGCGTTCACTGACAGTGTAGTTTACGGCGCGTTCACTGACAGTGTAGTTTACGGCGCGTTCACTGACAGTGTAGTTTACGGCGCGTTCACTGACACAAGTGTAGTTTACGGCGCGTTCACTGACAGTGTAGTTTACGGCGCGTTCACTGACAGTGTAGTTTACGGCGCGTTCACTGACACAAGCGTAGTTTACGGCGCGTTCACTGACACAAGTGTAGTTTACGGCGCGTTCACTGACAGTGTAGTTTACGGCGCGTTCACTGACAGTGTAGTTTACGGCGCGTTCACTGACACAAGTGTAGTTTACGGCGCGTTCACTGACACAAGTGTAGTTTACGGTGCGTTCACTGACAGTGTAGTTTACGGTGCGTTCACTGACAGTGTAGTTTACGGCGCGTTCACTGACACAAGTGTAGTTTACGGCGCGTTCACTGACAGTGTAGTTTACGGCGCGTTCACTGACACAAGCGTAGTTTACGGCGCGTTCACTGACACCAGTGTAGTTTACGGCGCGTTCACTGACACAAGCGTAGTTTACGGCGCGTTCACTGACACAAGCGTAGTTTACGGTGCGTTCACTGACACCAGTGTAGTTTACGGTGCGTTCACTGACACAAGTGTAGTTTACGGCGCGTTCACTGACACAAGCGTAGTTTACGGTGCGTTCACTGACACAAGCGTAGTTTACGGTGCGTTCACTGACACAAGTGTAGTTTACGGTGCGTTCACTGACACAAGTGTAGTTTACGGTGCGTTCACCGACACAAGTGTAGTTTACGATGCGTTCACTGACACAAGCGTAGTTTACGGTGCGTTCACTGACAGTGTAGTTTACGGTGCGTTCACTGACAGTAGTTTACGGTGCGTTCACTGACCGTAGGATGTTGAGGCACACGTTTCCCTCCAGGTCGATGTTCGGATGGTAAACCATGGTCTCACACTTGACTTTTGGCGGGTCGTGGGGATAACCCTGCCCTACCTGCAAATACCACAGAGTACTTTTACTGCAGGAAATACCACAGAGTACTTTTACTGCAGGAAATACCACAGAGTACTTTTACTGCAAGAAATACCACAGAGTACTTTTACTGCAGGTACAGTCAGTATACGTCAGACTGAATACTTAAATGTTAAAATGACACGTTTCCTCGGACTCACCTTAAAGCTGAACACGAACTTGCCTCCTTTGTAAAAACCCTGGAACAGACACAGTGGGGTTAGAGGTGTGAGGAAGGGCATCCGGGTCAAAGCCCAGGGAACAGACACAGTGGAGTTAGAGGTGTGAGGAAGGGCATCCGGGTCAAAGCCCAGGGAACAGACACAGTGGAGTTAGAGGTGTGAGGAAGGGCATCCGGGTCAAAGCCCAGGGAACAGACACAGTGGGGTTAGAGGTGCGAGGAAGGGCATCCGGGTCAAAGCCCAGGGAACAGACACAGTGGAGTTAGAGGTGTGAGGAAGGGCATCCGGGTCAAAGCCCAGGGAACAGACACAGTGGAGTTAGAGGTGTGAGGAAGGGCATCCGGGTCAAAGCCCAGGGAACAGACACAGTGGGGTTAGAGGTGTGAGGAAGGGCATCCGGGTCAAAGCGAGGGAACAGACACAGTGCAGTTAGAGGTGTGAGGAAGGGCATCCGGGTCAAAGCCCAGGGAACAGACACAGTGGAGTTAGAGGTGTGAGGAAGGGCATCCGGGTCAAAGCCCAGGGAACAGACACAGTGGGGTTAGAGGTGTGAGGAAGGGCATCCGGGTCAAAGCGAGGGAACAGACAGAGTGGGGTTAGAGGTGCGAGGAAGGGCATCCGGGTCAAAGCCCAGGGAACAGACACGGTGGAGTTAGAGGTGTGAGGAAGGGCATCCGGGTCAAAGCGAGGGAACAAACCTCGTCTGGAGAAATGATGAGTCTGAAGTTGAGCAGGTCATCGTCGTCGGGGAAGTTGATCTCACACGTTTTGGGCAGATTCAGTTCGTTTATGTCTGAAACACAGAGGGGAGTCAGGAGCCGCATACACAAGTCTGGCACAGGGACAGAGCGGGGTACCAGTACCAGCCTAAAGAGAACTAAACCGTAACACCAGCCTAAAGAACTAAACCGTAATACCAGCCTAAAGAACTAAACAGTAATACCAGCCTAAAGAACTAAACAGTAATACCAGCCTAAAGAACTAAACAGTAATACCAGCCTAAAGAACTAAACAGTAATACCAGCCTAAAAGAACTAAACAGTAATACCAGTCTAAAGAACTAAACAGTAATACCAGCCTAAAGAGAACTAAACAGTAATACCAGCCTAAAGAACTAAACAGTAATACCAGCCTAAAGAACTAAACAGTAACACCAGTCTAAAAGAACTAAACAGTAATACCAGTCTAAAGAACTAAACAGTAACACCAGCCTAAAGAACTAAACAGTAATACCAGCCTAAAGAGAACTAAACAGTAATACCAGCCTAAAGAACTAAACAGTAACACCAGTCTAAAAGAACTAAACAGTAATACCAGTCTAAAGAACTAAACAGTAATACCAGTCTAAAGAACTAAACAGTAATACCAGTCTAAAGAACTAAACCGTAATACCAGCCTAAAGAGAACTAAACAGTAATACCAGCCTAAAGAGAACTAAACCGTAACACCAGCCTAAAGAACTAAACCGTAATACCAGCCTAAAGAACTAAACAGTAATACCAGCCTAAAGAACTAAACAGTAATACCAGTCTAAAGAACTAAACAGTAACACCAGTCTAAAAGAACTAAACAGTAATACCAGTCTAAAGAACTAAACAGTAATACCAGTCTAAAGAGAACTAAACAGTAATACCAGCCTGAAGAACTAAACCGTAATACCAGCCTAAAGAACTAAACCGTAATACCAGCCTAAAGAACTAAACCGTAATACCAGCCTAAAGAACTAAACCGTAATACCAGTCTAAAAGAACTAAACAGTAATACCAGCCTAAAGAACTAAACAGTAATACCAGTCTAAAGAACTAAACAGTAATACCAGCCTAAAGAGAACTAAACAGTAATACCAGTCTAAAGAACTAAACCGTAATACCAGCCTAAAGAACTAAACAGTAATACCAGCCTAAAGAACTAAACAGTAATACCAGTCTAAAGAACTAAACCGTAATACCAGCCTAAAGAACTAAACAGTAATACCAGCCTAAAGAACTAAACAGTAATACCAGTCTAAAGAACTAAACAGTAATACCAGCCTAAAGAACTAAACAGTAATACCAGCCTAAAGAACTAAACAGTAATACCAGTCTAAAGAACTAAACAGTAATACCAGCCTAAAGAGAACTAAACAGTAATACCAGCCTAAAGAACTAAACCGTAATACCAGCCTAAAGAACTAAACCGTAATACCAGCCTAAAGAACTAAACAGTAATACCAGTCTAAAGAACTAAACAGTAATACCAGTCTAAAAGAACTAAACAGTAATACCAGCCTAAAGAACTAAACAGTAATACCAGCCTAAAGAACTAAACCGTAATACCAGCCTAAAGAACTAAACCGTAATACCAGCCTAAAGAACTAAACAGTAATACCAGCCTAAAAGAACTAAACAGTAATACCAGCCTAAAGAACTAAACCGTAATACCAGCCTAAAGAACTAAACCGTAATACCAGCCTAAAGAACTAAACAGTAATACCAGTCTAAAGAACTAAACAGTAATACCAGTCTAAAGAACTAAACAGTAATACCAGTCTAAAGAACTAAACAGTAATACCAGCCTAAAAGAACTAAACCGTAATACCAGCCTAAAGAACTAAACAGTAATACCAGCCTAAAGAACTAAACAGTAATACCAGCCTAAAGAACTAAACAGTAATACCAGTCTAAAGAGAACTAAACAGTAATACCAGTCTAAAAGAACTAAACAGTAATACCAGTCTAAAGAGAACTAAACAGTAATACCAGTCTAAAGAGAACTAAACAGTAATACCAGCCTAAAGAACTAAACAGTAATACCAGCCTAAAGAACTAAACAGTAATACCAGCCTAAAGAACTAAACAGTAATACCAGCCTAAAGAGAACTAAACCGTAATACCAGCCTAAAGAACTAAACAGTAATACCAGCCTAAAGAACTAAACAGTAATACCAGCCTAAAGAACTAAACCGTAATACCAGCCTAAAGAACTAAACAGTAATACCAGTCTAAAGAACTAAACAGTAATACCAGCCTAAAGAACTAAACAGTAATACCAGCCTAAAGAGAACTAAACCGTAATACCAGCCTAAAGAACTAAACAGTAATACCAGCCTAAAGAACTAAACAGTAATACCAGCCTAAAGAACTAAACAGTAATACCAGCCTAAAGAACTAAACAGTAATACCAGCCTAAAGAGAACTAAACAGTAATACCAGCCTAAAGAGAACTAAACAGTAATACCAGCCTAAAGAACTAAACAGTAATACCAGCCTAAAGAACTAAACAGTAATACCAGCCTAAAGAGAACTAAACAGTAATACCAGCCTAAAGAGAACTAAACAGTAATACCAGCCTAAAGAGAACTAAACAGTAATACCAGCCTAAAGAACTAAACCGTAATACCAGCCTAAAGAACTAAACAGTAATACCAGTCTAAAGAACTAAACAGTAATACCAGTCTAAAGAACTAAACAGTAATACCAGCCTAAAGAACTAAACAGTAATACCAGTCTAAAGAACTAAACAGTAATACCAGCCTAAAGAACTAAACAGTAATACCAGCCTAAAGAACTAAACAGTAATACCAGCCTAAAGAACTAAACAGTAATACCAGCCTAAAGAACTAAACCGTAATACCAGTCTAAAGAGAACTAAACAGTAATACCAGCCTAAAGAACTAAACAGTAATACCAGCCTAAAGAACTAAACCGTAATACCAGTCTAAAGAGAACTAAACAGTAATACCAGTCTAAAGAACTAAACAGTAATACCAGCCTAAAGAGAACTAAACCGTAATACCAGCCTAAAGAACTAAACAGTAATACCAGTCTAAAGAGAACTAAACAGTAATACCAGCCTAAAGAACTAAACAGTAATACCAGCCTAAAGAGAACTAAACAGTAATACCAGTCTAAAGAACTAAACAGTAATACCAGCCTAAAGAGAACTAAACAGTAATACCAGTCTAAAGAACTAAACAGTAATACCAGTCTAAAGAACTAAACAGTAATACCAGCCTAAAGAACTAAACAGTAATACCAGCCTAAAAGAACTAAACCGTAATACCAGCCTAAAGAACTAAACAGTAATACCAGCCTAAAGAACTAAACAGTAATACCAGCCTAAAGAACTAAACAGTAATACCAGCCTAAAGAACTAAACAGTAATACCAGCCTAAAGAACTAAACAGTAATACCAGTCTAAAGAACTAAACAGTAATACCAGTCTAAAGAACTAAACAGTAATACCAGCCTAAAGAGAACTAAACAGTAATACCAGTCTAAAAAGAACTAAACAGTAATATCAGTCTAAAAATAACTAAACAGTAATACCAGCCTAAAGAACTAAACAGTAATACCAGCCTAAAGAGAACTAAACAGTAATACCAGCCTAAAGAACTAAACAGTAATACCAGTCTAAAGAACTAAACAGTAATACCAGTCTAAAGAACTAAACAGTAATACCAGCCTAAAGAGAACTAAACAGTAATACCAGCCTAAAGAACTAAACAGTAATACCAGTCTAAAGAACTAAACAGTAATACCAGCCTAAAGAACTAAACAGTAATACCAGTCTAAAGAGAACTAAACAGTAATACCAGCCTAAAGAACTAAACAGTAATACCAGCCTAAAGAACTAAACAGTAATACCAGCCTAAAGAGAACTAAACAGTAATACCAGCCTAAAGAACTAAACCGTAATACCAGCCTAAAGAACTAAACAGTAATACCAGCCTAAAGAACTAAACAGTAATACCAGCCTAAAGAGAACTAAACAGTAATACCAGTCTAAAGAACTAAACAGTAATACCAGTCTAAAGAGAACTAAACAGTAATACCAGCCTAAAGAACTAAACAGTAATACCAGCCTAAAGAACTAAACCGTAATACCAGCCTAAAGAACTAAACAGTAATACCAGCCTAAAGAACTAAACCGTAATACCAGCCTAAAGAACTAAACAGTAATACCAGCCTAAAGAACTAAACAGTAATACCAGTCTAAAGAACTAAACAGTAATACCAGTCTAAAGAACTAAACAGTAATACCAGCCTAAAGAACTAAACAGTAATACCAGCCTAAAGAACTAAACAGTAATACCAGCCTAAAGAACTAAACAGTAATACCAGCCTAAAAGAACTAAACAGTAATACCAGTCTAAAGAACTAAACAGTAATACCAGCCTAAAGAACTAAACCGTAATACCAGCCTAAAGAGAACTAAACAGTAATACCAGCCTAAAGAGAACTAAACAGTAATACCAGTCTAAAGAACTAAACAGTAATACCAGCCTAAAGAACTAAACAGTAATACCAGCCTAAAGAACTAAACAGTAATACCAGCCTAAAGAACTAAACCGTAATACCAGCCTAAAGAACTAAACCGTAATACCAGCCTAAAGAGAACTAAACAGTAATACCAGTCTAAAGAACTAAACCGTAATACCAGCCTAAAGAGAACTAAACAGTAATACCAGTCTAAAGAACTAAACAGTAATACCAGTCTGGTGTCGACAAAAAGCTTTAGATACGACTGGACTCGACAAAATAAAAGTATCAAAAGCAGGAACTGAATAGAAATAGAATATTTATATTCTATTTATATTCAGTTGATCATCGATTTTAAAATAAATAAAAAAGTGAAACATTAGTTGAAAAGAAAATCTAGAAAACGGGGAAAATTGGGGTAAATTTGGGAAAAATGTGGGGAGGAAATTTGCTGAATGTGTTTTGTTTTTGTTTTGTTTTTATGTCACGTTTTTCTGTTGCTCTTTTGCTGCGTTTTCGTCGTTATTTTGACGTTTTTTTCCAAGAAGCTTTTAGATTTGGGTAAAGCGTCAAGAGGTTAAACATTTCCTAGTTTAGTTCAACTTGACGCTCGTTTTGATCCGGATTTCAAGTTTTTTGACGACGTGTTGAAATGTTTCGGTCAAATATCACGATATTATCGCGACGTGGCTCCGCTGTATCGCATATCGCGGTACTTCGATATCGTACAGCTCTGTTTAAATGTGGTGTATTTTTGAAAACATGATTTAGTGAAACTAAGACGACACAAACTTACATCACTAACCCAGATTTCAAACGTTTTGCTCCTTTAATTATTATACGTTTTTTTACGTTTGACAGGTTTTAGGGGCCGTGGCCTGAAACGTTTGGGAACCACTGCACGACATCACTGCGATCAGGAGAAACTGGAGCTCGACTTTGGGCCGTGAGCGGTGGGTTCACACACTTTCCTTTAGATAAAGTAAAGCAAAAAAACTCTCTTTACGATGTTTATTCTCTGAGATTTATCCAGGAAGTGACTCCAACATGTCTGTGGCTCCCTGGTCTTTCCCACGCTTATTCATTCACTAATACTGACATGTTTGGTATCCACGTGTAGCAGGACAGGCTGTGATCCAAATATGGTCATTTCCTTTGTGGGAGACAGAGCGGCTAAAGACGGGAGGAATATACATAGGGCGCATGTGCACACAAAGGTATGGAGGACCGTGGCAGCCAAATCAATAAATAAAATAAAGATAACATTTGCAAATAAATTCATGCATTTATTTATTTCTATATTTATTTATTTATGTATTTCTTTTTGTATTTATTTTTATTTATTTATTTAGTATATATTTTTGTTTCTGTATTTTTGTATTTATTCATTTATTTATGTATTCATTTTTGTATTTATTTCTGTTTTTTTTTATTTATTTTTTTATTTATGTATGCAAATCATGGGGCGGGTCTTGATGCCGCTGCTGTAAGGTGATTGGTTGACAGGGGCACAGGGCGGGTCATCTTGTGACTGGAGGATCGGTCATTCATACACCAGTGTACGCAGACACTTGGGGCAAGACAGGTGAAGTGTCTTGCCCAAGGACACAACGACAGTGCAGGATTCAAACCGCCGATCCTCCAGTCACAAGATGACCCGCCCTGTGCCCCTGTCAACCAATCACCTTACAGCAGCGGCATCAAGACCCACCCCATGATTTGCATACATAAATAAAAACAAAAATAAATAAATAAAAACAAAAATAAATATATAGATAAATAAATGCACTTATTACAATAAACGCATGCATTTCTTTGCAATTGTTATCTTTATTTTATTTATATATTTATGTATTGTTTTGGCAGCCACGGTCCTCCATACGGGGACTAAACTTTAGGGCCGTTTTTATTCCAATATTGCGATACGATATTGTTTGCGATATATTGTGCAACCCTAGTTCCCTCAGCAGAGAAAACCTACCTGGAGCTCTAAAAAAAAAAAATAAACCACTTCCATAAGGCAAATTTAAATAAAAACTGAATAAAACATGGTAACTATGGTAACGACATGCACCCATCAGCATTGAGACGATCGAATCCAGATGTTATTTCGGGACTGTGGACTGGACCTTCCCACGGCCCAAAGGCATCGGTTTTCAGGTGCAGTCTGTTCCCAATCAGGGGTGCGGGGACCCTTGTTTAGCATAACCAATCGAACATCTGGTCCCAGCTCAATATTGACTCTTTAACCTCTTAACTCCCGCCTGAACCGAGCACATTATTTACAGTTCAGCTTTACCCAAATTTAAAAGCTTCTGGACAAAAGTGTCAGAATAGCGACGAAAAATAAACATGACCGAAAAAAATATTAAAAAGCATCAAAAACGTGCCAGAAAAGCCACAAAACACATAAAAGAGACTAAAGAGACAAACGCACAAAAGCAAAAACACGGCAAAAAAGTTACTTTCACTTTTGTAGGCCTTAGCTTTCAAATGAGGCTTTACACTGGACTATAGGCTGTAAAACTCCAGTCCAGAAGTTTTTAGATTTGGGTAAAGCCGAACTGCAGAAAAGAGTTAGGGGTAAAACATTTAAACAGAACGGCTCATTTGAAAGCTAAGACCTGCAAAACTGATTTTTTATGTTGCGTTTTGGTTTTTCATTGCTCTGGGTTGATTGTGTTGAGGGAAAGGCGAGGGTCTCTGCACGTCTCCATCACCAGGAGAAAACTGATGATGATCAAGACAAACACAATGTGACATTATTTGATGAAGCTTTTAGATTTGGGTAAAGCCGAAATGAACAAACACCATGATGAGCTGTTCAGTCCATATCCCGATATGTTTAGGTTGAATATCGATTATCCCCATATTTATTCCACAAAGTGAGAGCTTAAGTCAAAGCTCCGTCAGGTGTAGGGCTGCAGCTAACGATCATTTTGTAATCGATTTATCGATCGATCATTTTTACGATGAATCGCTTGGCTGTGAATGACGTAGGAAAATGTTTTTTGTTTTTTCAAAGTAAACTTAAAGTAAATGTTTGTCTTGTTATAGACAGAGTCATGAAATGTTCAATGTACAAAACACAACATACACGAACAATAAAAACTGTGTGAACCAGGAAACGATTCATCGATTACTAAAATAGTTGTCAACTTTTTCAATAATCAATTATTGTCAATTCATCGATTCTTTGTTTCAGCCCTAAGGTGGACATTTAAATAAAAAATGTCTTAAATAAAAAATTGCCTATAAAATATTACAGCGCAAATTTGGACTATATATCGATATATGCGATATGGTCCAATGCCTCATCTCATTTAAAAATATATAGATATTTTCTTAAATATCGATATATCACCCACTCTCGGACTTTTTACACAAGACTATAAGATTATATTTAAACTATGATCGACAAAAACAATGTGACACAGAACAGTCGCTCTTTTGTCGTGTTCTCATCACTCTGTAGTCAGGTTTACTGCTGTTTTCTGGCTTTTCCAAATTGTTTTAAAGGCCATTGTTGGTGAACAGGTTCACGATTAGGATTTTTTTGGAAACATAAAACACATGAGTTAGATAAATAATAAACTAACATGTATAAGACTATAAGGCGATGCATAAGAAGATTATATTTAAACTATGATAAAGACACAATAACGTGACACAGAACAGCCTGTCGCTCTTCTGAAGCGTTTTCATCCTCGTTTTCGTCGCTATTTTGACGCTTTCTCCAAGAAGCTTTTAGATTTGGGTAAAGCCGAACTGGAGAAAATGTGCTCGGTTCGGGCGGGGGTTAAGAGGTTAAACACAGTGACACCGGAGCTTTCACGGATCACCCGCTCAGGCCAAACCGGGCTAAAACTGGCCGGACTGGGCGAAACCCGCTCCGGGATGTTTTGTTTTCAACCGCGGAGCCCTGTTAGCATGCTAGGCTAGGCTAGGCTAGGCTAACAGCGGGGTTAGCTCCAGCGCAGCCCGTTCGGCAGCCGGTATCCCGGGGGCCTGAGCCTGTCCCCCGCTCCCACGGAACACACCTCACTCCCGGGGCCCCTCGCCTCACCCCGGGGCCCCCTCTGCCTCCCGTACACCCACCTTTCTGGATCCTGAGCTGGGCCGCGCTGGCTTTCTTGCCCCCGGCCCCGCTCCTGTTCGCCCCGGAGGATTCCTCGTCCTTTTTCTGCTGCTTCAGGGAGAACAGCTTAATCATCTTCGACTCTTGGGGGAGGAACGGGCTCCTGTGGCGGTCAGGAGGCGCTCGGAGGGCGGGCAGGGGGCGGCTGGAGCGGGCTGGAGCGGCTGGAGCTGAGACAGAGCCCGCAGAGTCTGGGTAAGAGAGGAGGTCTGAGAGGAGCTGCTGCTGGAGGTAGCCGTTAGCTGTTAGCATTAGCTGCGGAGAGGTGCATGCTGGGATACCTGGGACTCTGACAAAACTGTTCGACACCGAGCTTTGATTTAGTTTAATTAAGACACCGAGCATTAATTTACTGTTTAGTATCATGACAGAAAATATAGGCCTAGTTTGATTTCAGTCAAGATTTACTCCATTAGATTATTATTATTATTATTAATTTATTTATTTTTTAGTCAGCAAAAATGTCATGTAGGGAGAGATGGGTAAGGTTAACTACCCTTTATATTTTGTAAAGTTCTTCTTATTTTCATGTTAGATTATAGATTCGATCTAAACATGATTTGAATTTGTCAGATTAAAAAAAATGGATGGACTAGCACTCTCCAAGGAAAATGTCATATTAGATCATTTTGAAAGTGTCAGTTCAGCATAACATAAATAAATCAATTTTTAACACATACCTTTGTAGATGTCAACAACCTTTGTAATAAAAGTTAGAAAACTGGGAAAGTGGATGTGCTACGACCAATGGCCGCTGGCTGCTCTGCTTTATGACCACAACACTGGAGGCCGCCATTGCTGTAGTACCTCCATATAGCCGCTAGTCTCCCATTAGGAATCATTACACTTTGGACACATTAAAAACTACTTTAGAGCCTGGTGCCTAATTTTTTTGGAACTTTCTACAGCCAGATGTTCCTCCTGTGATAACACTGGGTTAGTTACAATTGACGGCACAGGGCTGGTTTTCATAAGAACATTTTTAGAAATCTCGTACTTAATGAGGGTCGGACTGTTAGCATTGGAGCTGCGCGAGCTACACGTCACGCAAGGGCGGAGTCTACAGTGGAGATCCCGCCCTTATGCCCTTTTTAGGAACATGCTTCGTCAGAGCTGGGGAGGAGGAGTCTGTGAACGAGGTCATTGTGGTAAACGGGGAGGAGTGAGGAGGAGGAGTCTATTCTTTTGAACAGTCAATGGCTACGACGCTCTGTGATAAACAACAGCGTTTCTTTAAGTTTGCGGGAGGAGCGAAACAGCACCCCCAAGGTGACACTGGTGGCCAAAAAGTGTACTGCATCCACACTGTAAGGGTTTACCATTGAGAATGAATGGGAAAAGTTAAGAGAGTTATATTAAACATATGCGCCTAAACGGCTTAAACTTTAGTGTCGCTGACGAAGCCTTTTTACTGAAGAGGCAAAATGTTCTACATAATCATCTGCCTGTAGATGATCATGTAGAACATCTACATGATCTGGCAACCCCCCATGTGGTCCCTAACCCCTAGTTTATAGTGTTTTGGGTTTTTTATGTTTCACTTTACTACGACCCAAAAGCTCTTGAATAGTGCACTTGTAATGAACGTGAAGACAGCGTTACAACAGGCCCCAGACTCCCCCTAGTGGACAAACAGCAGCAGGACGGTGATGAAGACCAGGGGGAAAACTGACCTTACTGAGCAAAACCAATGTGGTGTTTGGATTCAGCGCTTCAGAACTTCCCTAAATCTGCTACACAACTTAGACTCCACATTTGTTAAACCAGCGCAGTCGTGACCTGTGTCTTTAAAACACGGCTGCATCATACGTGTTGAGTCACTGGACACGCCCCGTCTCAGACCAGGAAACAGAGAGACAGAGCTACTGCAGACGACTGTGTGAAGACTGCGCTCACTGAGAAGACTGCACTCACTGAGAAGACCATAGACTGAAGACTCTGAAGGCTGAAGACTCTGAAGGCTGAAGACTCTGAAGGCTGAAGACTCTGAAGGCTGAAGACTCTGAAGGCTGAAGAGTGCGGCGACTGGACTGAGGTGAGTCTAGAGTCAGAGAAATGCTCTGTTTGAAAAAAGCTGGAGTTTCTGAGCTGAGTCACAACAGGAAGTGAGATTGTGTTTGTAGCAAATACAGGATCAACCGGACTTACCGGACCTACTCCTTCCTGGATCGATCTGGTGGACATGTGAGGATAATGTTTCAATCCTGGGCCCCAAACTTTTTTTATTGTATATTAATGATGTGTGCTCGGCCTCAAAGATATTTAGATTTATCCTCTTTGCCGATGACACAACATTACTAGCGTCAGGCGCAAACTTGCAACAACTTGTGATTGAAGTCACAGAAGAATTGTCCAAGCTAAAGGACTGGTTCAATAAAAATAAATTATCATTGAATGTATTAAAAACAGCTGCCCCCACGACCCGGCAACGGACAAGTGGGAGAAAATGGATGGATGGATGGGTATTAAAAACTAAATTTATGGTATTTACAAATCGATGTATAGAAGCAGAGATCCGACTAAAAATCGATAATAATATAATTGAAAGAGTCTATGAACATACCTTTCTGGGAGTAACTCTTGATCACAAGTTGAGCTGGAAAACCCATATCGCTAAGATTAGAGCCAAAATGGCCAAAAACGTGTCTTTAATGGGCAGAGCGAGACGTTTCTTTGATAAGCAATCATTACATATTATGTACAGTTCTCTTATACGACCTTACCTGACCTACTGCGTGGAAATCTGGGGGAACACGTATAAAAGCAATACAGATGTTTTATTTAAATTACAAAAGAAGGCCTTAAGAATTATCCACAAAGTTGGATACGGGGAAACACCAACCCATTATTTGTACCGTCGCAGATTCTCTAACTTACAGAATTGGTGCAATTAAAAACTGCCCTTGTAATTTTCAAAGCCAGAAACGGTTTACTCCCAGCAAACATTCAAAATATGTTTTCAGACCGTGATGGGGGTTACAACTTAAGAAGGAAAATGAATTTTAAGAAAAAATATTCCCGCACAACACAAAAAAGTATGTCTATTACACGAAATGGAGTTGACCTCTGGAACTCATTAAAGGAGGATTTAAAACTGTGTTCAACTGTAGTACAATTTAAAATATTGTACAGAAAGCAAATACTGGGAAAGTATGTAGTAAATTAATTAATCATCTGCTCCTGAAGTATGAAATGTTTTTTTTTGTAATTTTGATCCGATTATGAGAAGTTTGTAATGAATCCGGATTTATTATGTAAATTACAGCATGTGCACCTTCTACAGTATCTTACGCAAGTGCACACACAAGAATGTTATGAACTAAGTTACTTTACTGCTTTGAGACGGCTAAGAGGAGCCACTTGTTGATTTAATCGGCTACTAAGGGAATTCCATAGATCGGAATTTTTAAGCTTTAATCTCATGGTTAAAGCCTAAATACACATTTGAAAATGATTTTGCCGTGAGCAGTAGCTTTAAGTGTGTAAGTCGACTGAAAGGAGGGGTAGGGCCTCATAAGTTATTACTAACTTCTTCCTACGCCCTTTGAGCAACACAGATACTTATGTTGTTAAAAAAATAATAATAATAATAATAATATTTCTGTATTTGACATGTGTATCATACCTGTTGCTCAAATAAATAAAAAAATAAAAAATAAAAAATAGATTTTCCAAGTGCATTTGACACAATTCAACCAGAACTCCTCAGACAAAAGCTGGAGTGTTTCGGGGTCGACCGGACCTTCATCACGTGGATCCACAACTATCTGACGGGCCGGGCTCAGTGCGTGAGGCTTGGCCACACCGCCTCGTTTCTGTTGTGAGTAACGTTGGTGTTCCACAGGGAACTATTCTCGCTCCTTTTCTCTTTACCACATATACGTCTGACTTCAAGTACCACTCAGACACTTGTCATGGTCAGAAGATTACCAGGAAGGGGAGCACCAAGAACTCACTTATTCTGAACACTAGCAAGACCAAAGGAATGACTATCGACTTCGGCAAGAAAAAGAACATTCTACAGCCAATCAACACACATGGACAGGACATTGAACGGCCGCACACATTCAAATATCTAGGTGTTCACCTGGATGACCACTTGGACTGGAACATCAACACAGAGTTCCTCTACAAAAAGGCTCTTTATTCTGAGGAGGCTGAAGTCCTTTGATGTGTGTAATCAAACGCTGTCTATGTTTTATCAATCTGTTGTTGTTGTTGCTGTCTGTGTAAGCTCTCAGTCGTACAGGAGTTGTCCATCTTCAATGAAGGTACTTGAGTCATCCTCTGTACTCAGTACTGGAAGTCTCGAATGTTTCACCTCTCATCCAAAAGGCTTCGTCAGCGGACTAAGCTTAGATAAAGACCACAAGGAGGAGTTGGGGTTTGGCCCTGGTCTTCCCATGTCCAGAGAGCCCTCTCAGACTGTGGCTCCTCACTGGTCTTTCACTAAAGCACAAAGAACCAGACCGACTCCAGAGCCCAGAAGAACCAGACCGACTCCAGAGCCCAGAAGAACGGGAGGTAGTGCCGTATGTAGCCGGGGTCTCAGAGGAACATCAGAGGATCTTTAGGCAGCACAGGATTCCAGTGAACCACAAACCGGTGAACACACTGAGACAAACATGAGTTCATCCCAAAGACAAAACTCCGAGCCACAAACAAAGCAATGTGGTTTATTCAATTCAATGCAAAGAAGAAGAATGCAAACAACATTATATTGGAGAAACGAAACAAGTTTTACAGAAGAGACTTTATCAACACCGAAGAGAAAGCACAAGCGGCCCTCAGTCGGCGGTGCACCTCCACCTCAAAGCCTCCACCCACTCCTCTGAGGACGGGGAGGTCAACGTGTGTTAGGCGTGTGTTAGGCGTGTGTTAGGCGTGTTTTAGGCGTGTTTTAGGCGTGTGTTAGGCGTGTGTTAGGCGTGTGTTAGGCGTGTGTTAGGCGTGTGTTAGGCGTGCGTTAGGCGTGTGTTACTGCACTTTCAGTGGTTTTGTTGACACGTCATCGACAGAGGACGAGACGGCTGTGTTTTCCTGGAGACTATTGCCATGGAAACAGCGCCTGAGATTCTCTGTTCCATAAATGTGTTCCTTTGTCTCTGTGGTTTCAGTTTGATCCAAAATGGCGTCCAGACTGGAGCAGGACCTGACCTGTTCTATCTGCTGTGAGCTCTTCAGAGATCCTGTGGTTCTGAGCTGCAGCCACAGCTTCTGTAAGGTCTGTTTGGAGAACTGGTGGAAGGACAAACCCCTGAAGACCTGTCCAGTCTGTAAGGGAAAGATCTCCATGGATCCTCCACTGAATCTGGCCCTGAGGAACCTGGTGGAGACGTTCACAGAGGAGAGAAGACAAACATCTCCATCTCCAGCACAGCCTGAGTGCAGTCTTCACTCTGAGAAGCTGCGGCTCTTCTGTGAGGACCATCAGGACCTGATCTGCCTGGTCTGTAGAGACTCCAGGACTCACAAAGACCACAGCTTCAGACCCATCGAGGAGGCAGCTCAGGAGCTGAGAGAGCAGCTGAGGAGAGACCTCACACCTCTACAGAAGAACCTGAAGGTAAGAGACCTCACACCTCTACAGGAGAACCTGGAGGTAAGAGACCTCACACCTCTACAGGACGACCTGAAGGTAAGAGACCTCACACCTCTACAGGAGAACCTGAAGGTAAGAGACCTCACACCTCTACAGGAGAACCTGGAGGTAAGAGACCTCACACCTCTACAGGACGACCTGAAGGTAAGAGACCTCACACCTCTACAGGAGAACCTGAAGGTAAGAGACCTCACACCTCTACAGGAGAACCTGGAGGTAAGAGACCTCACACCTCTACAGGAGAACCTGAAGGTAAGAGACCTCACACCTCTACAGGAGAACCTGGAGGTAAGAGACCTCACACCTCTACAGGAGAACCTGAAGGTAAGAGACCTCACACCTCTACAGGAGAACCTGGAGGTAAGAGACCTCACACCTCTACAGGAGAACCTGGAGGTAAGAGACCTCACACCTCTACAGGAGAACCTGAAGGTAAGAGACCTCACACCTCTACAGGAGAACCTGGAGGTAAGAGATCTTATGCCCAGTAAAAGGTTAAAGTCCTGATGTACTGCGTGATATAGATAAATAATCTTGTTTTCTGAAAAGCACAAAGGAGCCGAGTTCGTTTTAACAGTCGCTTCAGGTTTTTTGGACATTGCTCTGGCCCGCTGAAGACATTTAGGACCAAATCTGAATTTCGATGCGTTAAATAAATTTGACTCGATCCGGTCGAAGCTTTTTCAGCGTCCAGGGATTTTGCAACTGCTGGATGACTAAGAGATTCGATTTCCGTCCTGATTTAAAACCGGCCTGGTCTAAATCTATAACTGATGGTGTAAGTTTCTCAAGGCCATAGCATTTGCTGTTTTATAATATTTTATAATCATATTTATCTCAAAGGGCGAAAGTTTCTGAGTTTGATCTCCCTGGTTTGGGTGACGAAGAAATAACTGCTGTGTTCATACGTTCAGGTCTGAGAGGCAATAATATCTTTATATAAAATGAAAGGAAGTGGTATAGCCATGGTGTATGCTCAGTGGAGCCGTCAGGGTCTTCTCTGAAGAAACGACCAAATGAAGAAAAACAAGTGTAAAATGTCTTGATAGTATATTTAATTACTAATGTCTTTATATAAAGTACAGTTGAGTCGCTCATATTGGTTTTGTTGATGTAACTGTAATTTCCTACTCAAAAAGTGCCTTAAACGCCTCTCGCAAGCTCCTCCTCCTCAGGTGTTGTCAGGCCACCAGCGTGACTGACAACTCTCTCTGATGTTTCTCCTCAGGTCCTGGTTCTTTCTAACTCTCTCTGATGTTTCAGGTCCTGGTTCTTTCTAACTCTCTCTGATGTTTCTCCTCAGGTCCTGGTTCTTTCTAACTCTCTCTGATGTTTCAGGTCCTGGTTCTTTCTAACTCTCTCTGATGTTTCAGGTCCTGGTTCTTTCTAACTCTCTCTGATGTTTCTCCTCAGGTCCTGGCTCGGAGCAGAGCAGAGTTGGAGTCTTCAGAGGCTCATATCACGGCCCAGGCCCGACGCGCTCAGACACAGATCAGAGCTCAGTTTGAGAAGCTGCACCAGTTCCTGAGGGAGGAGGAAGAGTCCAGGATGAAGGCTCTGAGGGAGGAAGAGGAGCAGAAGACTCAGAGGATGAAGGACATGATGGCGGCCGTGAGCAGAGACATGGAGGCCGTGTCCCAGAGCGTCTCAGAGACAGAGGAGCTGCTGAGAGCAGCAGACGCCTCCTTCCTGCTCCAGTACAAGACTGCAGCAAAGAGGCTGCAGCAGCGCCCCCTGGTGGAGGAGATGGGACCAGGAGCTCTGATAGACCAGGCCAAACATCTGGGCAACCTGGGCTTCAACATCTGGAGGAACATGCAGAGCCTGGTGCAGTTCTACCCTGTGCTTCTGGATCCAAACACTGCAGGACCTCCTATGATCCTGTCTGAAGATCTGAGCTCAGTGAGATATGGAGAGGAACAGGAGGTCCCACAGAATCCAGAGAGAAGAGGAGATAATTATGTACTTGGATCTGAGAGGTTTGTCTCAGGGACTCACAGCTGGGACGTGGAGGTCGGGGAGAGTGAGCTCTGGTTTGTGGGTGTGAGAGAGTTTGTTCAGGGAAGAGACGGCACTCACACTGTAAACCCGAATGCTCAAATTAATTAAAAAAAATGATTAGTGTATAATTAAAAAAATAATAAACTTGCTACTTAATTAGAAAATTTAATTTTCGAATGCATGTATGCAATTTTCGGCACATTAATTTAATGTTTTAATTATTATTAGCTTAAGGTTTTAATTAAACATACATTATAATTTTTACTTAACTTTAGTACTATTTTTTAATTCCTAACTAATTAATATTTTCATCATATATCCATCTAGACAACAATAACATTTTACAATAACATACAACATGTTTCCACTATTTTATCAAAATTACTTGATTGTAATTGTCAATATCAGTAAACGTTAAAAATGGTCAAATACAGGGCTAGATAATAATAATATAATAATTATAATAATAATAAAAATGTATAGACACGCGGCTGTGAGTACAGCTAATGTTTTCCAACTAAAATAATAACCATATTTGGATTACAGCGTCTCCTTGGACCTGGAGACCCTTGCACACATGGATATACAATATATCAATATTTGTGATGGATACGTAAAATGTAGACATGAATACGTGTATTCAAACATATATTGAGTCTTGAATATGCGAGGAAAAGCCAGCTTTGCGAAGCCATGTTGCAGCTACACTCTGTGCGATTACGCACAGCATGTGTTCACCAACGCGCTCGCCCTCTGCACCTGAACACTCCCCCTGCCTGCTCCATGTAAGTGGTGGCGCTCCACACATGCCTATGCCAAAGTTAAGTGTTTAAAATGGCAACACAGCACACTATGCTCAACAATCTCACGCTGAGGAGCGCCAGGTGTCTTTACGCACGTAGCAAAGTGGTAATGAACGCACGTAGCAAAGTGGTAATGAGCCCTTTACGTTAGTAGACCCTACAACCGCACTGTAACTTAATTCGTTTTACTCACCGGGATGTTGTCCTGCTCACGTGAGGCCTAATCATCGTACGTCTGACACGGGATACGGTTTTGTCCCACGGTGTTCTTTCCCAGATATCACAAAGTCCAAACTTAGAGCCATTCTCGTTGTTTCCCAAGACCCAAGTGGTCGGCGAGTTTGTGGAAAGGAGTCACATGCCAAGCACAAATAAATAGCCGCTGTAGTCCGTTTCTTTTTGGGAGCAGAATGCGGGCATAATTTCTGTATTAAATATCATAAATAAGCGTTCTCTCGCCAAGAGTCCCGCTGAGGAGGCGTGGCTTGCTTTTGCTTCTGGGCGGAAATGGCAATGACAATGCCACTGCAAGGGCAGATGAAATAAAGTTAGCGCATTCAATCCGCATTTGATATTTATTTCAATGATTTGATCATAAGAATAACAAAGTCTGGAACAAAGCAAATCTAGGAAAATAAAAAACGATTTTGTCAAGTAAAATGATGGTAGCCAGCAGCAGCCACGCACTACCCGTGTTTTTTATTTTGAAAAGTAACTTCCTGTTTCAATGTTAACGCATGCGCAGTGTACGCACTTGTGTTTCACTCACTCCAGTGGTCCGCGGCCATGGTCAAGCGAAGCTGCCATCGTTCGCTGCAAGATTTTATCAGGTAACATCTTAAAAATGTACACACTTTCCGAGCAGTATGTAGTCTTGTTATGAATTTAAGAAGCATATTGTCTTTCTCTCATCGATATTACTGTTGATTTATCACATATATGTAATTAGCTCATGTCAGCATGTGCCAATGCTAGCTAGCGCTTCTTTTTACCAATGGTATCGCTCAAATCGGGCTAAAATTTATGGTATGCCTTGGAAACGTTAACACTGTCTTTTATTTGGAATATGTATAAAATATTTCTAGAAGCAGGTATAGACCACTCCACAGTACATGTTTCAGACCACACATGCTGGCGGTAACACGACAGCGCACGTGCACGTCTTGGTCAACGACACACAGATCTGACTTTGCAGCTCACGCACAGCCAAAAAGATGATCACATTTTCACAAACGTAACATTTCCCCCTGTTTTTTTTTTTTTTTTTTTTTTTTTTTTAAATCAAAGATAAAGAGCCACCAGAGCATCAAAACTAATCAAAGCAGCCGTGTTCCACCCCATTATTTTTGAGATTATTGCTGCCTATGTTTGTCAAAAATACATAAATGATGGTCCAAAGACATTGAACTGTGGTTTGGCTTTTTTTTTTTTTTTTAAGTTGCCAGTTGCGGCCATTTTGCTTTTGAATATTAAAATGTCCTCTGTATGATGGAATATGCACACAGGTTAAATTAAATATATATACACTTTTTGCATTTGAGACATTATTATATAGAATTTTGGCATTAAATAGCATTTGAAAGCATGAAATCTGGTTTACTGCTACCTGTAGAGTCTAAAGTATTTGTCTGTGCAGGTGATGTGGACAACCCAGCCTCTTGCCAACCGAGCAAAACCTTTGGGGGTAAATGTAAGTACATGTTTCTAATAAATAGCAACCAAGGACACAGAATGTACATGTGGCAAGCCCAGTATATTTTAGTTTTTGATTAACAATACACAGGTGGCTAGTGCAGTGCAGCTCACTTAAGTAAAAATATCTAAAAATTACTGCTCAAACTTGAGTTAAAGTACACCATTATAACTTAAGTAAAAAAGTATAAGTAAAAACACAATCTTGTTGTGAATTGGGTGTGAAGTTGGACTTGGAGTGATTAAATTACAATCAATCTGACATGTTTTTGTTTTTAATTACTCCTTGTTTTTTCCAATGTTTGTTAGCCCACAATCAATGTGAATGTTTTCTCCTACACTATGTCTGTGTGGGAACAATAGCCTTGTGAGCCCCCATGACCACAGATTAGACAAAAACATTAAACGCATTTCTTAGGAGAGAAACTACGGGAGAAATGTTTATGGAAGCAAGTCAATTTTTTAAATGACTTGCTTATCGTTTTGACTTGCTTATTTATAACAAAATAACTTCTGACTGTTTTTAATTAAATGTGCACTATGCAACTCTATAAAAAAATAACAATATATATATTAGAGTGTATTTGACCTTTTCAGTGATCCATTGACTGCTTGAGTAGTTAGTATAGCACCTTTTACTTAATATCCTAGTGGCCCCTAAGATGCTCCATGATCATTTTGTTTAGGTTTCTGGCAGATCTTCACATTTGATTGAACTATCTCCAAGGTTATGCATACATGTCATTCTGAAAACCTGACCAAAATCCTATAAACCCTGAAATGAAATTGATTGTGAAGCATCGTAGAGACCACTGGGATGGGAAGTAAATGCGCCGCACCAATCACAGCCACTGGGTCATTAAAAGGTCAAATACGCACTAATCAACATTTTCTTTTTACATAACAAGGTGCATAGTGCACTATTGAAAGTGCAATCAATTTAACAAAACAAAAAAAAACTGAAAAGTCACAGTGCAGTTTTTAACAAAGATTTATAAACATCCAAATGATTAATCCTGAATTTGGACTATCTTGTCTTTGGGTCAAAGACATTTCAGAAGGTTTTAACTTTAGTTGAAAAGTCATAAATGAGTTCATTGTTGATAAATAAATATGCTTTTTCCTTTTCAGACCTTAACCCTTCCACAAGCCAAAGCGAGCAGAAATACACTTTCTGCTCAACTTCCCTCGAGGAGAGGATGCATCTAGCCTTGAAGAACAAAGAGAACAAATAGTGGAGGAGATTCAAAAAGTAGAAAAGAACATGACCACTGTTGGAAAACTAATGCAAACTACATTTGCCCTCCGAAGACAAAACATAGTGCTTTCTGCCGCACCAGTGAAGAACTTGCTGGAGCTTTGGCCTGCGCTTCCGTTACCATCTGAGGTAATCCAAGTCAGACAATTGTATTTTTGCTAGTACTGGAATATGATAAATGTTCTTTTATTGTAGGTGTATGCTGAATTTCAGCTGATAACTTTTCTTCTTTTCGTTCTACTCTGCGCTCGACGTGCACACCACCCGTCTGATGACTGTCAAGACAAAAGGCATCTACAACCAGCAAGACCGCTGATGCCTTGGTGGCCATTTTCAAAGTTCATGATGAGCAGGTATATATTACTGTAGTAAGGCTGCATCATTCCCTTTGTCATGACTTTCACTCAGCCCTCATAATTCCTCAAGCCTAGCTTTCTCTTGTAGTGTTTGTCCTTTTTCTCCTTACTGTCTGTTTCTCACTCTACTGTCTCCTAACTATCACTCTGCTCTCTTCTTTGTCTCTCCTCACTCACACTGCTCTCTCTCCTAACTCTGCCCTAACACTCTCCCTGCTCTCACCTAACTCTCTGCTCTGCTTTTTCTTTCCCCTAACACACACTGCTTTCTTCTATTTCTCCTCTCACTCTGTTCACTTCTATTTCTCTCTCCTCACTCTCTATTACTTTCCCTTAACCCTCTCTCTGCTCTTTTTCTCACACCTAACTCTCTGCTCTCTATTTATCCTAACACTCACTGCTCTCAACTAACTCTGTCCTATCACTCTTAACACTCTCACTCTGCCCTCTCTCCTGTCACTCTAATTTTTCTGACCTCTCCCCCCCCTAACATCTTTTCCTCGCCCCCAGATTCAACATGTCCACACATGACGCACAACCGTGCTCCAAGCTCTTCCTGCATGAAGAAACTTCAGGGTTTTTCATCACTTGTGATGTAAGTGCCAGTGTGAAAAGCACTCGTAATACTTAAAGCTGAACTTGAAATTGTGCCTTTGTTTTTCAGTCCATTTTGAAGTTGCATGTATGCGTTTCCTTAAGTGTGTCTGTTGATTGTCACAGGAGGATGTGAAGGGGCCGGATCTATCCGCTACACCTGTGGCTCTACTGTCCAAAGTCAATGGTGGAGATGGCTGTCCAGTGAACTACGGAAACAAGGTCTCTATAGTCTTGGAGGGTCAAGAGATTGTAACATTACCAGGAAGGTTTCTGGAAAGTTTCTTAATGTTTGGACTGATGAACGCATTACACCGTAGCTATCCCAAACAGCTGAAGCTTACCTTTTGAGTTTGTGCAGAAAATATTTCTGGGGCTTGAGGATGGTAAAGCTTTCCCCCAGACTGTAGACTTTACAAATCAAGTTGACAATGTAACAATGCTAAGATGTATGACCTAATGTCGTCTGACAGTTTTGTGTCTGCTAACTTTCGTTTTTCATGAACTGTCACTTAAAAAAAGTGTAAAAAAAAAAAAAGTGTTTCCAAAGAGAGTGTGGTACAAATAAAAATGTAAGTTTAAAGTCTTTTTCACTTATTGAAAGTTTAATTACAAATTTGAAGTGCTTGTTAAACTGAAGAATTGATGAATGTATCTTTAATTAAATAGTAATTAAAAAAATTTAGGTAAACGGTTGCCTAGCTTTTTTTAAGTTTGTAGTCTTTATTTTTTTGATTACTGTGAAATTTTAGAAGCAAATAAATGGTACTTAAAATCTTGAATTACAAAATTACGAAAATATAATTTACACATATTTACATTTTTGGGTTTGTAAAATTAGATTTTTTAAGTAACTAATAGTTTAATAAATTAAAAAAAATATGTACTGCTTCCTTAATCTTTTTAATTTAGAGCAATCAAACATTTTAAGACTATAAACTTAAAAAAAGTTAGGCAACCGTTTACCTAAAAATTTTTAATTACTGCTAAATTGTTCGGGTTTACAGTGCAGGAGAGAGAATGGTACATATGTTTCTATTATGGTGATTACTCAGCCTGTTCTCCCTCAGACCTATTCTCAGGTAAACCTCTCTCAGTGAAGAAGAAGCTCCAGAGAGTCCGAGTGAAGCTGGACTTTGACTCAAAATCACTGACCTTCACTGACCTCGACACAAACACAGACCTCCTCACGTTCACAGAGTCTTTCCCTGAGGGACTGAGACCATATTTATACACAGATGAGGACGTTCCTCTGAAGATCTTACCGAGGAACATCACTGTGACAGAGTAGAACCTACAGCTCTGTGGTTCTGTCTCTCTGACGTCGTTCCTGATGACAAAGCCCTGGTCCAGATGGGCCTATTATACATGTTTTAGTGGGGATAGTGGGGTTATCTCGTTTGTATTTTCTCGTTTACAGCACTTGTGATTTTGTTTAAAGAGTTTGAATAAATGTTACTTCCCTCAGGCCACGAGCTCCTCTTTCTGTGTCATGAAGGTTTGTGTTTCTGAAGCTGTGGAGCTCTGGTTCTTCTGCTCTTCCTGGAGGACAAATGAGGCCCAGTTTATCAGAGAGGAAGGAGCGCAGGCCGACCTCAAAGTCAGGTCTGAGCTGACTGAGGCTGAGCTCCAATCAGCAAAAAGAACAAATATAAAAGGATTTCCTTCATAACAAACTGTTTGAGCTGCAGAGAAGGTCCAGGGCTCAGCAGGAGACGTTACTGGAACATCTGCTACAGAAGCAGGATCCTGGATCGGCTGCAAGAAGGTTTGCTTTGATGAAACGTCTGTGTGAAGGGTTTGACTCAGGCTCAAAAATGTGTTTAAGCTTCAAAAAACGAAAGGAACGAAACATTTAGTTTTTCTTTTATATTGAAACTCCTCTTATCCTGAGTGCTAGGCCAGTCTGGTGCTTCGATAGTGCTCACACGAGTTACCTACAATATCTACAATATCTACCTGACCGCAGACGTAAACACACCCTGGGCCCCGCGGACCCAAGTGCAGAGGACGAATGAACGAAAGGGGCTTTTATACGACTTTGGGGTTGAGCGCCACCTGCTGTTCCGATGCTATAAACTAATAATGAATATTAATTAAATCTACTAACCTATATTTAGCAATAACATCAGTAATGCCACATATTCTCCCAGACGATGTCACCTGTGTGAAGTTGGCCCCTCATAGTGTCCGATGTGGGGGAGAGGGGTGGGAGTGGGAGGGGGAGGGCAGGGAGTAGAATAGAAGCAGAAAAAACTTCTGTCATGATTATTTCATTGACAACAGTTACAGATGATACAAATTAAATTTCCCTTAAAATAATGACAGCATTAGTTGATGGTGCGTTATATATATATATATAAATATATAAACGCGGTGTTTAAGACACAAAAACAATAAACAAAAACATGAAGTTAAATGTTCCCTTGGCATCGTCCTGTTGACCTCTACCGTTTTTTAGGCTCAGATAGATCAGACACAACAGAAATTGTATAAGGCACTTTTTTCCTTTGGTTAATAAAAGCACAGCAATAATCTTTGGATTCTGTGACACTGTGACCTTGGCCTGGGGTCAGGGGTCACAGCCCACTCTGCTTCCCAGATCTTCAGGTCCGCTAAGGCTCAACAGACGTTTGACGTGAGAACAAATTAAAATATTATTCTTTTAGAAGCAAGTTTGCATCTTTGTTTATGAAAACATAAATCATATAAAAAGGAAAGAAAGCATGAATATTTGTTGACACGTTTATACTTTTTGTGCCAAAATGTCTTGTGGCTCATGTACTTCATTTATTTTTATTCTTTTTACTGGAAATCATGATGTCATAAAGTTGAGAGCCTAATGAGCCCAAAATAGAACCCCGTTCAGAAACGACATTGTGTTAAAACGTGTGTAAAACTCTCAAAGGACGACGATGGATTAAGGACAGCCTTTAAAACTTTCAGAGCTCAAAATATTTTGTCGTTGAGAGATCATTTTCAGTTAATGCCTCCGGTCCTGATTCTACAATATTCTCTCTTTTATTTCATACAGACATACCCAAAGTAAATTAAAGGCGAAACACGGCAGGTGATTGGGGAAAAAAATTAATTGAGAGATTAATTTGAAACTTTTCTGTATAACAAGAAAATGAATTGCAATACATTTGGTTTTCCATGATTTTATGTTGTCATTCAAAAAAAAGGGCATTTAAGGCGAGACACTGCCAGTGAATAAGGACATAACAAAGTGTTTATGTATTATTATTATTATTATTATTATTATTATTATTATTTGTTTTAACATTCAGCCCAAAACAAAAATGCTAATGTTTTTTCTTCGATGCCAAGGCCTCCAGCCTGCAGTGATGAGGACATGTTGGACATTCTCGTTGTGGCCAGAGAGAGGATTGCTTCTAGACATTGGATCGCTGGCCCCCCAGTGTGGCCCCCCCAGTGTGGAATGATCTCAGTGAACAGCTTCAAATGAGGATGACGTCAAAACATCTGTACACTTTTGTGAAGCTTAATCGCCACAACTGTTGGGAAAAGACTGGACTGGACATTGACAGCACTGACGAGGGGAACTGACGACACAATCCAAACACAGGAGATCAACTTTAGATTTGACCTCCCCATGGAGGACTGGAGAACACATTGGGTTGAAGAAGTGGAATATGCAGATAAAGGAAACACCATATTAAAGCGTGGTACACGGTGCAATGCACTAAACGAAAACATATGGGACACGACCAAATGTCCGTGTACTCTTTCCTTCAAAAGGTCAGAGGTCAAACTCAGTAGTATGGACACGTGTGTACCCATAAGTGGACAATGCACTGAATGTGAGGCTTTGTTCTCTGCTTGGGCCGATAGCGTTCCAGCTGAGGGTCCGGTGCTGATGGATTAATAACAAACATAAACAACACATGTCACACAGGAAAAGCAAAGAGACTCCATGGTGAACGGAGAATGGCGGTGGCCAATGAGCTGTGGGAGAGCAAAACGATGCTAGTGTGGCAGAAGCTAATTCTATGATGAAGATCAAGAGCCCAGTCATCTCCCAAGTCTAACAGTTTGAAGAAAGGCCAAACATGAGAGAGGGGCCAAAGATCTCCAGGACCTCAATCCAATACTTTCCCTTGAAGTCATGAAGCACAGTCTGCCTTGTTCTGGTAGCATTCATGACATTGGGCGTAACAAGTGTTTCTGCTACTGCTGGAGCCCTTCACAGCTTCAAGTGTATAACTCACTGTCAAAGCAAGGAGCCTCTGTTTGTGTTGATGCTCCAGGCACTGTAGTAAGAAAACTGAAACGACCAAATGGAACATCTGGCCATGTCTTTCTTTACCAAGGAGTGCTGTTTACACGAGACACTCATGTCCCTGTGGTTCAAATGTCTGAATGTCACACTGGCCAAAGCACAGTGGCTTCAAGAGTGGAAGCAGAAGCTGCATCTCCACCACATGAAGCGTATGCGACTGTGAAGGCATTTACCAAACATCCAGATCTCAAACCCTACATAGGTGAAGGCTTTCATTTGTTGATGGGAAACACAACATGCACCTGACCACCTTGCTTTACTCCAGTCGCTGTGGCCCATTTCATTAAGATGGTTAGTCGCTGGGAATGTCTTTGAAATAAAGGAAATAGAGTGCGGGAGTTCTACATCAGGGCTACGGGTCAGCTGTTCCAACAACGCTCAACGAAGCTAAAGATCTGATTCAAGCAATTGTGATGGTTGCCCTTAATGAATCAGAAGAACAAATAAAGCAGGCATTCCAATTGCATCAGAGACATGCAAAGCAAGCCTTCAAAGAAGATTTGGATTATCTCATTCACATAGATGATGAAGTGACTTTCTACAAAGAGGAGGAGGGCATTAGGGATAGCAAGAGTGTGGTACAACAGTGGGTCCAAGACATATGCGAGGAAACAAGTGTCTTGCTTCCAGTGAAGGTGATCGGGACAACCTGCACTTTCTTCCAGATCTAGTGCCACATCTGATACGAATGGCCTCCTTTCTCCCTCTGTGGAGTGGAATAATGACTTCACTTTCTAACAGTAAGAACCTTACAGCGACTTCTGCCAATGTTGAGGCAGAGTTCAAACATCTGAAAATGGGACTATTCAAACATGACAGTCAGACCTTCATTGAAGGAAGGATGAAACTGTCTGTGGCCAACTCTGTAAAGCAAGAGGGGTTTAACAAAGTGATGCAGAAAGAAGAGAAGGAACAAGAGCCAGAAAGGAAAACTGGGGAGGTCTAGTAGTACCACTTAAAAAGAGAAAGTCATATTTGACAGCCCCGAATGGCTTCATGAGGAGTCTTCCTTAAAGAAACAGAAAATACAGATACAAATCATCTGGCCTGTCGACCAATCAAACTGTGCGTTTGACTCTTTGCCAGTGTCTGTGTTGATCTTCTGCGACGGTGAGCGACTCACTCATTATGAAGAAAACAGCAGCAACGCCAGGCTGAATTTGGCCCAGATGATTGTGACCAAAGGAATAACGCACGAGGCTCATGAGGCAAGAGCCAAAGTTCTCCTGCAGGTGTTTAACTGTGACCTCATGGTGTCCGGCACAAATCAGCTGGAAGCAGAAAGCAAAGTTAAAATATTATAATGTCAACAATGAAACAAAGTCCTGCACTAGAAGGAGATCCATATGCTCATCTCCGTTCTGCAAAGCACAAACGTTCAGTGACTGTCCCGCTCATCATGGTGGATGTTGAGCCCTGGAAGAGAGAGGGCATTGCAGACCTTCAAGAGTCACGTGAAAGGGGTGTGAATATTCCCCCCTCGGTTTGTCTCCGTCCATTGACCTCACCAGAAGATTGTCCTGACCATTTAAAAACACATCACACAGAGGAGCATTTGTCCCAGACACACAAAACCACAATGGGACACCACGGGGCATATTCAAGAGGCTATCTGCCTGGGAGCTGTGAGGACCTGTCCAGCCCTGTAGACACTTCTTCTGAGAGCAAAGATACAGCCACATGTTGTCATTTACTCCAGTTGGTTCTTGGAGGTTCTCAGGTGCCTCTGCAGTTAGTCGGGGTTTGATTTACAGAGTAGCAGAAGACCGTTGTGAGTAAAACGTTCTGAATAAAATGTACTGCCATGTTTCAAGATGAACTTTCTGATCAGTTTAGTGGTTTCATAATAATGTCTTCAATCCAAAACAGCCCAGATGATGTTTCATTTGTAAAACATCAGCTACATAAACTTCATTGTTCACTTAGGGGAGACGTGTTCTTTGAGATTAGCAAAAAAGACCTTGTGTGCACAAACAAAGTGCTACAAAATGACACCATTTTAAAGCAAATCGGACACTATGGGGGGCCAACTTCACACGGGTACACTAACTAACTAACTAACTAGTCATAACATGGGGTCTGCAGATGACGTCCCTATAATATGGGGTCTGCAGATGACGTCCCTATAATGTGGGGTCTGCAGATGACGTCCCTATAGTATGGGGTCTGCAGATGACGTCCCTATAATGTGGGGTCTGCAGATGACGTCCCTATAATATGGGGTCTGCAGATGACGTCCCTATAATATGGGGTCTGCAGATGACGTCCCTATAATATGGGGTCTGCAGATGACGTCCCTATAGTATGGGGTCTGCAGATGACGTCCCTATAGTATGGGGTCTGCAGATGACGTCCCTATAATATGGGGTCTGCAGATGACGTCCCTATAGTATGGGGTCTGCAGATGACGTCCCTATAATATGGGGTCTGAGATGACGTCTCTATAATATGGGGTCTGAGATGACGTCCCTATAGTATGGGGTCTGAGATGACGTCTCTATAATATGGGGTCTGCAGATGACGTCACTATAATATGGGGTCTGCAGATGACGTCCCTATAATATGGGGTCTGCAGATGACGTCCCTATAGTATGGGGTCTGCAGATGACGTCCCTATAGTATGGGGTCTGAGATGACGTCTCTATAATATGGGGTCTGAGATGACGTCTCTATAATATGGGGTCTGCAGATGACGTCCCTATAATATGGGGTCTGAGATGACGTCTCTATAATATGGGGTCTGAGATGACGTCTCTATAATATGGGGTCTGCAGATGACGTCCCTATAATATGGGGTCTGCAGATGACGTCCCTATAGTATGGGGTCTGCAGATGACGTCCCTATAATATGGGGTCTGCAGATGACGTCCCTATAGTATGGGGTCTGCAGATGACGTCCCTATAATATGGGGTCTGCAGATGACGTCCCTATAATATGGGGTCTGCAGATGACGTCCCTATAATATGGGGTCTGCAGATGACGTCCCTATAGTATGGGGTCTGCAGATGACGTCACTATAATGTGGGGTCTGCAGATGACGTCCCTATAATATGGGGTCTGCAGATGACGTCCCTATAATATGGGGTCTGCAGATGACGTCCCTATAATATGGGGTCTGCAGATGACGTCCCTATAGTATGGGGTCTGCAGATGATGTCCCTATAATATGGGGTCTGCAGATGACGTCCCTATAATATGGGGTCTGCAGATGACGTCCCTATAATATGGGGTCTGCAGATGACGTCCCTATAGTATGGGGTCTGCAGATGACGTCCCTATAATATGGGGTCTGCAGATGACGTCCCTATAATATGGGGTCTGCAGATGACGTCCCTATAATATGGGGTCTGCAGATGACGTCCCTATAGTATGGGGTCTGCAGATGACGTCCCTATAATATGGGGTCTGCAGATGACGTCCCTATAATATGGGGTCTGCAGATGACGTCCCTATAATATGGGGTCTGCAGATGACGTCCCTATAGTATGGGGTCTGCAGATGACGTCCCTATAGTATGGGGTCTGCAGATGACGTCCCTATAATATGGGGTCTGCAGATGACGTCCCTATAATATGGGGTCTGCAGATGACGTCACTATAATATGGGGTCTGCAGATGACGTCCCTATAGTATGGGGTCTGCAGATGACGTCCCTATAATGTGGGGTCTGCAGATGACGTCTCTATAATATGGGGTCTGCAGATGACGTCACTATAATGTGGGGTCTGCAGATGACGTCTCTATAATATGGGGTCTGCAGATGACGTCACTATAATGTGGGGTCTGCAGATGACGTCCCTATAATGTGGGGTCTGCAGATGACGTCTCTATAATATGGGGTCTGCAGATGACGTCACTATAATGTGGGGTCTGAGATGACGTCCCTATAATGTGGGGTCTGCAGATGACGTCCCTATAATGTGGGGTCTGCAGATGACGTCCCTATAATATGGGGTCTGCAGATGACGTCCCTATAGTATGGGGTCTGCAGATGACGTCCCTATAATGTGGGGTCTGCAGATGACGTCCCTATAATATGGGGTCTGCAGATGACGTCCCTATAATATGGGGTCTGCAGATGACGTCCCTATAGTATGGGGTCTGCAGATGACGTCCCTATAATATGGGGTCTGCAGATGACGTCCCTATAATGTGGGGTCTGCAGATGACGTCCCTATAATATGGGGTCTGCAGATGACGTCCCTATAATATGGGGTCTGCAGATGACGTCCCTATAGTATGGGGTCTGCAGATGACGTCCCTATAATATGGGGTCTGCAGATGACGTCCCTATAATGTGGGGTCTGAGATGACGTCTCTATAATATGGGGTCTGCAGATGACGTCCCTATAGTATGGGGTCTGCAGATGACGTCCCTATAATATGGGGTCTGCAGATGACGTCCCTATAATGTGGGGTCTGCAGATGACGTCCCTATAATGTGGGGTCTGCAGATGACGTCCCGGACCATAATAAAGACACCTCGTGGACAGAGTACAATATAGACTTTATTAGTTTTTGCTAAATATGAAACAAAAGCAGATTTTTTTCTTTTTAAATTCGTCACAATATTTTTGAGCCGTCGTCGAGTCCGGAAACGTCACGTCCGGCCTCTGCGCACTGATTGGCCGCAGCTCCACGCACAAAACCCACGAAGAAGAAGACGACCACAGAAGAAGAGAGGGCGCCTCCACCGCGGCGACGGGAAACGCTCAGACCCGCCGGGAAATGACAAAAACCGTGAATCAGAATCCAGGGGGATTCTGGGAAACGTAGTCCGTCACAGAGCGCCGTCATGTGACTTTTAACTGAACATTAGGGGCGTGTCTTTCACAGAACCGTCGCCCTCTGCTGGCCACTCGCTTTAGCTCCGCCTTAAAGAGGACGTCCCGCAGAATCACTTTATAATCCCACAGAACGCTTCAGCTAACGGCATGCTAACGACAAGCTAACGACAAGCTAACGGCAGGCTGTGTTTCTCTATAAACGTGTTGGGAATATTTGAGCTAAAACTGGAGATTCAAAATTATAAAAGTTTTATAATTGTAGCTTTTTAAGCCTCTTGGGAACCTCAGCAGATGTTTCGGCTCTCGTTCATCCAGGAGGTATTCATCGGAGTGAAGCTAAAATGGTCGCCTGGCAACAGCGCTTCGCTTCAGCAGGTCCTTCCAAACTCGTAGCTTCATGTGGTTTAGGAAAACTAACATGTTGTGTTTATTACCAACTCAACGCAGTTTGTTCTTTTTTACAGACGTTCTTTTTGTGGAAAACCCGGCGCCGTTTCTGACGCGTCCGAACGTTTACAGCGAAAGAAGCTCCGCCTTTAGTTCAGGCTCATTGTCGCCTTTTGCTGTAATCCGTCCACATGTAAAATAAAGTGAATTTATTGTGCGATTACTGAACACATTTACTGGTATCTGTGAGTCAGACGTTTGTGAAATGGATTATTCCACATCAGAAAAAAACATGGACAAAGACTATTATAGATGTTTATTTATAACGTTTGAGTCTCTAACGCTTTGCTTTCATCATGAAGTAACGAGCTCCACTTAACCAGTTACTTCTAAAAGGAACGTTACCCAACACCGTTTATAGCAGACCCAGGCTCCTCCCAGGAAGAGGAGGAGTCAGGACTGACCACACCCACCTAGCTGTAGAGCTTCCCTCCATCAGCAAGTCTTTGTTCCTCTGATCTGAGGAGACGTGTCCTCCTTCACTCTCCTCTAACATCTCCTCTCCTTTAACATTGAAACTTCCTGAGGGCTGGATCATCTGCTCCTCAAACCTGTGCAGGAAGTGAAAGTTCTTCTTTCTGAGGGGTTGTTGGAACGGGGTCAGAGAAGCTGATTTTGCAGGAATCGTCCCCTTTAATGAAGGTGTTCAGGAGAAACTCGTGTGACCAGGAGGAATTTAACACGAGGAGATCTGGTCTTTATTGCTTTGAGAGAATTCTTCAAATTAAGGCAAGTTTCAAACTAATTTAGACCGAGATTTAAGGATCTGATCGAAGAAAGGCCACAACGAGATGATTCCAATCAGATTTAGAAACACGGAGAGAAGATCGACCAGACCTTCACACAACACAGGCTCGTGGGAAAGGAGAGAGGAGGAGGTTCAGGGGAGGAGGTGCAGAGGAAGAACAAAGACTTGAGGATGATGAAGCTTCTCAAACATGGTCACATTCAGGTCTCGGCAGGAAAACGTCCAGAACAGGTGAAAGTCCAGGAGCGACGCCCAAAGAGTTTAGCAGAAAAGAACATGAGGGTTAGTCCAAGAAAACGCCCGAAACTTCTCCAGAAACTTTCCATGGGAACTTTAGCTCAGACAGCCATTAAAGACACAGGAGGCGAGACACTGCAGGAGAAACCAAGGCAGATGAACTCCTGCTGTAGATCAATGAAGAAGGTTTGGATCAGGATGAAGATGAGGTATTTTATATAAACGTGTATCCAGGTAAATGTGTTTTTAAACGCGTTTCTCTCAGACTCAAACAAACCAAAGATCGGCCGCTGTCAAGACTGAAGAGGAAACTACATTTTACAGTTTCCCAAACAGAGCTGGAGAAACGTTTCAGTGCAATGTTTCCAGATTATCGGTAAGTTTCTGAAATCAGAAAGAGGAATGTTTCCCTGCAGCGTCTCGCCGGATTCCAACAGTCACAAAGATCTGGGAGAGAAACTGAAAAGGACAGAGAGGAAACAGAAAAGTCTGAGAAGCAGCTGGAGCGGGCGGAGTCTGGCTGCAGAGGGCGGAGTCTGGCTGCAGAGGGCGGAGTCTGGCTGCAGAGGGCGGAGTCTGGCTGCAGAGGGTGGAGTCTGGCTGCAGATCGCGTCTCGAACGTTTACAGTCCCAAAAAACTGTAAAATAAGGCAAAAACGGCACATCTTCCGAACAGCGAGGAGGAAGAGGAAGGTCCTGGAGCCGCCGCGTCCTGGCGTCCGACAGATGACACAGCGTTTGGGAATGTTTACGTTTTTTTTTATTATTATTTATCACACATGGAAAAATAGAACCTGGTACAAACGCTCGCTATTCGTAAATCGTCGTATTAACAGTGCGACCCCTGGCGACGGGCGCGGCTTTGGCACTCGCCGCCGCGGCTCAAACCAAACCAAAGAATCTCCCACAGCGTCCGCACAGTCACAGTCCGTCGCCCAAAAAAAGTCCAGTCGTCGTGCGGCGGGGTCTCGGAGAGAGAGGGGGGGGTGGGGGGGGAGGGAGGGGGGGTCGTCGCGGTGTGATGTCATCATCGGTCGTCGTCACGGTGTGATGTCATCATCAGTCGTCACTCGCTCTCACACACTCACGCTGCTGCTGCTCGGCTCCACCAATCAGAGGCCGCGCAGGGGGGGGCGCGCGGCCCCCGGAGGAACCAATAGGAAAACACGCTCTCCACAAGCTCCGCCCCCCGATCTGCAACAGAGAAACAAGAGTTAAAAACAGACGCCAGGCCGTTTTGTCAACGGTGCATCAGTCACTACAGGGGGCGCTAGTGTGTTGAACCAAACACTGCCACCCACTGGGCAGAAAGTGCTTTTTATTTTACTCAAAAACAAGATGGCCGACAGTAGCGCAGGTGTTCCTCACAGGAAGGAATGTCTGTCCCGCCCGTCTATTCAAGCAACACCTCAGGAGTAATAGAACTTAAAATCCCCAAGAATTGATTTTGTGATTTGAAGAAATGATGATTAATCACGTGTCCACGACACTGGACGTCGTGCAATAGTAGCTGTAGTATAGTCATTTATATTATAGTCATTTATAGTATAGTCATTTATAGTATAGTCATTTATAGTATAGTCATTTATAGTATAGTCATTTATATTATAGTCATTTATATTATAGTCATTTATATTATAGTCATTTATATTATAGTCATTTATATTATAGTCATTTACATTATAGTCATTTATATTATAGTCATTTACATTATAGTCATTTACAGTATAGTCATTTATATTATAGTCATTTATATTATAGTCATTTACAGTATAGTCATTTATATTATAGTCATTTATAGTATAGTCATTTATATTATAGTCATTTATATTATAGTCATTTACATTATAGTCATTTATATTATAGTCATTTATATTATAGTCATTTACATTATAGTCATTTACAGTATAGTCATTTATATTATAGTCATTTATATTATAGTCATTTACAGTATAGTCATTTATATTATAGTCATTTATAGTATAGTCATTTATAGTATAGTCATTTATAGTATAGTCATTTATAGTATAGTCATTTATATTATAGTCATTTATAGTATAGTCATTTATAGTATAGTCATTTATATTATAGTCATTTATATTATAGTCATTTATAGTATAGTCATTTATATTATAGTCATTTATAGTATAGTCATTTATATTAGTCATTTATAGTATAGTCATTTATAGTATAGTCATTTATATTAGTCATTTATATTATAGTCATTTATAGTATAGTCATTTATATTATAGTCATTTACATTATAGTCATTTACATTATAGTCATTTATATTATAGTCATTTATAGTATAGTCATTTATATTATAGTCATTTATAGTATAGTCATTTATATTATAGTCATTTATATTATAGTCATTTATAGTATAGTCATTTATATTATAGTCATTTATATTATAGTCATTTATATTATAGTCATTTATATTATAGTCATTT
>CM038352.1:1306964-1384464 GCA_021464625.1 Proterorhinus semilunaris
AATACACACAAACACAACATCACACACACAACATCACTGCACAAATACACACAAACACAACATCACACACACAGATCTCTGCCCGGCCTGAGTCTGGACCGTGTGAGACTTTTGTGAAAGTGTTGGGTCTCGCAAAACCAGCGTCCCTGAGTGGGCGGGCTCTGGGTGAAACGACCCGTTCATCTGTGACGCTCTAAAATCCTGCGTCTACGCCTCGAGACGCAGGAGGAACTCGCGTCACTTTATGGTGTGTGTTCTACAACAAGGTCGAGCACTGTATTTACCTCTTTAACCCCGCCTTAACAGAGCACATCCCGTCAGCTTTACCCAAATACAAATCAATAAAATGGACCAAAAAAAAGCGACAAAAACGTGACGAAAGAAAAATACAGAAAAAAATAACCAAAAGAGCAAAAAATAAATAAAAAGACAAAAAAGACACAAAAAATGAACAAAAAAAAACAATAAAAATAGACAAAAATAACAAAAAAGCAGCAAGAACATTTTCAAAAATACTACAAAAAAGTAATGACATTAGGAAAAATCTTTGATCAGTTTTGTAGGCCTTAGTTTTCAAATGAGACACTACACTGTTGCTCTCCAGTCGAGAAGCCTTTAGATTTGGGTAAAGCTGAACTCTGTTAAGGCACAGCTTTGGTCTGTTGTACATGTGTGTGAGGTCTTACACTTACATCCATCATTATGATACAAGTTGTATTCGTGCCTGTAGGAGGATATTTACCCTATTAGCCCCGCGGAGTTGGCCACGACTCCGTCAGAGTGATCCTCGTCCATCGCGATGTGGTCGATAAACGACAAGATGAACGGCACTCGCGGCTGCATCAGCATCACGTCAGCTACAAAACATTTAAATAAATAAACTACATCAGCTTCACGTCGGCTACAAAACATTTAAATAAATAAAATACTACATCAGCTTCACGTCGGCTGCAACTAGGGATGGCCGATATATCGGCGCCGCCGATATTATCGGCCAATATTTGTAATTTTTTCGGTCCCATATGGGGAAATATCGGCCGACATTAATTTTTTTCTTTGAATCATTTACTGCTGTAATGTCGTAGCGCTCTTGAATGCAGCAGCCGTGTAGACGGCGGCACTGACCCGACTGGGGAAACAGTTTATTCAAATTATCTGAAATAAACAGCGGCTCCTAAAAATAAAGAAACTCCGGCATAAATTCCCACGTCTCCAAAAGAAAGTTTGTTTTTACAAAGTTTAAACAAAGTGGAGACACTTGGACACAGAGACAAGTTCCTGCTGTTACAAACGGGACTGAATCGGCCTCCATTATTTAGACTCAGGATTAACTTGAATCTTTTCTGATTCTGTCGCCACATCTGAGGTGAGAGTTGCAAAAGTTTCTCCGTCCTGACGCCAGATTGATAACTTTGCTTGTTAGCGTAGCATAGCTTCCAACAGGCTAAAGGCTACCACACGTAAACATTGGCTTTGTGTCATGTAGGTTTGACTACAGGGATGATCACGGCTGTATCACGTTTACTGTGAACACGTGTCATGTTAATGAGCCGTGAAAACCAGGCGTGACGTCGCATATTTAATTAGAAGCATTTGCATCGTTAGCGCATTTACAGTATCTTTGAAAACAACGCAGGTCAAAGCTCAGGCTAATCTAGAAAATCCTTTTGCCGGCTCTAAACCAGCTCGGACTCTTCAGTCTGGACTCATAAGTTCAGTATAAGGCGCTGTTAAAGTGACAAGATGCTCCACACAGAGCCGTCCTCAGAGAAGTCCATCAGATTAGTTTTAGTTTAGTTTAGTTTATTTGTTTATTTGAGCAGTACACATAGTGCTCAAAAGGAGTGGGCTGAAGCAAAAGCTTATGAGTGCCCACCCCCAAGTGCAATAAAATAAATAAAAAAAGAACATTTAAAACATTTCAAGCAGCTACGTTCATACAGACCAACTTACAAACTTACCAAAAAAATAAAATAATATATGAACTGTTTATACAATTAATTGGAACAACGCACAGCTACAACAACAATCTTGTTTCATGTACGATGTCTAGAACAAAGCAGTCAAAAAAAAAAATGTGATCCTTAATATATTTCTTTCAGATTTTTACCCTTGATAACCGAGAGTTACTTTTATGTTATGAAGGTACATTAATAGATATTATACTCCGAGATCTTGATACTTCCCAGTTGTCATTACCATTCTCAGTATAATTTTAATTTGGGTGTAATTTTCATAATCATTATTATTATATATTTATTTAATTGAGTTATATGTGAAGTAGGCTGTAGCCCTGCACAGTGTGGTGCATTAAAAACCAGAGTGTAGAGCGGGCCAGTTGAAGAGGGCAGTAACTCCCCATCAACAAACCCCCACACGGCTGCCCTAACAGCTGATTTTGTAGAATATGTTCCTATGCTGAGTGGTGCATTAAAAGACAAGGTTTAGAGCCCGTTGGGAGGATTCCTCTCAACAGATCCATAACCTGCCAACCCTAATTCTCCATTTGTGAATTTGAGCGATAGAATGACAACCGTTCCAGCAGCAACACTCTTCCAGATTATAGAGGAAACAATACACATAATCCATCCCACTGCTCCCCCTAGTGGCAACACATTTCTTCTTGTCTGTATATTTCAAAAGTCTTTTGTTTGTATTTAAATTTGAACAGGTTGATGTTTGGACATCGTTTCAATTCCATCTCCAGTTTATTCCACAATTGTTCACCATTAACTGTTGGACTAAAACTTTTCAAAGTTGTGCTATGTTTCTGAATCCTAAAGTTTAATTCATCACGTAAATCATAACGACCAGTACGTTCTTGGAACCTTCTTTGTATTTGGTTTGGTAACAGTTTATACCTTGCTTTGAATAACATTTGAACAGTTTGGAACTCAACAATGTCACAAAACTTCATGATCTTTGATTTTAAAAATAATGAGTTTGTGTGGTCCAAAAACCCAACTTTATGAATTACTCGGAGAGCTCTTTTTTGCAACAATATTATTGGTTTAACTGTGTTTTTATAAGTACTGCCCCAAACCACAGTACAATAATACAAGTACTACCCCAAACCACAGTACAATAATATAAGTAGGGCAAAATCAGAGAACAGTATAAGGTATGTAGAGCTCTGATGTTTAAAATGTGCTTTGCTTTTGCTATTACTGAAATGCTTCTAGAGATATATATTTAATGTGAGATTTCCAGGTAATTCTGTCGTCAATAATCACACCAAGGAATTTGATTTCATGCACTCGCTCGATAACAACACCTTCTATCTGAATTGCTTCCTGAGCATTGGAGTTACAGTTGCCAAATATCATCATTTTGCTTTTACTCAGATTTAAAGATAATTTATTTTGTTTGAACCACTTGTTGACACTTTTGAGTTCCAAGTTAACAATCTGACACAGCTGCTGTAAGTCTCTCCTGATGCAAAAATATTTGTATCATCAGCAAACAAGATAAATTTAAGTATTTCAGACGTTTTACAAATGTCGTTAATATACATATTAAACAATTTTGGGCCCAGAATAGAACCTTGAGGTAAACCACAGACAATTTGTCGACAACTCGACTGATAATCACAGATTTTCACACATTGTTTTCTATTTTTTAAGTAACTGGTAACCCACTGTAGAGCTACCCCCCTAATTCCATAAAGTTCTAGTTTATTAATTAATATATCATAGTTTATTGTATCAAACGCTTTACTCAGGTCCATAAATAACCCTATTGCATATTTCTTGTTATCTACAGCATTAGTTATTTCTTCAGTTATATCAAAGAGCGCGTGTGAGGTTGAGTGATTGTTCCTAAAACCAAACTGATTGTCCGAGAGTAAATTACACTTTTCAATAAAGCTGTCAAGTCTAGAGTTAAAAACCTTTTCTAAGATTTGTTTAAAACATGCTAGACTACATGTTTAAATAAAAAAAAAAGTAGCCTAGCATATTCCCCTGTTTCCCATTATTAGAGGAGATGTGTGAAAGTATAATAATAATAAGTAGGTTTGAGATAATGTTTAACCAAAAACCACATGACACTTCACTCCAACATTGCACGAGTGACAGTGAGTCCCAGACATAATGGAAGGATAATTTGCAAACTTAATATTTGAGTGAGCCTTTCTATTGAGTTTTAACATCAAAACAAATATCGGCAAATATCGGATGTCGATATCGGCAGAACATTTTCATATCGGACCATCCCGAGCTACGACACATTTAAATAAATAAAATACAGCATCAGCTTCACGTCGGCTACAAAAAACAAAACAGTAGGAATTATCCGAGTCCGGCCCACCAGCGGTTTGGGCCAATCACGGGCCAGTATTGCGGCGAGAAGGCGGGTGTAAGATGGTAGTTTGCCGTTTTGAGACTCGGCTGTGATTGGTCCAAAGGCTGTCCCGTCATTAAAGCTACAAAGTGTTGGGTCTCGCAAAACCAGCGTCCCTGAGTGGGCGGGCTCTGGGTGAAGCGACCCGTTCATCTGTGACGCTCTAAAATCCTACGTCTACGCCTCGAGACGCAGGAGGAACTGGCGTCACTTCAATCCTCTCTACTCGTTCTTAAAGGTACAGTACTGCAGTAGTAGTATTAGTACTACTAGTATTAGTAGTAGTATTAGTACTCACGGTGCACGTTGTTCTCCTGGTCGCCCTTCAGGCCCTGGATGATCCCGGTGTAGGCCTCGAGGCAGCCCTCCCTCAGCTCGTTCAGGTAGTCCACCATGTCGTAGTCCGTCTGCAGGAACAGGAGTCACACAGAACACCTTCAGGTTAACGGGTTCATATCGGAGCGAGGAACCGGGATTAGAACGATATATGAGCCACGAAAAACAAAAATAAGTTTGACAGAAGAGTGATGAAAAAGTCAAGAAAGGGATAAAACTAAATGCAAGGAAAAAGATCCATTTAGATGAATATCTTCCAGAGGGTTAGACTGGCCTATAGGCTTTATAGCTGTTAGATTTGGGTAAAGCTGTAGAAAATGTGCTCGGTTAAGGCTGGGGGTGAACAGCTTAGAGGCGGCTGGTTTCGCTCCGTTCACCACGGGAACCCTTAAATAAAGCGACACCAGTAAGGGGAACATCAGCCTTTGACCTCTGAACCCACGGTTTACTCAAATCTCAAAGCACCAAAACCATGAGACGAAAACCAGGCTGAAAATGCAACAGAAGAGCAAACAATTGACAAAAAGCAATGAAAATGTGGGGGAAAAAAGGTGGACCCTCTCCCAGAGCGCCCCCTGGCTCACGGCGGTGCAAGCACAGATCCAGGACGAGCGTAGAGGAAACACAAGTAGAGCAGAGGATGAGACCTGCAGTCCCAGAGCAGAGTTTATATACACGGTTCCAATGCAGGAGGAGGAGGAGTCACGCAGGAGGAGTCACGCATGTGCTAATTCACTCAGGACGGCCGTGTTTGAATCACAATGTCCTGAATGACAAAGGTCAGAGGTCAGGGGGAAGGCTTTGAATGTCGGCCCCGGCTCGTCTGGACCGGCTCATGTTTATCACAGACTAAATCATGGGATCGGTAAATGTTTCGGTTCTACTGGTGTCGAAGAAATAAAAGAATCGAAAGCAGGAAGGGAAAAAAATTAAATCTTTAGGTCGAAGTTTTGATGCCGTCGGTCGTCAAAACGTGAGGAAAAAAAAGTTTAGAAAAAGTTAGAAACTGTGGGAAAACAGTTATTTTCTGGCCTTTTGCCAGTTCATTGGTCGTTTCACGTCACATTACAAACATATCCGATATTTTCTGATATTTATCTCGATGTTTAAAATGAATAGAAAAGCGTAGTCAGTTGTCGTAAAGTTTCCAAATGAACATTCCACTATTGGAAGTGAAACAATACAAAGCTTTTGTCTGAGACTCACCGTCTCTCACTACGATGGAACAAAAACAACCCTTTGAGAAAAAGACCAAATGCAATGTTGGAGTGAAATGTTATTTTTGGGCTAAATATGATCAATTATCATTATTATTCTGTCACCATGTAATGAATGAAGCAAACAGTCTATAGTCACATTAGTTTAGAGTTCGGTCTCCAGAGTCTCCTGTAGTCATGAGAAACACTGACTCTGGGAAAATGCTGCTACCGTGTAGTTTAAGCTCAACTTAACTAATCTGATAACCGTCTGAGGACGGCTCTGTATGAACAACAGGTCACTTTAAAAACACCTTATACTGAACACATGAGGCCAGACTGAACGTTCAGAGTTGGTTTAGCCTGAGCTTTGGACCGATGATAAAGTGCCAACGAGGCAAATGCAGGAAAACTTCACGGCTCGTTTTCACGGCTCAGTCACATGACTGAAGTGGGTCTGGAGACCCCTCTGGCAGGGTCTCCTAGTTACTCCTAAAGTCAACAGAAAGACTCACGGCGAGGCGTCTTTCCAATACTATGGCCCTCGCCTCTGGAACGACCTGAGGAGGAGCTCAGGACCGCAGAGAACGTTCATGTTTTTAAGAGCAGGCTCAAGACCCACCTTTTTAGTTTAGCTTTTAACTAATATTTACTTATATTAACCTTATTTACCGGTTTTAGTTCTATTATTTCTTTAGTTTCCCTCTTTTTATCCTGTGCTATTTCACGCACAGTTTTAGCTGTTTTTAATGTATCTCTTATTAAATATTTATTTATTTATTTTTTATTTATTTTATTCATTTATTTTTTATGTTCTCCTAGTGGTTCCTCTGAGGGAGCCCTCTGCCCCGGGAGTGCTGGTTGGCTGTGGCCGTGCGGGCGCTCTCCTGGGGGTGCCTGGATGGAGGTAGGACGTCTCTCCTGCACCTCCTCCGGGCCCCCTGAGGTGGCGCTCTGTGGCTGTGGCCGATGGGCTGCTCCTGGTGCAGACGCTCCTTGGATGATGTTTCCTCTTTCGGTCCATCTGTACCCAGCCTTACATACTCAACTCAATGTCCATTTTTATTTAAGACTTTTATCTGCTGGGCTGTCTGTACGTATGTGTGTCTGTGTGTCTGTGTGTGCGGGGGGGGGGGGTGGTGGGGTTGTAGTTATTTATGTATATTTACTGGTGGGGACGATTTTAATGATTTTTAATGATTTTTAAGCACTGTAAAGCACTTTGTGTTACATCTTGTATGAAAAGCGCTCTATAAATAAAGTTTTGATTGATTGAAGGTCACTGTAGTTAAACCTACACGACGGTTTAGTCCAGTTTGTTACAGCAGCAACTGTTATATTAAACACTCATTAACACTCCTGAACATGAGCATCAGCTGAAGGACAAACGGAGTCAACAATAAGCTCTGACCTTATCGACCTGCGCCTGCGAGGCCTGGTCCAGCGTGTCCAGAACCACCGCCAGGTATTTCTTAAACTCTCCGCCCAGAGCCAGAGCGATGTCCCCGAACACGGAGAGGATCTGCGGCTTCACCGACCGGTGCACGTCCTGGTTCTACCAACACACGAGAGAGACGTTATGCACAGGAGCTGAGCTTTACACATGAGAGAGACGTTATGCACAGGAGCTGAGCTTTACACATGAGAGAGACGTTATGCACAGGAGTGTCTATTAGGCCAATCTAATAGAATATTACATTCTCAAACTTTCTAAAACATATCGTTTCCTACATCGTGAAAATGCTTTACAACTGAATTAATTACGTAACATATAGAAATTCAAACAATACATTTTTACTAGTGCTGTCCAACGATTAAAATATTTAATCGCGATTAATCGCATGAATTTCATAGTTAACTCGCGATTAATCGCAAATTAGTCACATTTGTATCTATTCTTTGTGTCCCTTGAATTATCATTTTAATACTACTAAAAAGTGAATAGGCTTGCTGTGTGCAATTGCTTTTTTTTATTGAAAACAATGTGTAGTGTTATATTACACACTAACATTTGATGCAAAATCATCAATAAATGGATGACAAAATAAATAATTTTCCAGTCAACGCGACTTCATTTGTCTGCTCCAACGCATGCTGTACCTTAGACTTCTCAGTTTCGTACAAATCCTCGATGCGTCTTGTAATGGTAGTGCGCGAAGGGGCTTCATATGTCCAGTCGTTGGATGCGATGCGTATGATCTCAGTTAGACCCTCGTCCTCCACAATGTTGACGGGCCTACATGCAGTAGCTATCCATTTGGCTATGGCTGCAATAAGTTTGTTTTTAGTTGCGGCATCCATATGCCTCTGTCGAAAGCCATCGATTGTCACCTGGTTTGGACAGGAAGGCGGCGGAGATTTCGCATCAGCGGTGTGTTTGGCCATCAAGTGGTATTTCAAAGTGGATGTGCTACGGTGATAACTAAGTTCGCACCGGCAATACACACAAATAACTTTAGTCTTGTCAGTCGACCCATCTGGCAACTTTTTGAAACTAAACTTTCCATTTAGGAGCTTGTTTACCTCCATTTCGGCGTTTCGCGCTTGACATCAACACAAACTTTTACCGCTAGCGAGCAGGCAAGACCAGACCAAGCGTGGGGGGCGTACCTATTGTTTTGGTTTCCGGTTTACAAGCGTAATGGATCCTGTAGTTTTTCTAACATTACTAGCAGCGGCCACAGCTTAAAAAAAAACTACAAGTAGACTAGGTCATAAAAAAAATAATAATCGCGCGATTAAAAAAATGACGCCGTTAATATTGATTTGCGTTAACGCGTTAATAACGCGATATTTTGGACAGCACTAATTTTTACAAATAATAACATTTGCTAAAAACACTATCTTACCCAGCAGCGTGCACGGACCGCGCACGTGTAACTATACCCCTAAAGTAGTAAAGTAAAGTAAAGTAAAGTAAAGTAAAGTAACCCTACAGGAAACACTGACGTTATAAAGACTCACCCGCAGGTTGTCCAGCAGGAGGTTCATGATCTTGTCACAGTACGGCATAATGTTGGACATCAGCGCTCTACAAAGATCACACACCAGACCCACGGCCGCCAGGCACACCTACAGGAACAGAGGAGTCACTACGAGAACAGGAGTCACTACAAGAACAGGAGGAGTCACTACAAGAACAGGAGTCACTACAAGGACAGAGGAGTCACTACAAGGACAGAGGAGTCACTACAAGAACAGGAGTCACTACAAGAACAGAGGAGTCACTACAGAGGAGTCACTACGAGATCAGAGGAGTCACTACAAGAACAGGAGGAGTCACTACAAGAACAGGAGTCACTACAAGAACAGGAGTCACTACAAGAACAGGAGTCACTACAAGAACAGGAGTCACTACAAGAACAGAGGAGTCACTACAGAGGAGTCACTACGAGATCAGAGGAGTCACTACAGGAACAGGAGTCACTACAAGAACAGGAGGAGTCACTACAAGAACAGGAGTCACTACAAGAACAGGAGTCACTACAAGAACAGGAGTCACTACAAGAACAGAGGAGTCACTACAAGAACAGAGGAGTCACTACAAGAACAGAGGAGTCACTACAGAGGAGTCACTACAAGAACAGGAGTCACTACAAGAACAGGAGTCACTACAAGGACAGAGGAGTCACTACAAGAACAGGAGTCACTACAGAGGAGTCACTACAAGAACAGGAGTCACTACAAGGACAGAGGAGTCACTACAAGAACAGGAGTCACTACAGAGGAGTCACTACAAGAACAGGAGTCACTACAAGAACAGAGGAGTCACTACAGAGGAGTCACTACGAGATCAGAGGAGTCACTACAGGAACAGGAGTCACTACAAGAACAGGAGGAGTCACTACAAGAACAGAGGAGTCACTACAGAGGAGTCACTACAAGAACAGGAGTCACTACAAGAACAGGAGTCACTACAAGAACAGGAGTCACTACAAGAACAGGAGTCACTACAAGAACAGGAGTCACTACAAGGACAGAGGAGTCACTACAAGAACAGGAGTCACTACAAGAACAGAGGAGTCACTACAGAGGAGTCACTACGAGATCAGAGGAGTCACTACAGGAACAGGAGTCACTACAAGAACAGGAGTCACTACAAGAACAGAGGAGTCACTACAGAGGAGTCACTACGAGATCAGAGGAGTCACTACAGGAACAGGAGTCACTACAAGAACAGGAGGAGTCACTACAAGAACAGAGGAGTCACTACAGAGGAGTCACTACAAGAACAGGAGTCACTACAAGAACAGGAGTCACTACAAGAACAGAGGAGTCACTACAAGAACAGGAGTCACTACAAGAACAGGAGTCACTACAAGAACAGGAGTCACTACAAGAACAGAGGAGTCACTACAAGAACAGAGGAGTCACTACAGAGGAGTCACTACAAGAACAGGAGTCACTACAAGAACAGGAGTCACTACAAGAACAGGAGTCACTACAAGAACAGAGGAGTCACTACAAGAACAGAGGAGTCACTACAAGAACAGGAGTCACTACAAGAACAGAGGAGTCACTACAAGAACAGAGGAGTCACTACAAGAACAGGAGTCACTACAAGAACAGGAGTCACTACAAGAACAGGAGTCACTACAAGAACAGGAGTCACTACAAGAACAGGAGTCACTACAAGAACAGAGGAGTCACTACAAGAACAGGAGTCACTACAAGAACAGGAGTCACTACAAGAACAGGAGTCACTACAAGAACAGAGGAGTCACTACAAGGACAGAGGAGTCACTACAGAGGAGTCACTACAAGAACAGGAGTCACTACAAGAACAGGAGTCACTACAAGAACAGGAGTCCCTACGGCAGCCCTACCTGGTACTCCGCGTGGTTCTTCAGTCCGATCACCAGGTAGGGCTCGAAGGCCTCCATGTACTTCTGGAAGTCGGCTCCGAGAACTGAAACAGAGGCCGTGTTAGTTTGGAACAGAGCGGCCGCAGTAACGGGGGCGGCCCGGCGGTGGCGCTGTACCTTCGACCAGCGTGGACACGGCCATGAGCGCGTCCTCCTGGACTCCGCCCGAGCCCGCCGTGCTCTGGAACATCCGGAGGAGACTCTCCATCACCACGTCCGAGATGTGCAGCGCGTCCTGGTGCTGCACTTTACGAAGCACGTTCTGCACGAGACCACGAGGGGTTAACGCCAGAGAGACTAGAAAGGTCTGAGCTTTCAAATTAGCCATTACACTCATCGACTGTAAACCCTCCAGGTCAGAAGCTTTTAGATTTGGGTGAAGCCGAACTGGGCAAGAAAGCTCGGTTTAGGCAGTAAGAGGTTAACACTGCGGCCATGTTGGATTCCTGATGACACAGGGAAGGGCATCTGAGTTGGATCATCAATATGAGGGTATATGGGCTTTTCTGAGACCTATAATCCTGTGTGTGAAGCTTCTAAACTGTAAAGTGTCAGTGTTGAAGTGTGACAGCAGGGGGCGCTCTGTTAAGGGCATAAGGCTGATTAGAAACCGGCATCGAAAAAAAGATATGAAGAAATCTTTTTTTTATCCATAATATTTTTCCTATTGGACCATTCCAACATGGCCGCCCGAGCTGGACACCAGTCCCAATGGGTTACTATGGCAACGTCCTGTCTGCAGAATTTTCATTATAGATTTGTGGAGTTTAATCAGAAGTGAAAATGATCAGTCACTGAGCTCTAACACAGGTGTGCAGCGCCTCCTGGTGTTGGACTGTATGTTTGAACGTATTCAACCAGAGATTCAGAAGGATCTGATTTTGATTGGTCTGAAGCTCACAGCAGGTGCGCGTCAGGTGCGAGCGTCAGGTGCGAGCGTCAGGTGCAGAGGGGGGGGCTCACCTGGAGTGTGGCGCAGAGCAGTGACTGCAGGTCGTTGAACTGCATTCTGTCGGACGTGCTCTGGATGTGAGACTGAAACACAAACATTCACGTCATCAACAACAGACTGCGAACCCGAGACCGCCCTCCACAGCAGACACGACAGTCAGGGGAGCGCCACAGTCAGGGGAGACTCTGCCGGCTGTGGTGGATGTCAGGTGTGATATGTACCAACAATTCTAACTATTGTGATAAACACTCGATTCTCGATACCGATTTCGATCTTAGTCTCTTTATACAAATCCCCCGTTTTATCCACATTACAGAACACTCAACACTATATATGGTTTTATACGTCTGTGTAACGTCTCATTCAGGAGCAGAACATTCATTAATACAAAGACAAACAACGTTAAAACTGGCCTTTAAGATTCCTCTAAATAAACCCATGAGTCAAACAAACACAAACATGAGGCTGTACCACTGACGATGTTATTACATTTAGTTTAAAATTTCAGGGAAGAAGGTCTTGCTTGGCTGATGCTAACTTATACATGTAAACCAGTGGACACCGCTAGGCTAGGCTAGGCTTTAGCCACAATCGCAATTTCTACTTTTTGAACCGTCGGCTCCTTTCACCCTGCTCCAGCAGCAGAATCAGATCCTACACTTCCACAATGGTGCATTTAGTTTTAGAATGTTATTGAGGGTTTAAAGGAGGACCTTTAAACGCCATTTTAAGTTCTGGACACCGGTGTAGATCCTTTACTGCTGCCTCTGGGAGCGGAGCATGAGGAGTGTATCGATACCAATACATTTAAAAGAAACATCTAGCTTTGATAACCCTAGTCAGATGTCAGATGTTTGGATGTGGCTCCTCACCTCCATCTGCAGGACCTGCCTGAGCCGCTCCATGATGACCAGAGTGATCTTCTGTACCGCGGGGTAACAGTCTTTAGCGCTGTTCTTCACGATCTCCATCAGAGCCTCGTAGGCCGCCGAGCGCAGGTTGTTCTGGTGTCCGTCCGGTCTGAAACAAACGTTCTCGTCAGGACGGACTGCAGTAGAAGTAACAGTGCTTGTAGCAGTAAGTACCGGTCTGTGGTCTCCAGGAGTTTCTCCACGATGAGCTCGAAGGTGGAGGACAGGCAGTACGTGGCCGGCTCCTCCTGTTCCTCTGCAGCTTCTGTGGCTTCATACGCCGCTTCAGCCAGAGACGAGAACGCCTGGAACCACAAACATCCAGATAAGACACATCGGCCCGACCATGGAGACCCTTTGGACACGAGGGCCGGTGACCCACAGTCTGGATCCACTCAAAGAAAAGAAAGAAACGTATCGAGAGCAGGAACCGGAAAGATATATAAAATTGTTATATTCAAGTTTTGTTGGTCATAAAAATTTTAAAGAAACAAAAAAATGTGAAAAAAGGGGGAAATCAGGAAAAAAAATAATGAAAAAATAAATAAACTGACAAAAAACAAAAAAAAACTAAAAATAAATAAATAAATAAAATTATAATAAAAAAGGAAAACAAGGGAATGAAAAAAAGGGAAAAAACTTTGGGAAACAAAAATAACAAAAGGGTAAAAATCACATAGAAAATGAGGGGGGGGGGGGGTAAAATGGACGCCTTCAGCCTCACTGCCGTAAACCTTTGGCGGCGTGCTTCGTGACCGTACCCAGCAGACGTTGGAGGCGACGCGTGGCTCCGCCCCCAGCCCGTCGATCAGACACTGCAGCAGAGGAGCCAGGTACAGCTCGTTTATGGCGGCCTCCGGCAGCAGCTCGCAGATCCGGCCCACCGTCCACGCCGTCGTGTCCCGCACCACGACCGACGGGTCCTTCATCAGCTCGATCATCGTGGGCATCCCCTTTAAACACAACAGAACAGCGGAGGTTACTGCAATGAAGTAAACAAAACAAGCTAATCACGGCTAAAAGCTAGAGCCACAGCGATTGAAAACATGCTGTTGGGAGAGGCTCGTTAGCGTTGCAGTTGCGTCTCTGTGCCCAAGTCCAGGGCTGGACTAGCTGACCTGACCTGATGAGAAGTTAGGCCCGTATGGCACTATACCGGCCCACAGGATATATACTTACTTACTCATCACTATATGGGTCCAATTTCATTTTTTATACCCCTCCGTTGGTGCTTCCTTGGGTTATGGTTCCCAGATGATCTCGTATATAATGAGCAATGGGCCTCTGGGACATTCCCCCTCACATCACATTATTGTAACTCCCTGCCTATTTATTTATATACATAGACAAATATATGCAAAGAAGTGCATGCTGGGAGTCGTCAGGTGACTCGCCCTCCTGCCCCTCCTCTCAGTGCTGCAGTTTGGAAAAAGCTTCTGGTTTCCACACCTCCCTAACTCCGTGGTGACCTTTACCATTTCATTTCCTACATCTACAGTGGGACCTTCAGTGCGTCTTATAGTCCGGAGATACAGTAATCCATAATCTCCTCTATCCTAATACGTGGAGCCTTCACAGGGCGACACGGCGACGGGCCTGACCTGGATGATGATGGGCTTGAGGTGGTTGAGCTCCGGTCCCTCCAGGATGGAGCCGAAGGCCATGACCGAGGCGTCGCGGTACCTCCAGTCCGGGTGTTTGATGTTCTCCTTGATGAAGGGCAGGACGTGAGGAACGACGTCGTCTTCACAGCAGGTGGCCAGCAGCATGAGGCAGACGCCGGCCGCTTTGCAGGGGTTCCAGTCGTCATCGTCGTCGTTCTCATCCTAGAACATCAGAGACTTTACTGCCACTACAAGGGGCTGCATAACTACAGAGAGCGTTTGTCAAGTTTTAAAGCCTTTACACTGGCGAGGGCGGTTATGGTCATTAGTAGGGCCGTGTTAAACCAGGCTAGTATCGGAACAATTAAAGCAGGAACTGAAAAAACCTTAGGGAGATATATATATTTTACAATTTTTTTTTGCCTCAATGTTTTTTCTAAATGTTTGCTTTTTTTTCCATTACTAATATTTTCAAAATTTTTCCCAAATTATTCCCCATTTGTGACACGTTTCTTGACTTTGGAGATTAACCCGATCTGTTTTCTGCTTCTGGACAAATATTTTAGTATCGCTATCGAAAACCAAGTATCGGTAAAGGGAGTTTAAAAATGTTAAAACTAAGTATGTTCCTCCTACATGTTCCAGGCATGTCCTCATGTGTAGACTGAGCTCAGACCGGTTTCTCCACATCTGCCTCTGAATCCTGCTCTGGCACAAAGGTGTTACTGCAAGTCCCAAGTGCCGTCATGCACGAACTTAATATAGAGACTGCAGTTACACGTATGACCTGAGGTGGCAGTAGTGATTATAAAATGACCAACTTGCACATAGTCCCTTTAAGGTACTGGTATCAGAAAAAATAAATAAAACCGTACTAAGCCCTAGGTTTTAGCCCGTTTTTTTAGCACGTTTGGCGTTAGCACATATGTTTTTTAGCATGTTTGGCGTTAGCACATATGTTTTTTTAGCATGTTTGGCGTTAGCACATATGGTTTTTTAGCATGTTTGGTGTTAGCACATATGGCTTTTTAGCACGTTTGGTGTTAGCACATATGGTTTTTAGCACGTTTGGTGTTAGCACATATGTTTTTTTAGCACGTTTGGTGTTAGCACATATGGTTTTTTAGCACGTTTGGTGTTAGCACATATGGTTTTTAGCACGTTTGGACTTATGGTTTTTTTTAGCATGTTTGGTGTTAGCACATATGGTTTTTTAGCACGTTTGGTGTTAGCACATATGGTTTTTAGCACGTTTGGACTTATGGTTTTTTTTAGCATGTTTGGTGTTAGCACATATGGTTTTTTAGCACGTTTGGTGTTAGCACATATGGTTTTTAGCACGTTTGGACTTATGGTTTTTTTTAGCATGTTTGGTGTTAGCACATATGGTTTTTTAGCATGTTTAGCGTTAGCACATATGGTTTTTAGCACGTTTGGACTTATGTTTTTTTTTAGCATGTTTGGTGTTAGCACATATGGTTTTTTAGCATGTTTGGTGTTAGCACATATGGTTTTTAGCACGTTTGGACTTATGGTTTTTAGCATGTTTTTACCTGTTTGGTGAGCGTCTGGTTGAGGATGGGGACCAGATACTGCAGCGCTCCTTTGGCGTAAAACTTGCTGGTGTGCTCTGGGGGGCGCCCTTGCTCCGAGGCCTGTGATTGGACGAGACAGAGCTTCTGTTTGTATTGATCCATAAACGAGAGAAAACAATGTGGCGCAGGTTTTCTGGGATCTCCTGTGAGGACAAAGTTTGCACCTCAGACGCCTCGATGGCCAGGTCCATCTCCTCGTCGCAGACGTTGGACCAGAACTCGATGCCCTGCAGAGCCACCTCGTCGATGTCGCTCTTCATCGCCTCGATCGTGATCTGAGGAACACAGGTGAGTCAGGGCTGTGATATTCACTTTTCCACTCAGTGAAGGTGAACCGTATATTCAAACCTCTCGTTTATTGCACACAGGCAGGTCTGAAATCACAGGCCTCACATATTTAACTCTCATATTACTGCCATTAGTCACATCTCCATGGAGACGAGCTGGAGTCGCTCCCAGTCAACACGAATATCTGTCAAACCGGACTTGGATTATTTTCTACCTCTTGGCTGAACAAAGCTTTACCGTCGTTAAGCTTTAGGGTTTCTGTGGTTTATCCAGGCGGCAGGAGACCAGATGCAATACTTCTCATGCCATCGTTAATGCCACAAAACGCAGAAAAATAAACTTGCATAAACGTTTAATCAAAAATGAAGAGAGAATTGTTCTCAGCTGGGTGTTTTTCTGGTCTAAAATGTCTGTTCAAGTTTAAGAACTTGTGCAGTAACAATTGGGGAGCAATGTCGTAATTGTCCAATACATTTAGATTTAATGGCAGTTTAACCCCCACCTGAACCGAGAGCTTATCCTCCAGTTCCACATTACCCAGATCTAGGGAGGTTTTTTTTTCGGTGCCATAACGATACCCATGTTACTTTATTTTAATTAAAATAACATGTCTAAGCTCCACAGGCCGCAGCAGCGTCACCTGTAACTTCGTATGTTGAGCACAATTTCTACTTCAGCAGCGATAGAGAGGACGTCATTACCTCCTGAGCTGCAGAGACAGATCCACATCAGGACACGGTTTCAGCCAAAGGTTCTAAACACACGGAGCTTTGACGAAGCAAAAGCACTTTACAGTTTAAAGATCCTTACACGGTGCGAGCGCTCACTCCGCCACTAATCTGTCTATCTGTGATATTCCCTCACGCTGCAGCTGCTTGTAAAGTTAAACAGTACTGGTTTATAACTGGTTTAGTTTAGCTCTGGGTTTTACAACCGGAGTAAGTCCTGGTTTAGTCCTGGTTTAGTCCTGGTTCAGTCCTGGTTCAGTCCTGGTTCAGTCCTGGTTCAGTCCTGCCGCAGACCGAGGCTGAGCGTCTCTATTACAAGAGTTTAGCTTTGTTTCACTTTAAGTTATAATTTGGTTTTGCTCCATTTGTGCTGAAGGGCTCATCATCTGCCACACGTTCATGTTCTTTCTAGACTCTCTGGTCTCTCACGTCTGGAGAGAAAAAGAACCGAAAGTTGGCACCGAAAGAATTGTAGTTTTTCAACACCGCCCCCGACCGGAGCTTTTCGGTCGGTACCAAGTAGGCGGTGTAACGGTGCCGTCCCCACCCAGCGACCAAAACAAGGATGAAAATGTGATAAAAACACGACAAAAGCGATTCAAAAACGTGATGAAAACACAGCGACAATGAACCCAACATTTTACCAACAGCTTTGCAGGTCTTCGCTTTCAAATTAGGTCGAGAAGCTTTTAGATTTGGGTAAAGCTGAACCTGAGAAAATGTGCTCGGTTAAAGCGGGGGGTAAGAGACGGCGGGAGGGACTTACGGCGAAGAGCGCGGGGCCCATGTACGCCTCCATGTACTGGTAATACAGAGACATGATCTTCACCAGGTTCTGCAGCGCCGCCACTCGCACCTGAGGAAGAGGAGGGGGGAGACCGTCAGACACCAGGCCAAACCCAGACGAAGAGCTGAGGGGAGCAGACTGACCCTTGTGTCCGGACACTGCGTGGCCTCACACACCACCTGCATGATGAAGTGCCGCTCCGACTGAAACAGAGAAAAGACTTAGACACAACAGAACAGGCCGGACTCGAACCTGGGACCGTTTCACCACGTCAGAGGTTCATCAGAAGCTCAGGAAGTGACTAACGACCCTAAACGCCCGTCATCGACTCGTCAATATGTTTAACAAACGGGTTTCAGCGCCGACTCTGGGGGGATTTTCTGAACTCTAGAAAAGTGACAAATAGCCCCAGTTTCTCTTTACTGTTGCTACGTTTACAGCAGAACTCGTGACCTGATGAATATATGATCTGATATTTATATGATCTGATATTTATATGATCTGATATTTATATGATCTGATATTTATATGATCTGATATTTATATGATCTGATATTTATATGATCTGATATTTATATGATTACTCTGACGGGTGCATAAACTAACTCCTCTTGGCCAGGACACTCTTGTGAAAGAGACTGTGAATCTCAAGCAGTTTTTTACCTGGTTAAATAAAGGTTGAATAATATAAAATAAAGGAAAATCAAAAGGCCAAACTAATGTCACAAAGACAAAGAGCGATAGATTTCATGAAAGCACAAAACCATCAAAGTTATCAATGAAATGAAGCCCTAATGTGTTTGTGTAGAGATGCAGTCGAGTGGTTAGAGCTGCAGCACATATGCAGAACACCGAGTTATGCTTTACTTGGCTGAGATCAGACAGTTATGAAACAGTTTTATAATGTCTGTGGAAGTTCTCAGTCGTACAGGAGTTGTCCATCTTCAATGAAGGTACTTCTGTACAGAAGATGAATCAAGTACCTTCATTGAAGTTTTATTATGTGTTTATTAACATGAACTGTCCCGACCAAATAAACTAAAGGTGTTTAACGCCACAAATACAGAGGCACAATCATCACCTGGTTCTGTAGGAGGGAGGGGAGAGAGTTCAGCCCAGAGTTTTGGATTGATCGATTTCTGAAGTTAATATTGACGCATCAGATCGGATTTAACTGACCATGTAAATGTAGTCACCGGTAGCAACGGTAGAAGCAACAGCTGAAGTAACTGAAGTACTAGCAGTATTTGTACCTCTTTATCGAAGTTGGCCTTGGTGAACTCCAGAGAGTTGAGCAGGGCGTTGGTAGCTGCCAGTTTGACGTTGTTGCTGGGCTCCTCTTTCCTCATGCCCTGGATTATGGCCGTGAGGATCTGGTTGGAGTTCTCCTGGAGGTGCTCTGGGTCCTGGAAGAGACCGCACTGTTCAAATACACAGGTACGTGAGGAAATACAGATGTATCTGAAGGCCTCCGGGGTGCTCTCCCTCATGTAGTAGCAGCAGCAGCAGTAGCAGAAGTAGCAGTAGCAGAAGTAGCAGCAGTAGCAGTAGCAGTAGTAGCAGTAGCAGAAGTAGCAGTAGAAGTAGTAGTAGTAGCAGAAGTAGCAGTAGTAGCAGTAGTAGTAGCAGTAGTAGCAGCAGTAGTAGCAGTAGTAGCAGTAGTAGCAGTAGTAGCAGTAGTAGTAGCAGCAGCAGTAGTAGTAGCAGCAGCAGTAGTAGCAGTAGTAGTAGCAGTAGTAGCAGCAGTAGTAGTAGCAGTAGTAGCAGCAGTAGTAGCAGCAGTAGTAGCAGTAGCAGCAGTAGTAGCAGTAGTAGTAGCAGCAGCAGTAGTAGCAGTAGTAGTAGCAGTAGTAGCAGCAGTAGTAGTAGCAGTAGTAGTAGCAGTAGTAGCAGTAGTAGTAGCAGCAGCAGCAGTAGTAGCAGTAGTAGCAGCAGTAGTAGCAGCAGTAGTAGTAGCAGTAGTAGCAGTAGTAGCAGTAGTAGCAGCAGCAGCAGTAGCAGTAGTAGCAGCAGTAGTAGCAGCAGTAGTAGCAGTAGTAGTAGCAGAAGTAGCAGCAGTAGCAGTAGTAGCAGTAGTAGCAGTAGTAGCAGCAGTAGTAGCAGTAGTAGTAGCAGAAGTAGCAGCAGTAGCAGTAGTAGCAGTAGTAGCAGTAGTAGCAGCAGTAGTAGTAGTAGTAGTAGTAGTAGCAGTAGTAGCAGCAGCAGCAGTAGCAGTAGTAGTAGCAGCAGTAGCAGTAGTAGTAGCAGTAGCAGCAGCAGTAGCAGTAGTAGCAGTAGTAGCAGTAGCAGTAGTAGTAGTAGTAGCAGTAGCAGTAGTAGTAGCAGTAGTAGCAGTAGTAGCAGTAGCAGCAGTAGCAGCAGTAGTAGCAGCAGTAGCAGTAGCAGTAGTAGCAGTAGCAGCAGCAGTAGCAGTAGCAGTAGTAGCAGTAGCAGCAGTAGTAGCAGCAGCAGTAGTAGCAGTAGTAGCAGTAGCAGCAGCAGTAGTAGCAGTAGCAGTAGTAGCAGTAGCAGTAGTAGTAGTAGTAGTAGCAGTAGCAGTAGTAGCAGTAGCAGCAGCAGTAGTAGCAGTAGCAGTAGTAGCAGTAGCAGTAGCAGTAGTAGTAGTAGTAGCAGTAGCAGTAGTAGTAGCAGTAGTAGCAGTAGTAGCAGTAGCAGCAGTAGCAGCAGTAGTAGCAGCAGTAGCACTAGTAGCAGCAGCAGTAGCAGTAGCACCAGTAGCAGCAGCAGTAGCAGTAGCACCAGTAGCAGCAGTAGTACTCACGATGTCCTGGCAGATGTACCCGATGGCCTCCAGCGTGCTCTCCCTCATGTGCTCTGTGCTCTGGGGGTTGGTCATGTTCTTCATCAGGTCCTGGACGAGGTCGGGCCACTGGTTCACAGGGATCTCAGCGCAGGCGATGCCGGCCACGCACTGGGAGGCCGAGGAGGGCCGGTAGTTCTCCGTGCCCAGGGTCTGCAGCACCTGAAGGAGCACAGAGTTGGTAAACGTCTGGAAGAAGAAGAAGAAGAAGGAGAAGGAGAAGAAGATGGGCTTACATATTTCTTGATCTCCTTGCGTGCGTTTCCGTCGATGGCCAGCCACCGCTGCTGATACTGCGTCTTGAGCTCGGGGTCTTTGGACGTCACAGAGTTTTTGATCTGCAGTCCGGCCGCGACGCGAGCCACCTGCGTGTTCCCGGGGTTCGCCAGCACCTTGGACAGCTCCACCAGGAACAGCGGCTGGAGACACAGGAGAGGTTAAAACAGGACTTCCATCTTCCATAGACGACCCTGAGGAGACTCACGGTTCCTACGCTCGGAGGCAACGCAGATTTCACATTCACACAAACCAGACTTAACGGGAAACTCGTGAGCAAAGTCTGAACCCGTTTAGACCTGGGTCTCAGTTACTTTTGAGGAACTTAATAAAAGTTGTTAAGCGATGCCATAACCTTCCAACAGATTTAATGCCAGGATGTTTCTTAATGCCTCATAGAAACATGACAGTAAAGGTTTGTTAAAAAAGCATTCATTTAGGATGAAACGTATCCGATACTGGTATCGAATATCGGCGCCGATACCAGAAAAACTTCGACATCAGGTATCGGCTACAAATACCCGATACTGAGCCGATACCAGTTTTGACTCTGACTGCTTTAAAAACACAACTTTCACCGATTAAATCTAATGAATATGGACCGGCTGTGAGGACCTGGAGACCAAACGTCATCTCCATGTTCACCCAGGTATCTCCACATGGATAATGAACGTACACGGGTCTCATGCATGTAAAACAAGCCTTGGGCTAATTTCCATCCGTCGTCCCCCATGTGCACTTCTCAAACACACTCAGTTTTATTGATGAAAATCTATATCGTTTAGATCTTGGTTTGTCGATATTAATATCTCGATACGATACAGACACAATGGCATTTGAGATGTTTGGTTGTCGCCCAAAATGCCACAGCTAGCAACAGTATGCTAGCAACAGTATGCTAGCAACAGTATGCCAACAGTCGCACAAGTTTGGCTAATGTGTTTCCATCAGTTTATTAATAGATCACCTATAATTGAGAACCTCTCGGACTGAGGGGACTTTTATATGCAACGGTCCAGGCCTTCATCACTTGTCCCTCTCTGAGCTCCTCAAACCCTCCTCTCCTCCTCAGTATCTTCAGTCTTGGGACCAGGTCCTCCTCAGCGTCCCAAAGACAAATCGGACGCTCAGGGGGGGCCAGGCTTCTGCAGTGGCAGGACTGAGTTGCCTTTATTTAGAGACAACGGTCTTTAAAATAGTCTGTACCCGTTTATAAATCCCTTCTTAAAACTCAGCTTTCAGTTGGCGTTTTAACAGTTTTATATCTTAAGGTATTTGTATTTTGTAAGCACATTTAAAGCGTGTTATGAAGGTGCAGACTTTAATGTCCTCACACTGGAGAAAAGGGACCAGTGTGTTTATTCACAGCCACTAAGAACGTCTCCTGGTATCGGTTAATATCGGATATCTGCAGATACTCAAACCCCAGTATCGTATCGGAAGCAGAAGAGTTGGATCTCTTCATACTCGACGGGAACACATGGAAAACAATGAAACTTTCTCCAGGTAAAGTTCATCCACGGTTTACTGGAAGAACTCTCCATGGACTCACCAGGTTCTGAGTCGCCGCTTGCTCCAAAAACTTCTGCGCCGCCTCCAGCTCATTTCGGTCTGAAACAAAAGAGTCAGAGTTTCACTGATCTGTGCTTCTCACTAAAGAGCTGCATGAATAAAGCTGCAGGACGAGGGGGGGTCGCTCATCGGGCCGGACCGCTCAGTGTTTCCTAAAGCTTCAGCCAGACTCCGAGTCAGAGGGAACCGTGGATCATGTTCTTCAGAAACAGCTCCTGGTCTGAGAGCAGCTGCGAACACCAGGACTGATCCTCAGGTCAGAGTTTGGATTTTGATTTTATTCATTGGTTTATTTGGTCGGGACAGTGCATGCAATTTCCATCCATCGTCCCCCATGCGCACACAATGGCCTATTGTACATGTTTTTAGTGGTGGGGAAACCTACGCAGACACGGGGAGAACATGCAAACTCCACAGAAAGGCCCCGTCCAGGTGGGAATCGAACCTTCTACCTGTGAAGCACGAGCTCTAACCGCTGTGCCACCGCTCTGGGAAGCAGGAAGTCAAAGTTCTTCTGACCAAACGCCACAAACCAGTGAGAGCACATTTCACTCAACATGTGCAAACCTTCTAGGAACGTTCATGATCAATGAATGTATCGATCAGTCGTCATCAGGGGCTTGATCTATTAAAGTTACGCCGACAAACAAACAGACTTTAAGGCTTTGGATCTGAAACAATTAACTTAATGGATTCAGACGAGTTTAAGTTTTGCACTGGAGATGAAGGAGTTTCAAACTTATTCGGACAAACACAGACTTCTGAAACCATTTTAAATCCAGCCGCGCTTCACAAAACAGATTACGTTTAAAGATCCTCGTTTTGAAGTGAAAAGAGAACCTTAATATTTGTGCATATCTATGACACTCCAGGATCAGATGTTTTTATGGGTTTGTCCAGAAAGCCCAAAACATCTGACCCTGGAGCCTCATGAAGGAGTCACTAAAGGCCAAATACACACCAGTCTCTTCCCTTCACAAGTTGCACAGTGCGCCTTTAAACAACACTGATAAGGATCCCGTGTGCGGCGAGCTTTGGGAGCGTGTCGCAGCGAGCACAAGTGTCGACGCTCTGCCAAACTTTTTCTAATTAGAAACGCGCCTCGCAAAGTAATCAAGTCCAACGAGTCGCCCCACTGTAAAAACAACGTCTGAAAACTGTCTGGGCTCTGAGCGGAGCGGGCGGAGGTGAAACCAGGTCAGCGCGGCGAGGCCTCCAGGTCAGGGGTCACCGGTACAGTTCTCCATCGTGAGGTCAATAAAGGCTCATCTTACCCAAACGTGTCCCATCGAGCGACCCGGGCCGACGGGACACGCTGCAGCGACAGAACGAGTACCCTTCCTCTAACGAACCTTTAACCTCTTCACCTGAACCTGAACGCCCCGCGCCTGGAGAGCAGCGTTCAAACCCCCAGGCCTACAGACGGACCGCAACTTTTCTGTCTCCGGGTTATTGCTATTGCTGCTTTTCATCCTTGTCATTTTGACGCCTTTAGGTTTGTGTGACTTCAGGCCATTTTACAGTCTGGGACGTCATCTGCAGACCCCACGGTTTGTTCGACAGTCCAGGACTTGTTGACGTCCGATTGTTGGTCAAAAGCTTCTAACCCCCAAAAAACAGGATTAAACTTAAACAGATTTTTTTCACTTCAAAGTCATTTATTAAATAATACAAGATATACAAAAATTACTCTGAAAAATCTCTGCATCGACTCCGTCCCAACATAAACCCGTCCAGACTCCATTGCCACGGATTGAAGCTTTTCAGGTTTTAACGCACAAATCGCCTCATTTCCATATGAAAATATTCGCCCCGACCAGCCCTACATGTTCCGTACACGTGTGTCCGTGATCTGCAGCACAGGCTGGACAGTGAGCTCCACAGATCCATGACTGTAGCCCCTGCAGCAGAAGATTACGTTGAATTGGGCTCGTTTTTCCGGCTCTGACGCGGTCCCGGAGCTGTCACTCTCCTCCCGCCGGGCTGCAGAGCTCCACCCTCGGCCCGATGGGGTCGAACAGCCCCGGCACGGTCACACAAACACCCCAGCGCCCTGTATAACAGGTCCCTGGGCTTAATAAAAGCCCATTTAAGGGGGTTACGAAGGCGTGAAGCGTGGGGACTGCGTTAGCCGCGGTTAGCCCGTTCGCATTAGCCGCCCCGGGAATGACTCCAAATAAACCCGTAAACAAACGACGGGGAGGGGGTTAGACGCGTGTTTAGACTCGTCTCCTCTCGGGGCAGGTGTGGAGCCGTGTGCCCGAGATGGAGTCCCCGGTGCGGCCTGAGAGCAGCGGACACCGGGGACATGCGTGTGACGCCGCTAACGCTAGGTTTAAGGCTAACGGGTGCTAACGGCGGCTAACAGGCGTGGGCAGGGTCCGAGCAGGTGCCCAGGCTCTGCGGAGTGTGTGCCCGGCCTCTGTGGCGCACAGGGCGGGGAGAGGAGGACCAGAGCACCGGGACTGACGCCTCCACAGCGGGGGGAACACATCGGCACACGGCTCAAAGCGACCCCCGGGTCGGGGCTCGATCTGCGGCGTGCTGCGACAGTTCAGGCCGTGGGAACTTTAGCGGCAGTTAGCATCGGGAGCTACTGACAGTTCCCTCCTCATAAACTTCACACAGCACTTTCATATTGCTACCCTTTGGCCCCTGGCTATTTTAATTACAATTTATATGCCTTAAATAAACGTAAATATATATTTTTTTTCTAAATCATTCACACCGGACTTTAGCCCCGCGCATCAGCCTCCCACACGCCGGGGAAGGAGCCTCATCGGCGGCGTGGGGCGCAGTCACGGGTCGCTGTAGCTTTAGCATCAGTCTTAGCAGTATGTAGCAGCTGTGGCTAATGTCACACTTCCTTCCTTCCCCGCTGCTCCTCCAGAACCAGCGGCGCAGGGACCGGGCCCGGGTCCAGGCAGCAGCCCGTCACAGCGGACCAGGCCCCGGCCCCAGCGCCCGGCTCAGCGCGGTACTCACCCGGGGAGACCGTCTTCTCCAGGATGGTGATGAGCTCCATGATTCTGGGCTCAGTCCGCTGCTGTTGCTGCCGCCGCTGTGGGTCCTCGAGGCGGGTGGGGGCGGTTCAGGAGGGCGCCGGGTCCTGTGCGCGGCCTGTGGGGTGCTCCGTGGGTACTCTGCGGGGTGTTCACGGGCTGTTTTGGGGGTGTTTTCGGGTGTTTCAGAGGGAGGATTACACGGCGGCGGTGAAGCTCCTGACACAGAAAAGGGCCGCGCGCTCTTCTCCCGCTGAAGATTATCACGCACACTGACGTCACTACGTCCGCGCGACATGTGTTTTTAAAAATTCACGGGTTTTATTTAAATTATTTTTTTTCTTTTGTCTCTATATTCATATTGTAATATTAAACTATACGTAAGTAAGTTTAACCCCCGCGCGAACGGAGCGCATTTTCTCCAGTTCGGCTTTACCCAAATCTGAAAGCTGCTTGAAAAAAGTGTCAAAATAGCGACAAAAACGGAAAAGGGGAAGCAAAAATGTGACCAAAAAAGACCCGACCAAGAAGCAACAAAAGAGTGACAAAAACGTGGCAGAAAAGCAACAATAATGCAACAAAAAAAAGCCACAAAAAGGTGACGACAACACGACAACACTGCGGTAACGATGTGACAAAAAGTCACGGTCACTTTAGCTTTGAAATGAACCATTTTAGCTTTTTCGATTTAGGTAAAGCTGGAGAAAATGCCCTTGGTCCAGGCGGGGTCTACTGCGACCTCACTAAATATACAACCTATTATATTAACCGGACTCCTCCTCTCTGGCTACGGCGGCCTGACGTCAGCAGGGGGCGCTCGCACAACAGCCTCACAAACGCACCCGCTCTCAAACCTCTGCCTTCAGGATATGAGAGAGTCCAAAACTAGTCACGTTGATTCCCGTCTGCACTCGCGTGTACCTGAAACATGGCGGACTCTCCGCCCTACTCCAATGTTAAACGCAAACCTCACGCCCTGAAGAAAAGTGTGGACTCCCTGTTCCCTCCTGGGGTAAATACTCTGTTCCAACGCGTCGGCCTCGAGGTGAAGAAAAACAGACCTTTAAATATTGCCCCACGTGTGGGATGAGCCACACAGTCAAATCGTTTCTTAGGAGACAAGACCAGAAGTCACGGAGCTATGGATGTAAAACTCGAGACCAGGGACTACGTTTCACGGATTTTATTAAAGATTTATAAAAAACAAACTTTCTCCTTCATAGCCCAACAGAACTACGCATTATTTCAACCCCCCCTGTTATTACACTTTACTGACATAACAAGTTTTCTGTTATTACACTTTACTGACATAACAAGTGATCTGTTATTACACTTTACTGACATAACAAGTGATCTGTTATTACACATTTACTGACATAACAAGTGATCTGTTATTACACTTTACTGACATAACAAGTGATCTGTTATTACACATTTACTGACATAACACGTGATCTGTTATTACACTTTACTGACATAACACGTGATCTGTTATTACACTTTACTGACATAACAAGTGATCTGTTATTACACTTTACTGACATAACAAGTGATCTGTTATTACACTTTACTGACATAACAAGTGATCTGTTATTACACTTTACTGACATAACAAGTGATCTGTTATTACACTTTACTGACATAACAAGTGATCTGTTATTACACTTTACTGACATAACAAGTGATCTGTTATTACACTTTACTGACATAACACGTGATCTGTTATTACACTTTACTGACATAACAAGTGATCTGTTATTACACTTTACTGACATAACAAGTGATCTGTTATTACACTTTACTGACATAACACATGATCTGTTATTACACTTTACTGACATAACACATGATCTGTTATTACACTGTGGTAACTGAGCCCCTGGAATGAATGAACTAAACTTTAGGGGGGTTTCGACAGAACACCGGTCAGAGCGTCTGCGCAGTCACTCAGAGGAAGAGAAGAGAAGAGCGCGCGAGCTTCCGTTCATTCCTCACGGTGGCACAGCGGTTAGCGCTCTCGCTTCACAGCTAGAAGGTCGCGGGTTCGATTCCCACCTGGACGGGGCCTTTCTGTGGAGTTTGCATGTTCTCCCCGTGTCCGTGTAGGTTTCCTCCGGCCTCACACAGACCTGGGCACGTGGAGAAGTCTCTCCTCGTGGTTCTTAAACATCGCGCCGTCTTTGCAGAAGCACAAACTGGAACCAAACTGATGTTTCCAGAGGAAACGTCCATAATCATCTCAGTCCTGACGAAGGATCAGCAGAAACTTCAACAGTGATTTACCTGATTCCATTCCAGGTCAAATGGGCCACCATCAAAGAATAAGAGCTACACACACAATATGTGTTAAGGCAGTAGTACCGTGTACTATATATACTGTTAGTAACCGTGTACTATATATACTGTTAGTAACCGTGTACTATATATACTGTTAGTAACCGTGTACTATATATACTGCTAGTAACCGTGTACTATATATACTGTTAGTAACCGTGTACTATATATACTGTTAGTAACCGTGTACTATATATACTGTTAGTAGCTTTACGTTCTTTTGTTCTGAAGTTACAAATATAAGTTTAGATCAGACTTGTTCCGTTAATTCCCTCCTGCATTAAGTCTAAACCATTGTCCCGCCCACAACATCCACTCCCACCAATCAAATGTTTTGTCTTTTGTTATGGACAGATGAGGAAATGATTTAAAGCCTTTTGCAAACACCTGTGGACCTGGACTGGTCATGTGATCATCTGAACCGGGCCGTGTTCAGCAGCTGCAGTTCATCCTCGAGCTGTTAGGGTTAAACTAAACCTTTAGAGTCTCTGAGCTCGACCGGTCTCACCGTTCACAGCCTCGTCGTTCTTTGATACGGGACCGTCCCGTCAGCGGCTGAAACTAAATCAGAGCTCTGCTTATGGAGTTCACCGTCTGCTGTTTGAATCATTGACCTTACCCATAATGCACCACACTGACGTGCCCTTCGCTCATGATCTAAACACATCCGTCTATCAGTTGATTCGGTTTGAAGTGACCTCCTCAAACATCTGGAACCGCGTTATTCCCCTGATGTGACACAAACATCATAACCACAGTTCAGCCTCTGCGTGTGAACAACGGCTCCAAACTATAGATGTATTGATTATGGGTTCTTTGGTTCGTTCCTCTCCACACCAACACTTTAACAGAACCATGAAACAGATTAACGTTTTGCTTCCGTTTCATTTCCCGCAGCCTCGCGTCTAAACTCGGACACCCAGCAGCTTCTAAACTTCTAAACTAATGTCCCTGCTTTGGATATCTGAATCTGTTCGATACCAGTGGCACCGACTGGACTGGTTTAACGGTTCAGCCTCATTACCGAACGGGCCGGTCCCGACATGAACACTGTCCACAGGCCGCTGACAGGGGGCGCTGACGGGAGAGTTATGCGTCCGACCCTAGAACATCGTGGGCGTCTCCATGGCAACAGAATCCGGTCCGGGTCCCGTTGGCCTTTCAGCTGAACATGTTTCTCGACCTGGAGGGGGCGCTGTGGCGGGACGTCAGAGCCTCGTCCACCTCCACATGTCGGCCGTACTTCATGTTGAGATATATATATATATATATATATATATCTCATTACACAAGGTGACAGCCAAAACATGGTCTGGGGTTTCTCGGCTGATTCAGACTAATGTTGGTGTTCTGAGTCCGAACATCACAGCATTTTGCTCCATCAGGTCAGAGATACAGCCATAGTGTTACGGATTACGTACGACTACGTTATTATGAATTCTGCTTATCAAAGTTGATGGAGTAAATAAAAACGGAATGACTTTGGATACGTTGACTTTTATTTCTTGAGGGTTTCTCAGCTGATGATCCGCAGAAATTTGTTTTTGACGCAAAATCGATTTTTAAAGCATTTCTGTAGCAAAACATCCTGACCTGATTGAGCAAAACCAAAGCAGAGCCTCAACATGAGTCTAATTCAGCTGGAAAACCCGGGACTGTTTTCAAAACATATGTTTTTGTTACCCAGTGTAATGATTTGATGTATTCTAAATGTTATTGTTTATGTTCACAAGTTAAACGTCAGTGGCGAAGCTGATCATGTGACTGACGAGCAACACGTGTGTGAAACACTACAGAGGAAACACGCGTGTGCTGTGTCTTATGCGCTGGGAAACACTTCCTGTTCCTGCTGTGGAACTACAAGACTAAAAACAGTTGGTATTTAGCTTAAACAGAACAAAGGAGACGTGAGTAAAAACAAACCCATAGCTTTATTGTTACAGTAGTCTCTCGAACGTAGCTGCCGAAAGTTGGTCTTTTCTCTTTTTTACTTTTTCTTCCAACTTCTTTACATTTTTTTCATATATTCGTTTTTTCCATCGACACGAACAGAAGAAAATCATATTTGAAAAACAAACAAAACAAGCCCCTTTTTTCACAAAGTATAAAAAGAAGATTTGGCAAAAAGAAGGCGGAGCCGCGAGAATCCAGTGCATTTTTCAAACGACACGCGGCGGCACCTGATTGGATAAGAGCTTTACAGGGACAGGGATATCGTCCAATCAGAGCCCGGCGTTTGTTTCAGATTTATGGCACAAAGAAATATACGATAAAGCGAGAGGGCGGGATCGGCTCCACTGCACCGCCCACATCCACCTCCAAAGCCCCGCCCACATTCACCTCCAAAGCCTCTGGAACGGAGCCTCGTTTGAAAGCCGAGACCCTCGACACTACTCTAAGCTGATGCAAGGGAGAAGCTTAGAGGAGTTCTGTAGGTCTTAGCTTTCAAATGAGGCCTATCGTCTGTAAACCCCAGTCCAGAAGCTTTAGATTTGGGTAAAGCTGGAGAGACTGTGCTCGGTTAATACTGACACCTGAACTAGAGGCCGAGGCCAATTTTTGGGGATTTTTATTGGTTGATGCGAGAGACACACCGATCCCAGACTAGTATCGGATATCGGATCGATACTGGAAAATACGATATCGGGTATCGGCTGCAAATATCCGATACTAAACCGATACCAGTTTTGTCTCAACGCCATAAAAACACGACTTTCACTAAAGTGAATATGGGTCGTTTTAAAGCTCAGAACCTGGAGAATCAACCGCTGAGTTAGTCTTAAGCAATACCATGCTAAAGCTAGCGTTAGCATGCTAAAACTAGCGGTAGCATGCTACCGCTAGCATGCTAACGAAAACTAATCAAGGCTGGGTCAGAGACTATGAAGCCAAGTGTTTGTGTTTTGGTTTAAGATCTGACACTTCCTGTGAGTCGTTTGTATTAAAGTCATAAACCCGACGATGTTCAGTGAAGAAAAGTTTATCCAAGAGTTTATCCAGAGATATCATTGATCCGTAACATCATGACAATAACATACAAGTTGATTGATCTTAAAATGGAGAAGATACTCAGATACTTTTAAGAGTCTCTTGGTATCGGTAAACATTGGATATCGGCAGATACTTAAACCCCAGTATCGGTATCGAAAAAGCTGGATCGGTGCGTCTGTAGTTGTGGATTTGTCTATAATCCTGTGAAAGCATAAACACTTGGCCACCACTATATTATTACTTCAGGTGATTCATAGATTATTTCCCTGCTTCGATTAGCTGCCGTTAGCATTAGCATGCTTCCGTTAGCATTAGCATGCTGTTGCTAGCCGCGGCATTTGTGCAGCGATCAGAAATCCACTTGCGGTTAAACCTAACTGAGATGCTGAGCTTCATAATGACATCACTTCCTGAAGCTCGAGTTCCTCCGTCCCGGACGTTTGAGCAGAATCAAAACTACAGGTTTTTAAACGGTATTAAATAAGCCTCAGAAAAACAATGTTTCCATTTGCTCTGACATGTAAGAGGAAGATCCTCAGGTTGGACGATTACGATTCTAATCGATTTCATTGGAAATAAACTTAAAAAGGTCTCCTGATCTTTCATACGAGTTCTGCTCATTAATATTTAGATTCAAAACGGTTATTTCTATTTTAAATATTCTGTGTCTGCTCTCAAAAGTAAAACGTCTTAATAGTAAGCCTTTAGTTTTATCATCCTCGAGCTCAGCTGTGATGGACAACCGTCTCCATGGAGACTCAAGGGGAAAGGGGCGGGATTTAAGGGGCGGAGTTAAATGCTCAGCGTGAGAGAAACAGACCGGAGGGGGGGGGGGGGGAACTCCATCACACACAACGAAAGCACACGGCCTTCGTAAAGCAGCAGCAGCACAATATAACACTTATTATAATCATATTTAATCAGAGCGGTTCCTTTGGCCGACGACTGAAGTGAAGTTTGGAGGATTTAGTCTCAGATTTAGTTTGAGTCAGACTCTGATGGAAACATTGTTTGGACCGTATCAGTTTAGAGTAAATCGAAACCGTGGAAGGACTCGTTTTAAAGCTAAAACAGGAAGTCTCTTTAACTCTCCCGGAAACATCGGCTTTAGATCCCCAAATATCGGCCCGATATATCGGTCGCCCTCTAACCTATGTGTGGGCTTTTCTCGGGGGCAGTGCAGTAAAGAGAACCCGTCACTCCAAACATCTCAGACTCGTTTGAACTTCTCGTCCTCAGTGCAGCCACTTCACACAAAGTATAAAAACATCACAATGAAAACCCGACGTTTAGGAATCAGTAAAAAACAAAACCTCGGACGATCGTGGGGAAAGACTCGCAATAAATAACAACAAAGTCCTGAGAAAAAGAAACAAAAAACTCAAATCCATCGAGGCTCAGATTCAAAACGTAAAAGTGAGATATGTGTGGGAGGAACTCTGAACCGTTTAAGGCGAAACGCTGCAGTTCATCTGGGACTGTTGGTCCAGAGGTCAGAGGTCAGACATGAATCAGATACAGTGTGGACTTTAGTTTAGTTTCACACGGGATTAGAACCACCTGGAGATGTTTCCACAGATAATGACCTGTTATTCCGGACTTTAGCGAGAGGTCATTTCTTAATCAGCGTCGGGTCTGTGGGATTCAGCTCCCACAGAAACCGTTTCCTTTAATCCGTTCGCTCTGAAACGGGTCAAATACATATTGAGTCCATGTTATTTAGAACATCGGACTAAAACTAAACAATCACGATTATTCAAACGATTATTTGTTGCCTTTAAAAAAAGTCTATCTTTGTTTTATTTATTCATTAATCAATAACCTGCTGATTATTTTCTGAACAGTCATAAAAGTACAAATGATTTCCTTCCTCGAATGAGGAGGTCTCTGTTTCACACCCGCCCCCTGCTGGCCAGCCCTCACACCTGCGCGGCCTGATGACATCATCACACAGCGCCGGTTGTTTTCATGTCGGGCAAAAGCACGAGCCGTGAAATACTGCACGTCTGCTTTGGTCGGTGAGATCGTCTGTGAGGCAGAATCACCAGAGCCATTTATCCTTTGTTTGGAATCAGTAAAAGAAAAGAAAAAGTGTAATAAGGGAAATTGTAATTGCACAGCCCGACTAAAACCCCCCTTCCACACCCCAACAGAAGCTCCGAGGACGCCAGTGATTTGACTTTTTACCCAAGGTCGTTCTAATCCCGTGTGGTCCGCGTGGGCCGCGTGGTCCGAGTGGTCCATGTGGTCCGCGTGGTCAGTGTGGTCCGCGTGGTCCGTGTGGTCAGTGTGGTCCGCGTGGGCCGCGTGGTCCGAGTGGTCCATGTGGTCCGCGTGGTCCGTGTGGTCCGAGTGGTCCGCGTGGTCCGCGTGGTCAGTGTGGTCCGCGTGGTCCGTGTGGTCAGTGTGGTCCGCGTGGGCCGCGTGGTCCGAGTGGTCCATGTGGTCCGCGTGGTCCGTGTGGTCCGAGTGGTCCGCGTGGTCCGAGTGGTCCATGTGGTCCGCGTGGTCCGCGTGGTCCGCGTGGTCCATGTCTCTATCACTTTAAATATCGGCCTTTTTAATCGCCCAGTAGTGGATGTATTACTGCTGTTTTGTGTTTTTGTCTGTACACTTTGAGATGTGTCAAGTGCAATACAAATAAAATGTATTATTATTATATCGATAATACCCGGATATCGGCCTGGTCTTTACAGAAGCATGTGTTAAAAATAAAATATAAAAAAAGGGTTAAAAAAACATTCAAAATCCACAAATAGAAACCTAGAAATGGACACAAATTTTGCCGAATTTCATAATGGACAAAACTCTTAACTTTAAATGAAACAAACTGCTGCTTTAAATGAAACAAACTGCTGCTTTAAATGAGCTGCTCATGTATGGAGGTCAGTGGTCCAGGTGTGACTCCTTAAACACGTGGTCCGTCCCCTGCAGCGCCTCGCCTTACTGTTCACTGTAACGGGAGTAAAGGTCGTAAACATCTGCCTGAAAACGAGGTGGGGGGAAAGTCGAACACGGCCCACGCACTTTAATAAATCCATCCGTGGGCCGTTAAGTTAAGAATCATCACTTTAATACTTTCAATCTCAGGAGGAAACGTCAGGAATCTTCTTCCAAACACTCAAACTGTTCTGCGGTGATACTGTTAGCCTAGCTTAGCGGAATGACGATTGCGGTAATCCCGGGCTGTGATTGGCTGCAGCCCGAGCGTGGAGCGAGGTGATTGGCCGAGAGGATGATGACGTCATTTACAGATATTTACACAGAAATATGTACAAGAGTCAATTCTCCTTTTTGTACCGAGGACGAGACGGAGCAATAAGTGCCAGGTTTAGGAGGAGAGGGCCTATACTGGGCCTTAACTGGGGCAAAACTGGGCCTTAACTTAGGCTAAACTTGGGCCTTAATTTAGGCTAAACTTGGGCCATAATTTGGGCTAAACCTTTGGCAAACACATTGAGTTATTTATCTCCGTAACCATCAGCACAGCCCTTTGTGAAGGTTTGTTCCTTCAGAAAAAGTAAACGTGGCATTTATCGCGTCCAGCCTCAAAGAAAACGCCTCTGGGATAATTATGTACAGGAAGTGACATCACGGCGTTCCCCTCACATTAATAATAATAAATACTTCTTGCATGGCGGGAGTAGTGTAGTCTTTAGCTGTTCTTTAGCAGCGGCCTGTCGTCGGGCGGACAGGAGGACGGGGCGGGGGCGGCTGCAGAGGAGGATGATGGGAAATGTAGGATCTGGGCGGAGTCTGAGGAGAGCTGAGAGCAGCAGCGCAGGTCCACGGTCTGAAGAGAAGAGCAGCGACGCAAGAGGGGCACGCACTGGTCCGTCAGCCGCACGCAGCCTGGACACAACGGAGAGCAAGATTAAAGCACGAAGACACAACCTAGACACACTGATGTTACAGTGGCTCTTCACGCTCGGTTTACCTGCCGGACACAACCGCTCTTCACGCTCTGTTTACCTGCCAGACTCTTCGCGTTTGGTTTACCTGCCAGACTCAACCGCTCTTCACGCTCTGTTTACCTGCCAGACTCTTCGCGCTCTGTTTACCTGCCAGACTCTTCGCGCTCTGTTTACCTGCCAGACTCGGCCGCTCTTCGCGCTCCATTTACCTGCCAGGCTCTTCGCGCTCCGTTTACCTGCTACCTGCCAGACTCTTCGCGCTCCGTTTACCTGCCGGACTCTTCGCGCTCCGTTTACCTGCCGGACTCTTCGCGCTCCGTTTACCTGCCGGACTCTTCGCGCTCCGTTTACCTGCCGGACTCTTCGCGCTCCGTTTACCTGCCGGACTCTTCGCGCTCCGTTTACCTGCCAGACTCGGTCACTCTTCGCGCTCCGTTTACCTGCCGGACTCTTCGCGCTCCGTTTACCTGCCGGTCTCTTCGCGCTCCGTTTACCTGCCAGACTCGGTCACTCTTCGCGCTCCGTTTACCTGCCGGTCTCTTCGCGCTCCGTTTACCTGCCAGACTCTTCGCGCTCCGTTTACCTGCCAGACTCTTCGCGCTCCGTTTACCTGCCAGACTCTTCGCGCTCCGTTTACCTGCCAGACTCTTCGCGCTCCGTTTACCTGCCAGACTCTTCGCGCTCCGTTTACCTGCCGGACTCTTCGCGCTCCGTTTACCTGCCGGACTCTTCGCGCTCCGTTTACCTGCCAGACTCGGTCACTCTTCGCGCTCCGTTTACCTGCCGGTCTCTTCGCGCTCCGTTTACCTGCCGGACTCTTCGCGCTCCGTTTACCTGCCGGACTCTTCGCGCTCCGTTTACCTGCCAGACTCTTCGCGCTCCGTTTACCTGCCGGACTCTTCGCGCTCGGTTTACCTGCCGGACTCTTCGCGCTCGGTTTACCTGCCGGACTCTTCGCGCTCCGTTTACCTGCCAGACTCTTCGCGCTCCGTTTACCTGCCGGACTCTTCGCGCTCCGTTTACCTGCCGGACTCTTCGCGCTCGGTTTACCTGCCGGACTCTTCGCGCTCGGTTTACCTGCCGGACTCTTCGCGCTCCGTTTACCTGCCGGACTCTTCGCGCTCCGTTTACCTGCCGGACTCTTCGCGCTCCGTTTACCTGCCGGACTCTTCGCGCTCCGTTTACCTGCCGGACTCTTCGCGCTCGGTTTACCTGCCGGACTCTTCGCGCTCGGTTTACCTGCCGGACTCTTCGCGCTCCGTTTACCTGCCGGACTCTTCGCGCTCCGTTTACCTGCCAGCCCCAGCTGTGTGAGCCGCTCTTCGCGCTCCGTTTACCTGCCGGACTCTTCGCGCTCGGTTTACCTGCCGGACTCTTCGCGCTCCGTTTACCTGCCGGACTCTTCGCGCTCCGTTTACCTGCCGGACTCTTCGCGCTCCGTTTACCTGCCGGACTCTTCGCGCTCCGTTTACCTGCCGGACTCTTCGCGCTCCGTTTACCTGCCAGACTCGGTCACTCTTCGCGCTCCGTTTACCTGCCGGACTCTTCGCGCTCCGTTTACCTGCCGGTCTCTTCGCGCTCCGTTTACCTGCCAGACTCGGTCACTCTTCGCGCTCCGTTTACCTGCCGGTCTCTTCGCGCTCCGTTTACCTGCCAGACTCTTCGCGCTCCGTTTACCTGCCAGACTCTTCGCGCTCCGTTTACCTGCCAGACTCTTCGCGCTCCGTTTACCTGCCAGACTCTTCGCGCTCCGTTTACCTGCCAGACTCTTCGCGCTCCGTTTACCTGCCGGACTCTTCGCGCTCCGTTTACCTGCCGGACTCTTCGCGCTCCGTTTACCTGCCAGACTCGGTCACTCTTCGCGCTCCGTTTACCTGCCGGTCTCTTCGCGCTCCGTTTACCTGCCGGACTCTTCGCGCTCCGTTTACCTGCCGGACTCTTCGCGCTCGGTTTACCTGCCGGACTCTTCGCGCTCCGTTTACCTGCCGGACTCTTCGCGCTCCGTTTACCTGCCGGACTCTTCGCGCTCCGTTTACCTGCCGGACTCTTCGCGCTCGGTTTACCTGCCGGACTCTTCGCGCTCCGTTTACCTGCCGGACTCTTCGCGCTCCGTTTACCTGCCGGACTCTTCGCGCTCCGTTTACCTGCCGGACTCTTCGCGCTCCGTTTACCTGCCGGACTCTTCGCGCTCGGTTTACCTGCCGGACTCTTCGCGCTCCGTTTACCTGCCGGACTCTTCGCGCTCCGTTTACCTGCCGGACTCTTCGCGCTCCGTTTACCTGCCGGACTCTTCGCGCTCCGTTTACCTGCCGGACTCTTCGCGCTCCGTTTACCTGCCAGCCCCAGCTGTGTGAGCCGCTCTTCGCGCTCCGTTTACCTGCCGGACTCTTCGCGCTCGGTTTACCTGCCGGACTCTTCGCGCTCCGTTTACCTGCCGGACTCTTCGCGCTCCGTTTACCTGCCGGACTCTTCACGCTCCGTTTACCTGCCGGTCTCTTCGCGCTCCGTTTACCTGCCGGACTCTTCGCGCTCCGTTTACCTGCCAGACTCTTCGCGCTCCGTTTACCTGCCAGACTCTTCGCGCTCCGTTTACCTGCCGGTCTCTTCGCGCTCCGTTTACCTGCCAGACTCTTCGCGCTCCGTTTACCTGCCAGACTCTTCGCGCTCCGTTTACCTGCCAGACTCTTCGCGCTCGGTTTACCTGCCAGCCCCAGCTGTGTGAGCCGCTCTTCGCGCTCCGTTTACCTGCCGGACTCTTCGCGCTCCGTTTACCTGCCGGACTCTTCGCGCTCCGTTTACCTGCCGGACTCTTCACGCTCCGTTTACCTGCCGGTCTCTTCGCGCTCCGTTTACCTGCCAGACTCTTCGCGCTCCGTTTACCTGCCGGACTCTTCGCGCTCCGTTTACCTGCCAGACCCAGCTGTGTGAGCCGCTCTTCGCGCTCCGTTTACCTGCCGGACTCTTCGCGCTCCGTTTACCTGCCGGACTCTTCGCGCTCCGTTTACCTGCCGGACTCTTCGCGCTCCGTTTACCTGCCGGACTCTTCGCGCTCCGTTTACCTGCCAGACCCAGCTGTGTGAGCCGCTCTCTCTGCGGGGACAGCCCTGAGGTGAGGGTGGCGATGCTCTGGTCAGACAGCAGGGGGCAGTAGCTCAGGTCCAGCCTCTGCAGGTGCGGCGTGAAGCGCGGCAGCAGACGACACACCGCGTCCGTCAGCTCCAAACCGGCCAATCGCAGCTCAGTGATGCTCTGGAACCGCCCACCTCTGCTGTCGCCGTGTGCTGTCGGCCAATCAGAACACATGAACCGCATTACCCAAATCTAAAAGCTTCTTGATGAAGAGCGCCAAGAACAACACAAATGTGACAAAAACTACAAAAGAGCAACAAAGTAACAAACTCTACAAATGCAATAAAAAAGCCACAAACAATTAGATTAAATAGTGAGGGTCAGTTCAGATCAGTTTTGTAGGCCTTAGCTTTCAAATGAGGCGTGACACTGGCCTGTTAAGTGAATGAGTCAAACTGAACATTACCTTTATCTATGTCCCCGTCAGCGGCTTGAAAAAAATTATAATTATTATTTTTAAATTCATGCAGTTCTTATATTTGAAGAGCTTCATGGCGCTAGGCTAGTGCTATGCTAATGCTAGGCTAATGCTAGGCTAGTGCATGTCTATGGTATCAGTTAGCCTGCATTAAAACAGTCTGACTCCACAGTCTGAGGTAAATCACGTATAACTCCAGACTAACCATAGAAACGTCTGTGTTGATAGAATAATGTTTGAAATATAACTGACCTCATCACATGAATTACTGCATTTTGAGGGACTATTTTCTCACAGATCACTCCGCCGCTGCGTTAGCTTACGCCACGAGGCTGATGCTGCTCAAATATAAGTTATTTTAAATGATTCTATTAACACAGACGTTTATATCGTTAGTCTGGCGTTATAAGTGATTTGCCTCAGGTGCACTGTGGAGTCAGACTGTTTTTAATGCAGGCTAACTGATACCATAGACATACACTAGCCTAGCATTAGCCTAGCATTAGCCACTTAGCTCTTCAAAAAGAACTGCATGAATTTAAGACTATCTCCAGAATCAACAACACTCTGGATAACGAGGACATGAGGCCCAACGTCAAACATCCTGAACCATCCCTTTAAAAGCTCCGTTACCGATGAACCCTCGTGGTCCTAAAGTATCAACTCTGTACACGAGTTTATATTGTTCATACTTTAGTATTTGAAGTATTTTTACAGGTGAAGATGCAAAGCATTTAATTTTACAATGACTTTTAGACCAAAGGTTTATAGGTTTATAGTTTTATAGTTTTATAGGTTTATAGGTTTATAGGTTTATAGTTCCTGTGGATCAAACCGATGAAAAGAGTTTCAGTAAATATTGTGTATATTTAAAAGAGGATTCCCTTTTTTTTTTGCCGTGGGATTGAAATCGGTATCGAGAATCGAGTTTTATTTTCAGCATCGAAATCAAGATAATGTGAAACATTTATGGAAAACATATTTTTACTTGTTTCAATGTAAGTGGCCATGACGTAAAAGCACAACATGTATAACGATGCATCACTGGGATTTCAGGTTAGTTCCATTCCTGAGAAGCAGCTGCTGTTCTTTATATTCCATCCCTTTATATGGACATGCTGCTAATAATATAATATAATATAATATAATCCTCTATTGACCTCACAGCGGGGGGCGGGGCTCACCTGTGCGGGAGTCAGGGGGCGGGGCCAGCAGCTCCTTCAGGTGCGAGTCCTTCAGGTCCTCGACTCGACTCAGATCCAGCAGCTTCAGACACGGACACGACGTCTGACACAGCGCTGAGACGGACGACCAGAGGCACCCGGACAGGAACAGCTGCTCCAGCCCTGAAACGCAGAGCAACGAGCGTGAAACGCAGAGGAACGAGCGTGAAACAAGTCTGACCCGGAGAGGAACAGCTGCTCCAGCCCTGAAACGCAGAGCAACGAGCGTGAAACGAGTCCGACCCGGACAGGAACAGCTGCTCCAGCCCTGAAACGCAGAGCAACGAGCGTGAAACGCAGAGGAACGAGCGTGAAACAAGTCTGACCCGGAGAGGAACAGCTGCTCCAGCCCTGAAACGCAGAGAAACGAGCGTGAAACGCAGAGGAACGAGCGTGAAACGCAGAGGAACGAGCGTGAAACGCAGAGAAACGAGCGTGAAACGCAGAGAAACGAGCGTGAAACGAGTCCGACCCGGAGAGGAACAGCTGCTCCAGCCCTGAAACGCAGAGCAACGAGCGTGAAACGCGGAGAAACGAGCGTGAAACGCAGAGCAACGAGCGTGAAACACAGAGAAACAAGCGTGAAACAAGTCTGACCCGGAGAGGAACAGCTGCTCCAGCCCTGAAAGGCAGAGAAACGAGCGTGAAACGCAGAAGAACGAGCATGAAACAAGTCCGACCCGGAGAGGAACAGCTGCTCCAGCCCTGAAAGGCAGAGAAACGAGTGTGAAACGCAGAGGAACAGGAGTGAAACACAGACGCACAAGAGTTGACCCTGCAAACACCTGAATCTGTGTCCACACTTTTACAGCTGGTATTAGTTTCACACACGTACTTTCTTTATTTCCTGTTAAAATCCTTAGTGTTTCTCCCCAGGCCCTCAGCTGCCTGTAGCTCCGCCCCTGGTCCTGCTCCGTCTGTAGCTTCTGCCTCACACTGAGGGATACAGACTCCATCACTGAAGTCCAGACTTTAGCAGGACTCCTCTGTTACACATGAGGAAAAGGCGACGTGTGATCGGATCGTTTACTTTTCTCTCCACAAACCCAGCGTAACGCCATCTCGGATTGTTCTCAAATAAAAAAGGATCCATATTCATGAGTATACGTTTGTAGAGTTCTTAATTTTGTATAAACAGCAGGTTCGTTTTTCAACACCTTTCTCTCTCCCCGACCCCATTATCAGACGAGCTGCGACCGACATGTCTGATATTCTCTCTTTGAACCATCGCACAGTGGACACGATTTTACAATCCCAACGTCTTCAGGGTTAGGTCTAAAGCTCTGAGACAAAGATCAACACTGTGTGAGCTGAATGGGCTAAAGAATATCCTCACACTGTGGATCAAACTGGAGGAGAGCCCGAGCCCACGATGGAGGCGCATTGCAAAGTCCTACTGAAGCTGTGAGCCCAGCCTTACCCTGCAGCCGGTTGAGGAGCCACATGAGCTGCTTCTTGGAGATGTTGGTGGAGCCCAGGTTCAGGGAGACGGGCTGACGGCGGATGATCCCGCTGAGCATCGGCGCCGAGATGGAGCGCTGTCGACTCAGGTCGATGTGCGCCCACAGGCGTTTGTCACAGCACCTGCAACCACAGACATATATTATTTATTATACAATGATATATAGAAATAATACATTTATATAGATATGTGTATGTGGGTATACGGGTATGTGGGTATATGTGTATGTGGGTATACGTGTATATGGGCATGTGGGTATGTGGGTATACGTGTACATGTGTATGTGGGTATACGTGTACATGTGTATGTGGGTATACGTGTACATGTGTATGTGGGTATATGGGTATACGTGTATATGGGCATGTGGGTATACGTGTATATGGGCATGTGGGTACACGGGTATGTGTGTATATGTATGTGGGTATACGGGTATGTGGGTGTATGTGGGTATACGGGTATGTGAGTATACGTGTATATGTGTATGTGGGTATACGTGTATATGGGCATGTGGGTAAACGGGTATGTGGGTATGTGGGTAAACGGGTATGTGGGTATGTGGGTATACGTGTATATGGGCATGTGGGTAAACGGGTATGTGGGTATGTGGGTATACGTGTATATGGGTATGTGGGTAAACGGGTATATGTGTATGTGGGTATAGCTACCAGCGGCTCCAGGTGCGGCACACCCTCATGCAGACGGTGCTGGTTTGTGTACGTGTATACAGGTATACATGTATAGGGGTGTATGTGGGTACACAGGTATGTGGGTATATGTGTATACGTGTATATGGGCATGTGGGTACACGGGTATGTGGGTACACGGGTATATGTGTATAGCTACCAGCGGCTCCAGGTGCGGCACACCCTCATGCAGACGCACAGCTCGCGGTGGCTGAGGTGGGCGAACACTCGGACCCAGGTGTCGCGGTGCAGGATGTGGGCGTGGCCGGAGGTGAGGGGCAGGAGGGCGGGCTCGGGGCAGAGGGGCGGAGGCTTCACCAGGTGGCGCTCCAGAGGCCGTGGGGGCCTGGGGGGGCAGGGCGGGGCCGGCGGCCTGCAGCGAGGGAGGGGAAGGGACACGCCCCCCACGCTCCCGTTAGACACACCCCCGGGGCCGCCGTTGGACGAGGACAGCGAGGAGGCGGAGCCGAGGCGCGGGCCGGATGAGGGTTTGGAGCGAAGCTTCGAGCGGCTCCTGGAACAGAGACGACAAAGACAGTCAGTAAAAAGTATAAACATCTGCAAACATCTGCTGCAGATTAACGACATCAATGAGGGAAATTACATTTTATGTTTTCACATAAAAATAAGGCGTTTAAAACAAACATTTTCCAAAATGTCCAACATTTTCAGCCACACCGACATTGACTCTTATAGAAAGTAAATGGCAGCGAGCTGGCTGACCCCTGGGGGGCGCCAGTGTCTAACAGGGCAGAAACAATGGTACCCTCTGATGAGGAAAGGGTCACCTTCTCCTGGACCAGGATGTTTTCATCTTAGGTGAAGGTTCTTGGCAAGAAATCTTCTTTCTGGCAAAGTTAGGTCCATGAGTCATCGTCTGTACTATGTAGTCCAAGTGTATGACGTTTAGTCTTTCGATGGATGGATGAATAGATGGATGAATGGATGGATGGATGAATGGATGGATGAATGGATGGATGGATGAATGGATGGATGAATGAATGGATGGATGAATGAATGGATGGATGAATGGATGAATGGATGAATGGATGAATGGATGAATGGATGGATGGATGAATGGATGGATGAATGGATGAATGAATGAATGGATGGATGAATGGATGGATGGATGAATGGATGGATGAATGAATGGATAGATGGATGGATGAATGGATGGATGGATAGATGGATGAATGGATGGATGAATGGATGAATGGATGGATGGATGGATGGATGGATGGATGGATGGATGAATGAATGGATGGATAGATGAATGGATGGATAGATGGATGAATAGATGGATGGATAGATGGATGAATGGATGGATGGATAGATGAATGAATAGATGAATGGATGAATGGATGAATGAATGGATGGATGAATGGATGGATGAATGGATGAATGGATGGATGGATGGATGGATGGATGAATGGATGGATGGATGAATGGATGGATGGATGGATGGATGGATGAATGGATGGATGGATGAATGGATGGATGAATGGATGAAGCTCCAGGATCTATTGCTCTGTAGGATTTCACTGCTGACGGATCCTCTCAGCAGAAAACCTACAGAACCATTGATGGAGGAGCGTTGTAAAGACCACTGTGATCAAATGTAAAGGGTGTGTTTGACCTTGTAGTGACCCCGTGGCTGACCACTCACAGTCACTGGGTCCCTACAAGGTCAAACACATGCAAATATCAACTGCTTTTCCACATGAAAAGTTCCATAACGCACCTTTAAAAGGCTGTATTCAATTACATGAGGAACTGAAGTCAATGAAGTATAAAACGCTGTGCTCTGATTGGTTACCTGGCGCTGGCCTTGGCCCCGCCCCCTGAGGCCGTGCTGAGCCTGTGATTGGCCGAGGCGTTCTCCTTCTCGCCGCCCGCCGTTCTCCTGACGCTCCGCGAGTCGGTGCCGTTGCTGCGCTTCGTCGCGAACACGTCATGTGGTCCGGACGCCGACATCTGGTTGGTGGAGAGCGGAGAGGGGAGGGACGACTTCCTGTCTCTGCGCTCCTCCGTCTGAGAGAGGGGGAGAGTTCAGCAGCGTCGAGACTGAAGCTTCAGAATCAGACTAGTCTTTATCCACAGTGGTCGAGTAACGATTAAAACATCTCGGCATAATTTCACTCCAGATTTTGTCGTCGACTAAACACGACACAAAGAAAATGGCTGCTTTGGGTAATTATCGTCTATACGTCAGACTCACCTCGTCTTCGTCCGTTTCCATGGTTTTCCTCTTGAGCTGAAGCCCCTCCCCCTTCCTCTTCGGCTCCTCCCTCTCCTCTTCGCGCTCGTTGGCCGCGTCGTCCGAGTCGTCGCTGGCGCTGAAGCCGAGCTCGGCCAGTCGTCGCTCGCGCTCCTTCTCGCGCTCCTTCTCCCGTTCACGCTCGCGCTCTTTCTCGCGCTCGCTGCGGCCGCGGTCCCTGTGGGCGGAGCCAGAGGTTAAACAGCTTAAAAGCACATGTTCCCCCCCCACCCTCTCCCTCCCCCTCGCGGAGTCTGGTTGGAGGAAAAATGGCCACAGAGGGTTTTTTTCTTAAATTCATGCAGTTCTTATATTTGAAGAGCTTAGTGGCGCTAGGCTAATGCTAGGCTAGTGCATGTCTATGGTATCAGTTAGCCTGCATTAAAAACAGTCTGACTCCACAGTGCACCTGAGGCAAAACACTTATAACACATGTCTGTGTCGATAGAATCATTTTAGAAATATAACTGACCTTGTATCACATGAATTACTGCATTTTGAGGGACTATTTTCTCGCAGATCACTCCGCCGCTGCGTTCGCTTACAGCCACGAAGCTAATGCTGCTCAAATATAAGTTATTTTAAATGCAAAATGGTTAAAATTATTCTATCGATAGGGCCTCATTTCCTAGTTATCCAGAGTGTTATTGATGTCTGGAGATATTTTTGTCTTAAATTCATGCAGTTCTTATATTTGAAGAGCTTAGTGGCGCTAGGCTAATGCTAGGCTAACGCATGTCTATGGTATCAGTTAGCCTGCATTAAAAACATAGGGTTCAAAGTGTGTGAGAAAAGTAGCGTCTTATATAGCTGTGTTTCAGTGACATCACGGCGTTCTAAAGCCTATAATATCATACAGAGGTAAAATGATTTTGTTTTTGAGGAGATGTTTGGTCTTGTACAGAGAGATCATGGACCCGGTGACTGATATTAATGATCATTTTAATAATTCATAAATCTTCTACTTAGATACGACTTGGGAAAGTGTAATGCAGGTAATAAACCAACGGGCTCCTCCCCCGCTGGGTCCTGTGACATCATCACATTCTGGAACCTGAAAACGACCTATAGCGGGAATGACAGGCGTTTGGAGTGAAGACACATTAAGGCGGCGTACCTGTGGGCGGGGCTGAAGGCCTCGGTGGGCGTGGCTGCTCTCTGATTGGCTGCGTCGCTGTCGGAGTCGGAGGAGTCGGACTCTGAGGAGGACGAGGACGAGGACGTGGACGGCCGGCGCTCCAGGAGACACATCCTCTTAAACCGCTCCAGCTTCTCCCGCTGGTGAGAGCGCTGGTCCTGATTGGACGACCCAGAGGCCCCGCCCCCCGAGGACCCGCCCCCTGAACCAGACTGAGACGAGCCCTGGGACCCGGAGCCGGAGCCCGGACCGGACTCTTCCTTAGGTTTCTGACGCAGAGACAAATCACAGACGTTTAGAGATAATCCTTTATGATCCTCATGTATCAGGTGCATGTGCAGGGCTGGGCGATATCGTTTCAAACATCTACATTTGCTTTGTCCTTCAGGAAATCCTCATTATTTGGAGATAAACTCGATGCCGTAAAAAACAGCCTTAGTGACGATAAACAATAATATTGTTTTTAATAATCGTGATCATCGCACTGGAAGAGAATCTCTGAATCCACCAGAAACTCCCTCTGCTGTGACGTACCTCGGTGCATGATGGTGTTACACCACCAGGGGGCGCTCTGCCGCTGTCAGGGCGAGTGGACAAACATAAAAGCTTCTTGAAAAAGCGTCTAAATAGCAACAAAACACTGACAAAACATCTTTTTTATTTAAATGTAAAAAGTTACTTTTGAGGTCATTTCCCAAGATAAAAAAAAAAGTGCTTGTACATTGTTTACATTTTATTCTATGTCCTTTCGGGGCTTCCGTAGATTAGCCTAATGTTGGCTGCCATTATTGAATTTCCCCATGGCTGTTTGGATTTTCCTCATATTCATGTTTAATATTGATCAGTTTATGAGTCTGTGTTCTGCTTAAAACACAAGGAGCCAAAATCAGCATTTAAGGCAAAGGTCAGGACTTTCTACAAACAGACCAACTGATGCTTTACCTAAACCGTTTAGGCTAAACTCAACTGTTACCTTTAGCTAGGGTTGGATTTTCTTATTTACAAAGTGCCAAAGGGATTTAAACTAATGCACTAGTTAAACTTACTCGCTCTGTAGCAGCTCCTGTTTCTCCTGTTGAGCGCAAAACGCGGACTGGATCCGTAAAAAAACGCGGACTGGATTGAACAGGCGTAGTAACTCAGAAAACCGGAACGGATTAATATTTGGTAAAGACGCTCGTTTTAACGATCGGTGATTAACGCTGTGTATTAAAAAACTCTCGTCCTGAGAGGGCGGGGGCGCTGATGGCGGGGGCGCTGATGGCGGGGGCGCTGATATGATCTTGTCGACGATATATCGGCCCAGCTCTGAATATGTATGTATTAAATATGACATCACAAACATATCGGACGGATGTGACGGAGAACGAACCTTCTTGAGGCGTTTCTCGTGATTCCCTTTGATCTGAAACAGAAACATCAAGTTATGAAACGCTGAATATACGAGACGCCAACTCTGCCCGCAGGAATATCGAACAAACGATTACAGACATCGTTACTAAAGATTCAAACCCCGTTAAACGATTCCTGTACGATACCGACCATAACGTTTAGGCACAACTGGGATCGGAAAATAAAAGAATCGAAAGCAGGAAAAAGGATTAAAGGGCGAGGCTTTCAACTCAAATCATAATGTTTTTTTCTTTTACAAAATTTTTCTCGAATTTCTCAAATTTTTTCCAATTTTCCCCACGGTTTATTCAGTTATTTCATATTTTCTTCTTTCCTCCCAAACAAATGAGTATCAGTATCGGTATCGGTATCGGTACATAACCAGCTCTAAGTAAGTAAGAGTAAAGGCGGACCTTCTTCTTGCCGCTGTCCGTCGCCGCCTCCTTCTCCTTCTTCCTCTTGTGCCCGTCGTTGCTCCGCCCCTCCGCTCTTCCGTCCGGTGTCCGTCCCTCCCCCGCTCTTCCCTCGCCGCCGCGGCCCACCTCCGCCCGGCCCTCGCCGCCGCGCGACACCTCCTCTCCCGCGGGGGGCGCCTTCTTCTTGGGCGGCGGGTCGTCCGTGATCTTCCAGCGCCCGACCTCGCCGTTGTCAAGGCGACGCTTCCCCGAGCCGTCCGTCTGGTCCTGCGGCGAGAGAGGGACGTCATCCGCATACCCCACATTCAACTGTGACCTCATCCGCATACCCCACATTCAACTGTGACCTCATCCGCACGCCCCACATTTAACAGGGACGTCATCCGCATACCCCACATTTAACTGTGACGTCATCCGCACGCCCCACCTTTAACTGTGACCTCATCCGCACACCCCACATTTAACTGTGACCTCATCCGCACACCCCACATTTAACAGGGACATCATCCGCACACCCCGCATTTAACAGGGACCTCATCCGCACACCCCACATTTAACTGTGACCTCATCCGCACGCCCCGCATTTAACTGTGACCTCATCCGCACGCCCCACATTTAACTGTGACCTCATCCGCACACCCCACCTTTAACTGTGACCTCATCCGCACACCCCACCTTTAACTGTGACCTCATCCGCACACCCCGCATTTAACTGTGACCTCATCCGCACACCCCGCATTTAACAGTGACCTCATCCGCACACCCCACCTTTAACTGTGACCTCATCCGCACACCCCGCATTTAACTGTGACCTCATCCGCACACCCCGCATTTAACAGTGACCTCATCCGCACACCCCACCTTCAACTGTGACCTCATCCGCACACCCCACATTTAACTGTGACCTCATCCGCACGCCCCACATTTAACAGTGACCTCATCCGCACACCCCACCTTTAACTGTGACCTCATCCGCACACCCCGCATTTAACTGTGACCTCATCCGCACACCCCGCATTTAACAGTGACCTCATCCGCACACCCCACCTTCAACTGTGACCTCATCCGCACACCCCACATTTAACTGTGACCTCATCCGCACGCCCCACATTTAACTGTGACCTCATCCGCACGCCCCACATTTAACTGTGACCTCATCCGCACGCCCCGCATTTAACTGTGACCTCATCCGCACACCCCACATTTAACTGTGACCTCATCCGCACACCCCGCATTTAACTGTGACCTCATCCGCACGCCCCACATTTAACTGTGACCTCATCCGCACGCCCCACCTTCAACTGTGACCTCATCCGCACACCCCACATTTAACTGTGACATCATCCGCACACCCCGCATTTAACAGGGACCTCATCCGCACACCCCACATTTAACTGTGACCTCATCCGCACGCCCCGCATTTAACTGTGACCTCATCCGCACGCCCCACATTTAACTGTGACCTCATCCGCACACCCCACCTTTAACTGTGACCTCATCCGCACGCCCCACATTTAACTGTGACCTCATCCGCACGCCTCACCTTTAACTGTGACCTCATCCGCACGCCCCACATTTAACTGTGACCTCATCCGCACACCCCACATTTAACTGTGACCTCATCCGCACACCCCACATTTAACTGTGACCTCATCCGCACGCCCCACCTTCAACTGTGACCTCATCCGCACACCCCACATTTAACTGTGACGTCATCCGCACACCCCGCATTTAACTGTGACCTCATCCGCACACCCCGCATTTAACTGTGACCTCATCCGCACGCCCCACATTTAACTGTGACCTCATCCGCACGCCCCACATTTAACTGTGACCTCATCCGCACGCCCCACATTTAACTGTGACCTCATCCGCACGCCCCACCTTTAACTGTGACCTTATCCGCATACCCCGCATTTAACTGTGACCTCATCCGCACACCCCACATTTAACTGTGACCTCATCCGCACGCCCCACATTTAACTGTGACCTCATCCGCACGCCCCACATTTAACTGTGACCTCATCCGCACGCCCCACCTTTAACTGTGACCTCATCCGCACACCCCGCATTTAACTGTGACCTCATCCGCACGCCCCACATTTAACTGTGACCTCATCCGCACGCCCCACATTTAACTGTGACCTCATCCGCACACCCCGCATTTAACTGTGACCTCATCCGCACGCCCCACATTTAACTGTGACCTCATCCGCACGCCCCACATTTAACTGTGACCTCATCCGCACGCCCCACCTTTAACTGTGACCTTATCCGCATACCCCGCATTTAACTGTGACCTCATCCGCACACCCCACATTTAACTGTGACCTCATCCGCACGCCCCACATTTAACTGTGACCTCATCCGCACGCCCCACATTTAACTGTGACCTCATCCGCACACCCCGCATTTAACTGTGACCTCATCCGCACGCCCCACATTTAACTGTGACCTCATCCGCACGCCCCACATTTAACTGTGACCTCATCCGCACACCCCACATTTAACTGTGACCTCATCCGCACACCCCACATTTAACTGTGACCTCATCCGCACGCCCCACCTTTAACTGTGACCTCATCCGCATACCCCGCATTTAACAGGGACGTCATCGGCATACCCCACCTTTAACTGTGACCTCATCCGCACACCCCACCTTTAACTGTGACCTCATCCGCATACCCCGCATTTAACAGGGACGTCATCCGCATACCCCACCTTTAACTGTGACCTCATCCGCATACCCCACATTTAACTGTGACCTCATCCGCACACCCCACCTTTAACTGTGACCTCATCCGCACACCCCACATTTAACTGTGACGTCATCCGCACGCCCCACCTTTAAACTGTGACCTCATCCGCACGCCCCACCTTTAAACTGTGACCTCATCCGCACACCCCACATTTAACTGTGACGTCATCCGCACGCCCCACCTTTAAACTGTGACCTCATCCGCACACCCCACCTTTAACTGTGACCTCATCCGCACACCCCACCTTTAACTGTGACCTCATCCGCACGCCCCACCTTTAACTGTGACCTCATCCGCACACCCCGCATTTAACAGGGACGTCATCCGCATACCCCACCTTTAACTGTGACCTCATACGCACACCCCACCTTTAACTGTGACCTCATCCGCACACCCCACATTTAACTGTGACCTCATCCGCACACCCCACATTTAACTGTGACCTCATCCGCACGCCCCACCTTTAACTGTGACCTCATCCGCACGCCCCACATTTAACTGTGACGTCATCCGCACGCCCCACATTTAACTGTGACGTCATCCGCACACCCCACATTTAACTGTGACGTCATCCGCACACCCCACCTTTAACTGTGACCTCATCCGCACGCCCCACATTTAACTGTGACGTCATCCGCACACCCCACATTTAACTGTGACCTCATCCGCACACCCCACATTTAACTGTGACCTCATCCGCACGCCCCACATTTAACTGTGACCTCATCCGCACGCCCCACATTTAACTGTGACCTCATCCGCACGCCCCACATTTAACTGTGACGTCATCCGCACGCCCCACATTTAACTGTGACCTCATCCGCACGCCCCACATTTAACTGTGACCTCATCCGCACGCCCCACATTTAACTGTGACCTCATCCGCACGCCCCACATTTAACTGTGACCTCATCCGCACGCTCCACATTTAACTGTGACGTCATCCGCACACCCCACATTTAACTGTGACCTCATCCGCACGCCCCACATTTAACTGTGACCTCATCCGCACGCCCCACATTTAACTGTGACGTCATCCGCACGCCCCACATTTAACTGTGACGTCATCCGCACACCCCACATTTAACTGTGACCTCATCCGCACACCCCACATTTAACTGTGACGTCATCCGCACACCCCACATTTAACTGTGACGTCATCCGCACGCCCCACCTTTAACTGTGACCTCATCCGCACGCCCCACATTTAACTGTGACGTCATCCGCACACCCCACATTTAACTGTGACGTCATCCGCACACCCCACATTTAACTGTGACGTCATCCGCACGCCCCACATTTAACTGTGACCTCATCCGCACGCCCCACATTTAACTGTGACCTCATCCGCACGCCCCACATTTAACTGTGACCTCATCCGCACGCTCCACATTTAACTGTGACGTCATCCGCACACCCCACATTTAACTGTGACCTCATCCGCACGCCCCACATTTAACTGTGACGTCATCCGCACGCCCCACATTTAACTGTGACGTCATCCGCACGCCCCACCTTTAACTGTGACCTCATCCGCACACCCCACATTCTGATGTTCTGACGCAGATGTTCTGACGCAGATGTTCTGACAGATGTTCTGACAGATGTTCTGACAGATGTTCTGACGCAGATGTTCTGACAGATGTTCTGACGCAGATGTTCTGACAGATGTTCTGACGCAGATGTTTTTACGCAGATGTTCTGACGCAGATGTTCTGGCGCAGATGTTTTTACGCAGATGTTCTGACGCAGATGTTCTGACAGATGTTCTGGCGCAGATGTTTTTACACAGATGTTCTGACGCAGATGTTCTGACGCAGATGTTTTTATGCAGATGTTTTTACACAGATGTTCTGACGCAGATGTTCTAACGCAGATGTTTTTACGCAGATGTTCTGACGCAGATGTTCTGACAGATGTTCTGACGCAGATGTTCTGACAGATGTTCTGACGCAGATGTTCTAACGCAGATGTTCTGACGCAGATGTTCTGACAGATGTTCTGACGCAGATGTTCTGACAGATGTTCTGACGCAGATGTTCTAACGCAGATGTTCTGACGCAGATGTTTTTACACAGATGTTCTGACAGATGTTCTGACGCAGATGTTCTGACAGATGTTCTGGCGCAGATGTTTTTACGCAGATGTTCTGGCGCAGATGTTTTTACGCAGATGTTCTGACGCAGATGTTCTGACAGATGTTCTGACGCACATGTTCTGGCGCAGATGTTTTTACGTAGATGTTCTGGTGCAGATGTTTTTACGCAGATGTTCTGACGCAGATGTTCTGACAGATGTTCTGACGCACATGTTCTGACGCAGATGTTTTTACACAGATGTTCTGACGCAGATGTTTTTACACAGATGTTCTGACAGATGTTCTGACGCAGATGTTCTAACGCAGATGTTCTGACGCAGATGTTTTTACGCAGATGTTCTGACAGATGTTCTGACAGATGTTCTGGCGCAGATGTTTTTACGCAGATGTTCTGGCGCAGATGTTTTTACGCAGATGTTCTGACGCAGATGTTTTTACACAGATGTTCTGACAGATGTTCTGACGCAGATGTTCTGACGCAGATGTTTTTACGCAGATGTTCTGACGCAGATGTTCTGACGCAGATGTTTTTACGCAGATGTTCTGACGCAGATGTTCTGACGCAGATGTTTTTACGCAGATGTTTTTACACAGATGTTCTGACGCAGATGTTCTGACGCAGATGTTTTTACGCAGATGTTCTGACGCAGATGTTCTGACGCAGATGTTTTTACGCAGATGTTTTTACACAGATGTTCTGACGCAGATGTTCTGACGCAGATGTTCTGATTAATGTAAGGGCTCACTTTGCTGGTCTTGCCCTCCTTGTGGCACTTGGGGCACTCCCAGCAGTTGGGGATCTCGTCGTTGATGATGCCCTCAGCCTTTCCCATCTGAAACACAAGTGTTTAAACCAGTGAAGAAGAAGTACCTTTAAGCAGCACGTTTCAGAGTATCTGTACCTTTAAGCAGCATGTTTCAGAGTATCTGTACCTTTAAGCAGCATGTTTCAGAGTATCTGTACCTTTAAGCAGCTGGGGTGGATGATCTCGTTGCAGATGGTGCACTCCATGAGGCAGAGGCTGAACTTGTCGTCTGGATCGTCCACAGTGTCCTCTTTTCCTGCCTCTCCACAGGCCAGACACACGGCCGTGTGAGGCAGCACCGGCTGAGGACAGACACAAATGCTTCATATTTAATACAGAACTGTCAGCTCCACAGTAATACCACGGTAATAACGCGGTAATAACATGGTAATAACACAGTAATAACACGGTAATAACACGGTAATAACACGGTAATAACACAGTAATAACACGGTAATTACACGGTAATATGTTTACCACATGGGAATAATGTTTTGCTCGGTTTTCTTTACATCGGGTCAGAGTGAATCATGACGGGTGTGCACTGGTTATGAAGTGAATCATCTGCAGATGTGGAGCCAGGCTGAGGGTCAGGATCACCTGGCTGGAGGATTCACCTATTGTACATGTTTTTAATGGTAAGGGAACCCTGGACATTGGGAGAACAAGTCTCCACAGAAAGACCCATCCAGGTTTATTAGAGAATGATTCAAACTAAGCCTTTTGGTGCAACTTCCCTGCGAGGCTTTGCTACACAAATGTCCAAGAGCGATAACAAGGCCTTGGTCTCCTTCTGGATCCCCAAAGCTCCCACACGGCCGAGGCTCCTTCTGGATCCCCAAAGCTCCCACACGGCCGAGGCTCCTTCTGGATCCCCAAAGCTCCACACGGCCGAGGCTCCTTCTGGATCCCCAAAGCTCCCACACGGCCGAGGCTCCTTCTGGATCCCCAAAGCTCCACACGGCCGAGGCTCCTTCTGGATCCCCAAAGCTCCACACGGCCGAGGTCCTTCTGGATCCCCAAAGCTCCACACGGCTGAGGTCCTTCTGGATCCCCAAAGCTCCCACACGGCTGAGGCTCCTTCTGGATCCCCAAAGCTCCACACGGCTGAGGTCCTTCTGGATCCCCAAAGCTCCCACACGGTCGAGGCTCCTTCTGGATCCCCAAAGCTCCACACGGCTGAGGTCCTTCTGGATCCCCAAAGCTCCACACGGCCGAGGCTCCTTCTGGATCCCCAAAGCTCCACACGGCCGAGGCTCCTTCTGGATCCCCAAAGGTCCCACACGGCTGAGGTCCTTCTGGATCCCCAAAGCTCCACACGGCCGAGGCTCCTTCTGGATCCCCAAAGGTCCCACGGCCGAGGCTCCTTCTGGATCCCCAAAGGCCAGTGTATAACGCCTCATTTGAAAGCTAAGACCTACATAACTGATCGTGACTCTTTTCATCCTTGTTTTGATATGTTCTTCAAGGAGCTTTTAGATTGGGGAAACTGGGAAATGTGCTCGGTTCAGGTGGGGGTTAAGGGGTTAAGATTGTATTCAGTTTTCTGTGACTAAATACAATTCTACCAAACACTGTATATGAAATATTGAAATCCATTCAGAATCTGTCAGACATGTTGCTGCCCTGAGGCCGACCCTCCACCGCCTGGAGCCCGTGGACCCCCCAGTATCTTTACTATAACGGCTACGTATTTAATTTCCTCGCTCGCTGTAATTCTCGGGAGTCTGCCCAGCGACAGGCCTCCGATTGGCCGCGGCGCAGGACACTGTTGAAACCCGTCGCCCGGCAACAGTCAGCGCGCAGTTGCCACGGAAACGGCTCCATCTGTTTCTGGTGTTTCTGGAGCTTCTCAAATGGAGCTCATCACCGTGACACGGCTCAGGAGATATTTCTGACTTCAGAGACGGAGGAGGGGCAGCGCGGGACAAAAGTAATGAAGTAATCGCTCTGCCAGAATAACTGCAGCCCTCGCATCAAATACATGAATACCTCTGTTTATCAAATACATGAATATCTCTGTTTATCAAATACATCAATATCTATGTTTATCAAATACATCAAATACCTATGTTTATCAAATACATGAATATCTCTGTTTATCAAATACATGAATATCTCTGTTTATCAAATACATGAATATCTCTGTTTATCAAATACATGAATATCTCTGTTTATCAAATACATGAATATCTCTGTTTATCAAATACATGAATATCTACGTTTATCAAATACATGAATATCTACGTTCATCAAATACATGAATATCTACGTTTATCAAATACATGAATATCTCTGTTTATCAAATACATGAATATCTACGTTTCCATCACAGAGTGAGATCTTTGCAAACCATCAGAAATATGTACAAATGTGCTGCAAATGTCTTAGTTGCGCAAAGTGACTATTTTTTATTTTCTATATTTTTCCCGATTTATTTCGATTTTACTCATAATTTTCTCAAATTTTTTCCCCTCATTTTATTTCCACCATTCCCCCAGTTTTTCCTGTTTTATTCATTTTTTACAAAAAAATTTCTAACCCCCCCCCTTAATTTTGTCCTTTTTTTTAATATATGTTTTATTCAAATGTTTCCTATTTTCATTCCAATTCATCCCCCCCCCTCACTTTTTTCACTAACTTTTCTTCCAGATTTCTCCTCATTTTTTTCCAATCTTTCCCACAAACGCAGTCCATAAATGAGTGCATTCCTGTCGACCGCGTGCGAGTAGGGATGGGTACCGTTAAACGGTGCCTACTTGGAACCGACCGAAAAGCTCCGGTCGGGGGTGGTATCGAAAAACTAAAATTCTTTCGGTGCCAACTTTCGGTTCTTTTTCTCTCCAGAAGTCAATATATGACCCGCAGCGAGTCTAAAAAAAACATGAACGTGTGCGCAGATAATGAGCCGCTTCAGCGCAAATGGAGCGAAGCAAAACTATAACTTAAAACTATAACTTAAAGAGAAGCAAAGCTATAACGTACTAAACATTTGTAATAGAGACGGCTCAGCCGCGGTCTGCGCCAGGACTAAACCAGGTCCAGGACTTACACCGGTTGTAAAACCCAGAGTCAAACTAAACCAGTTATTATAAACCAGGACTGAATAAGAAATTTGAGTTTTTAGGCAAATTGAAAAACAACACAGAGCAGTGACAAAAAGAAAGACGTGTTTACCTTTAGCGACAGACCCGGAGGCTGAGTTTACGGGCTGTTGTTTACAACTTTACAAGCAGCTGCAGCGAGAGGAATATCAAAGATTGTTTGTGGAAAAGTGAGCGCTCACTCTGTATTAGACATTTTTTGTACAGTTGTTGTACATTATTAGTGGCAGAGTGAGCGCTCACACCATGTAAGGATCTTTGGCGGGAAAGTGCTTCGTCAAAGCGCAGTGTGTTTAGAAAAGTTTATCCGAAAGAAACCCGTGTCCTGATGTGGATCTGTCTCTGCAGCTCAGGAGGAAATAACGTCCTTTATTTCTTTTTATCACTGCTTAAGGGGAAATTGTGCTCAAAACATGAAGTTACAGGTGACGCTGCTGCGACCTGTGGAGCTTCTGTTTTGCGGTTTTAGGACTTTTTCCTTTTATACACGTTATTTTAATTGAATTAAAATGACATAGGTACCGAAAAGAGTACCGTTAAGGAACCGGCACCGAAAAGCAGGTATCGTTAAAGTAGTGGTATCGAAAAAAAACGAACGGTACCCATCCCTACGTGCGAGTAGGGCTTGTATTACTTGTATTACTTGTAGTACTTGTATTACTTGTGGCGGGTGCATTGGCTGTATGGTGTTTGCTGTGATTGGCCTCCAGGGGGCGCTGTGACTCTCACCGCGGTGCACTGGCGCAGCAGACAGGACTGCTTCATCCGGCCCGGCCCTCCGAACTTCTTCATGTCTTTGCAGAAGTGGCACTCGCCGCACTCGGTCCGCAGACAGGCCTGACAGCGGCGGCAGCGCGTCCTCCTGCGGCGAGCTCCGCCCGCTCCTCCCCCCACTCCCCCCACCCCTACGGGAGGGGCCTTAGCGCCGGACATCACCCCCCCGGTCAGCTGCGGGACACACGGGAACATGGTTACACTACACATGTAGATTTATGGAATAAGACTCAGACTCAATGGTTTTCGATGGTTTCACACTGGGGGCCATTAAAGGCACTTTCCCCCATTTGTTTTCCAGTATTTACTCCGTTAGTGTAAACGTGGGGGGGGGGGGGGAACTCCGCACATCTAATCTTAACGCATTTCAATCAGATGAACTCTCAGGTTGGTTTTCTAGCATTTCTGTGACCCTGAAATACGCCGATAAATTCACCCCCGTGATGGGATGGTACAAATATTTTAGGGAAGTTAGGAATGAGTTTGGACCTAGAAAATGCGGGTCGGGTACAATGTATTTAATTTTTTGTTACTAGTTAGTTAAAAACAGATGCAGGTTGTTTATACGTTGACCATCACTGGTTTGGACACGAGTCACGACTAAGTCTTTCATTGTTTGTAATCGAAGAAATCAGGTTTAAGGGAAAGAAAAACGGGCAAACCATGAACACATTTCTATTCTCTTGAAGACGTGCTGAGTCCGTTCATAATGTGGACTTGTAGAGTTAGAAAGTCTCCATTCTTCAGGACATTTCCTCAAACAGCATATTCTAAACATCACGGAAACAACAGTGAAACCTAAATAGAAGAGGGTGGATTTTTCATGTGACACTTTGACCTTTGACCCGCCTGGATTTTCAAGCTGAAGTTCAGCTTTAGCCGCGTTTTTAGATGTTTCTGAATGACTTGGACAGGACAATGGTGCGATGTGATTTGGACCAGTGGAAGAAGATGGGCTGATGTTTCTGAAACACTTGGGTTGCACTTTGTTGAAACGGTTTAGTCAAATATTGAACAGCAGCTCCAGGCAGTTACCGAATATCGCTTTATTTTGTCTCATCCAGAGCCTCGTTAGGGGGCGCTGAGGGACAAAATGTACCCAAAAAATGATTTTTCTGATTTATCAATATTGCTCGCAGTTCGCAAACTATCCACCAGGGGGTGCTGCAGCGCCCTCAGCACCCTGGGTTCCCACGGCCTTGGTCTTATCGTACAGCCCTGGACACGATCCTTCTGAATCATCTCAAAGAACAGCACTGACTGCCATTCTGTAGTTTTAGGGAATAGTTCTCGAGTCCATTGCACTGAAAATGGTCCCACAATCTGAGATAGAACCACAGTGTCTCTTTACCCCGGCCCGGGGCAAAGTGGGAGCTTCAAAGTAAGAAGCCGCCTCCAAAAAGAAACGCCACAAAGATTTAAACCCAACCATGACCTGGTGACGCTTATTCACAAATGAAACGTACGAATGAAACAAACGTCGGTCCTAACCCTCCGCAGAAACGCCTTTGCAACGTTTACGTCTGAAGATCCCGGAGCCTCAGCAGCAAAAAGGAAAGTATAAAAAGCAGGAACCGAAAAACGGTTCTATCTTTAGATCCAAGTTTTAACGCTGTCGGTTCAGGGACAGGATTAAAGGGACGGACTTTCAGCTTCTTCCTCACATTGTTGCTCACTTGGTTTGGTTGGTTTATATATTTTTTCCCCACTTTTTAAATTATTTTTTTCTAATTTTTACGATTTATTTCAAATATTTTTCCTACATCCCCACATCTTTTACACAATTTTCCCGTTAGTTTTTGCTACAATTTTCCCCACGTTTCTTGACATTGGAGATTTTTTTATTTTATTTTTATTTATTTATTTGAACAGGGACAGTGTACGATCTACATTAGCCTCAGAAAGGAGAGATGCATTGTACCAGGTTATAGCACTTGTGCCAATTTCCACCTGCTGCCCCTGGGCCTATTGTACATGTTTTTAGTGGTAGGGGAAACCAGAGTACCCGGAGGAAACCTACGCAGACACGGGGAGAACATGCAAACTCCACACAGAAAGGCCCCGTCCAGGTGGGAATCGAACCCGGGACCTTCTAGCTGTGAAGCACGAGCGCTAACCGCTGTGCTACCGTGCTAACCGCTGTGCTACCGTGCTAACCGCTGTGCTACCATGCTAACCGCTGTGCCACCGTGCCGCCCTGAACCCGATCTTGTAAATGTGCAGATCGTCCACACATTGTTCCGTTTTCTGGTTCTAGACGACAAATATATTAGTATCAGTATCGAAAGCCAAGTATCGTTAAAGTACTGGAGCGGCGTGACAGTTACTTATCCAAATAGCTACAAATGCAACAATAACACGGACAGCGTTCCATCCATTTTCCAATTAGGGGCGAGGATTTCAAACGTTGTTGACGATTTTTGCACAAGTTTAGTATCTGGAAGGTTTGAAAAGACGTGCAAAGTCTCATGCAAATTGTAAACTGTCATGTAAAACCCGGACTATGCTCAATATAATCAATATTTAACTAACGTCATTGGCATTTAAATATCTATAATGCATTCTGACCTTTCAACAAAAGTGGAAATGCATTATTTTTGCTTCGTCAAATCTTTGGGGGAATTTTTGATTTGATAATTACCCTGAAATAGAGGATATTTACGGCATTTACACCAGCTACTGACCACTGGTTATTCATTGTAGGCAGTTGATCAACATATATTCACTGTGCATCCTGTTCATGCTGCATAGAGTTAATTTTAAAGGTTTGTGGTTAACCCTGCCTTCTCCCATTGTTTACACTGGGGCTCATTTACATCCACTTTAACCTTCATTTTAAAACTATCCCGTATTCCACAACACCCCCCGGTTGAGTCAACGCGTCCATGCGATTTTAATGTCTTTATAAAAGGAGAGACGAGCCCCCAGAGTGAACAAATCTCTGCCAAATCACAGCCAGGAGAGGTTAGCATCCAACAATAATGAAGCTGCGGCGGAGGTAGCGGTTAGCGGCTAACGGCTAACGCGTCCCGGACGTTTTTATTCACCCGCGAGGAACTAAAACAGCCACGACAAAAATGTGACTGGGCATCTTCCACAAACGGGTATCGGTAACTATCCCCAGTGTCAGTGCGTTTGTAAACCCGGGGGAATTATGAAAACGGACATCATGTTTTAGAGAAAGGTGATAGCGTGCTAAGTGGCTAACGTCCGCTTTCATTCTTACATAAACACATCGCGCACTTTGGGGTGTTTTTAATTGTCGTTGAATATTTTGCAAACGCGGGACGAGGAGGGAAACGTGTGTGAGGTGTCGAACTCGCCTTTTAGTTTCCAGTGGCATGCCCCTGAGTCGCTCATTAGAATGTATCCAGTAATTTCCTCACGCAGCTTCTTCCTTCCTTGAGTTAGCAGCTAGCCTCCGTTAGCATCACAGTACAATGCAGCGCTCCCATGTTGTTAGCGGCGCCGTTAGCAGCACGTCCTGGACGGGAGTGAAACCCGCGACACCGGAGCGAACCAGGGCCCGGTGCGAGAGCGTGAGGAGAGTCCGGCAGCGGCGGGGAAACCGCGTCTCTCTGCCCGGGGACACAACACAACACACGCCTCTGCTGCAGGAGCTGGAGCTGAGAGGATGCACAGAGGACTACAGAAGAGCTGCAGCGAAGGACTACAAACATGGCGGACTGGAGGCGGCTGCGGTCAGAGGACACTGCACCTGCGTTCATTCGTGTTTCACGGATTTCAATTTATAACATTACTTTACTTTGCTTTACTTCACTTTCACTGTAATAAGTGTTTCTTTGAATTTAAGCAAATTAAATGGAGGCGAGTGGTTGCGTCAGCCTTTTTGAGTTCAAACAACAGCCACTGTTAATATTAAACGCATAAAAGTGGCTTCAAGAGAAAGTTAAGTAGTAGTTATCAATTTTTCTCACATGTTTAAGTTATTCCTAAACATAAAATAAAGGTTAATTCAAATATTTTTTCCACACATTTCATAGTAATATTTTTTTCCTAATTTTTTAAGTTCAAATTCATTTTAACAAATCACATATGACAACGTCATGTGTGGAAGACAAATGGATCAGCACCAACATCTAAACCCTCTCCTCACTGTGGAGTCTGGAGCCGGAGCATCAGGGTGTGGGGCTGTTGTGTTTCCTCAGGGCCTGGACAACGTGACATCATCAATAGAACTTTTTTTAGATATTTTGCAGAAAAACCTGAGACATTCACAACAGTGTGAATAAGTAAATGAACCCTTGTATTAAATATCTGCTGATTCTTCTTTTGCAGCAGTAACTGCTTTCCTGTAGTTGCAGATCAGACGCTCCAACGATCAGGATGAATCTTGGATCGTTCCTCTTTACAAAACTGCTGCAGTTCAGTGAGATTATTATAAGTTCTTTGAACTTCTTCCTACTCCTTTTTGAGCAAAAGTGTTGTTTTTTCTGTTTTCAAATTTTAAATGTCTTATTTTTCTGCTCAAATAAATAAATAAATGAAAAAATGAAAATGAATTCAGGGGGTGTACTTACTTATTCCACGCTGTCCTGTGAATGTTTACATGTTGTGGCCAATAACAATGTGCTCAAATGTAAATGTGTGGGTGGGATTTCTTTAAGCAGACGCTGTTTAATCCTTCCTGTGATTTTGATGAAGATCAGACACATTTAGGCAGAAATGTGAGAAATTCCAAACGGTGAACTTACTTTTCGCCACTATACATTCTTTGAACTTCTTCCTACTCCTTTTAAACACAATACTCTTGTTGTTTTTTCTTCTTCTGTAAAAGATGTTTGAACTACTTTTCTGCTCAAATACATGTAATTAATAATAATGTACATGTAATTAATAATATTCTTTTATTCAAAACATTGTTATTTGTATTTACATTTTGTGTAAATCCCCATACGTTTGTTAAGTGTGACGTCGCACACAATAAGCTACTTCCAGGTCCAAACTGTTGACAGTTCCAGAGACAAACAGCAAGAACAACTTTATCTGAATCTCCAGCTGAAGTAACAACTCAAATATAGCTCATACCATAGGAGAGATCCACTCCCATGGACGGACAGGCAACAGACCCAGGGCCGATGGGAGTCCCTCAGCAGACGGGCCAAGATCCCAGACCGTCTTGGAAAGGACTGAGAAATGCTTTTCTATATTTTAGATTTAATTTATTCGTTTAGCACATAATAACCATTACAACAAGAAATACAACATAATACAAGTGCAGGATTATGCTTATACCTCCACCAATCAACAGATACAACAAATCAATGCATACAGTTTATAAATATACAATATTTAAAACGTGAAAAGAAATAAAGGAATAATATTTGTCAGACTTTTCACTCTTGCCCGGACTCGGATCAAGACGAAACTGTTTCTGCTGTGATCGTTCTGCTCCACTAGAGGGCGCCAAACCAGAGCTGTTCATTTATCTGCCATTCAGGACCTCAGGTATTACCTCAACCCCCACTTGAACCGAGCACATTTCTCCAGTTTGGCTTTACCCAAATCTGAAAGCTTCTTGAAAGAAAAGTCACAGTGTTGAAAAAGTGGCAAAAAAGCGATGACAAAAAAGTGACAACAACACAAGGAAAAAGACCTGTTTAGATGCGTTTTGTAGGTCTTAGCTTTCAAATGAGGTGTTACACTGGCCCTGAGGCTGTAAACTCCAGTCCAGAAACTTTTAGGTTTGGGTAAAGTCAGAGGAAAGGTGGGGGTTAAGAGGTTAAAGAAGCTTATATTTTTACAGTCTATGGCAGTCATATATATATATATATATATATATATATATATATACACACACACACACACACACACACACACACACACACACACACACACACACACTGGACAAGATTCTGCACCAGCCACACTTTATAAAAGTGACAAAACACATGTTGTCGTCACCACAGCCTCAGTGAACGGCTTAAATGAAGCAGTTTGTGCGTTTGGTTCCTTTAGTAGAAACTGTAGCTTCATGAAACAGCTGTTGAGATAAAATAACACTACAGGGAGATGTGAAGGCTCACTCCTTACCTCCTTAAATGTCTTTATTTGGACACTATGCTGTTGCATATGCACTACAGTAGGTGGCGACATGCGCTTTTGTTTGCCTTAAAGGATTTGTATCCTGCTATTTTAGCCGTTCCAAAGTAAACTATTTATATGATATATTGTACCTCTATCACTATGGAGTACTCATTTTTGAGAGAAATATAAGTATTTTCCAAATCCGGAAGACAGGATTGAGTTAACTCCGCCCCTCTCTCCGCTCATTCCACATTTGCAGGATTATAAATATAAGTTACTCCACATAATGCAGTTATAAGGAGTTGACACGTGCAACACAGTTTCATAAATGGCTAACACACACGCTAACACACGCTAACACACACACGCTAATACACACACACGCTAACACACACGCTAACTCACATGCTAACACACACACACGCTAACACACACGCTAACACACACTGGCACTTCCTGTTTGACTTCCTGTTTGACACTATGACGTGGGTTCAGGAGGGTTCAGGAGGATTCGGGAGGATTCGGGAGGGTTCGGGAGGGTTCAGGAGGATTCGGGAGGATTCGGGAGGGTTCAGGAGGATTCGGGAGGGTTCGGGAGGGTTCGGGAGGATTCGGGAGGGTTCGGGAGGATTCGGGAGGGTTCGGGAGGATTCGGGAGGATTCGGGAGGGTTCAGGAGGATTCGGGAGGGTTCGGGAGGGTTCGGGAGGGTTCGGGAGGATTCAGGAGGATTCGGGAGGGTTCAGGAGGATTCGGGAGGGTTCGGGAGGGTTCGGGAGGATTCGGGAGGATTCGGGAGGATTCGGGAGGGTTCGGGAGGATTCGGGAGGATTCGGGAGGGTTCAGGAGGATTCGGGAGGGTTCGGGAGGGTTCGGGAGGGTTCGGGAGGATTCGGGAGGATTCGGGAGGGTTCGGGAGGATTCGGGAGGGTTCGGGAGGGTTCGGGAGGATTCGGGAGGGTTCGGGAGGATTCAGGAGGGTTCGGGAGGATTCGGGAGGGTTCGGGAGGATTCGGGAGGGTTCGGGAGGATTCGGGAGGGTTCGGGAGGATTCAGGAGGGTTCGGGAGGATTGGGGAGGATTCAGGAGGGTTCGGGAGGATTCAGGAGGGTTCAGGAGGATTGGGGAGGGTTCAGGAGGGTTCAGGAGGATTCAGGAGGGTTCAGGAGGGTTCGGGAGGATTCGGGAGGATTCGGGAGGTTTACTGAGAACTGCGTGAATGAAGCAAAAACCACTGTGTGTTTTTGAGAAGGAAATATAACAACATGGTTAAAAACTCCAAAAAGTCGATTTTGCCTGATATAGGACCTTTAAAGAAGAAGAAGAACAGCTTCCTCTTCCCCTGGGTAAGGACGGTGGAATTGGGCAAATGCTGCTGAAGCTCTAGTTCCCTAACTGCACAGAGCTCTAACAGTGACCCCATGAAAGGTTAAGGGTTTCAGACGCAGGCTCTGACTGAAGGGACGGCCTGTGCTCTGGGCCTGAGGGCCGCGTTCTGCCCGCGGGCCTGACGTTGCTCCTGTTGTAGTAGAAGTACTTCTTGTTTTGTGCTGATGCAGGAGTTTGGGTTCTGTGAGAAAAATCAATCACGTCGCTGCACTCTCGCTCACCCTGAGCCCCCGCCCGCGGCCCACTGCGCCTTTCCAGGTGAACGGAATGTGTTTCCCCTACAGGCGCGGTTCACCGGGGGTCAGCTGACAATCACCCCGCCCCCTCCGCACACCTGCCTCTGCGCTCCCGGGGCGAGTCACATGACCCTCCAACCACTGAGCGGATACGACTGTACTGGGGAGAAGCGTCTTCTTCTTCTGCTGTCCAACATCACGCCCGTGTTTTTGTTTCACGTGAATTACAGAGAAATGAGACAAACACAGACTCGGAATCTGCATGAAGACGGTTACCGCGGTTACGCCTCCGTTACCATGGTGACGCCTCCATTTAAACTCGGCTCTTCAGGAGGAGGAGACGTCACTGTTACTACGGCCACGAGCGCCTGACAGCGGTGGTGCAGGCGGTAGAGCGGGTCGTCTCATGGTCAGGAGGTCGGGGGTTCGAATCTCAGCTCCTGAAGGTGCACGCTGTCATTGTGCCCTTGGGCAAGACACTCCCCCCCTCCCCTCCCTCCAGTGTCTGTGCACACTGTCATTGTGCCCTTGGGCAAGACACTCCCCCCCTCCCCTCCCTCCAGTGTCTGTGCACACTGTCATTGTGCCCTTGGGCAAGACACTCCCCCCCCTCCCCTCCCTCCAGTGTCTGTGCACGCTGTCATTGTGCCCTTGGGCAAGACTATTAGTAGTAGTTTATTCGGTCATTTTAATTCTTTTAAACATAAAACAAGCATCTCCTCAACACGACCGAAAGGGTTTAGGCTGAATAAAAACTTATACAGACTTCCACGAGAAAACAAACATTAATAGTAAACAATATCAAGTGTCAAACAGAAGAGAAATAAGCATGTATTTAGAATTGATTTTAACATACATTTCAACACTCCAATATATATGTAAATATACATTTTGTTTTACGTTGATTTATTTTGACTAAATCATGTCATCATTTAAATTCATTCATTATGGATCTATTAAAGTCTTTTCACTAGTTTCTTTCTTTGTTCATCATTAACTTATATATTTTTGAATGATAGTAGATTTATACAACTTTGTGAAGGCTTTGACTGTTTTAAATGATCTTCCAAATGGTTCCACAGATTAACACCTCTCACAGAAACACTTTTTTGAACATGGCAGTTCCTCGGAGGTTCTACGGACTTTCCCTGTGTTCAAAAAGCTGCTGGATGTTTGGAGGGAGGAGATTATGATGAGCTTTGTGCACGATTACTAAAGTATTTAGATCAACAAGGTCATAGAATCTGCTTTAGTGATGATTCTTATTGCCTTGTTTTGAGTATTGGATTTGTTTCCCCAGATTTCCAAGCCATAATTCAGGTGAGGAAGTATGAGGGAGTTAAACGGTAACAGAAGAGAGACAGTTTTCATTTGACCAATCACAGCGATGGCTTTTGCTCATTTTGTTTTTAATGTGCTTATATGCGATTTCCATCAGTGATGACTCCTAAAGATGTGTTTGCTTGAACTCGTTCGATTTCAGTATCGTTTATTTTTAGACCGGTCGGGACACTTTTCTATTTCCAAAAATGATATATTTAGTTTTACTCAGATTCATTATAAGTTTGTTTAGATCAAACCATCAGTCGTTAATGTGTGGCCTGTCCCGTGCAGAGGCAGGTGTGTGTTGTGTGTGTTGTGTGTTGTGTGTTGTGTGTTGTGTGTGTGTGCGTGTGTGTTGTGTGACAGTGATCACTGGATACTTTAATAAGCATTTTTGAAACGCGTCCAGTCAAAATAAAGTCAAACATGTTTTTACTGATCACGTGATCGACGCCTGCAGATCCGTCAGGTGCTCGGATGACCTTCTCCACCTGTGAGCGCGGTCCAATCAGAGCGGGGGGCGGGCCTCCTCCCTCCGCTCTGGGCCAATGGCGTCGCTCCCCTGTGTTCGGGCCTGTCCCGCCGCCGGCCGCCATCGCTCCAGCTTCACCAAAGAATGAAGTCCGTGAGAAGTAACACGGCTTAAGCGTGTGCGGGCAGGTCAGCTCCCATGTTCCCCATGACCTTCACACGGAGACGAGCGAGGCCTCTCCCACGTGTCCTCAAGCTTTACCCAAATCTAAAAACCCACTGGAAAAAACGAAACAAAGAAATAACGGGAAAAATAAAAAATACTATTTTTCATTTTGAAATTTACTAAAACATTTAAAAAAAATAAAAATAAAAAAAAGTGGGAAAAAAATGACAAAAAGTGACGATAACGCAGCAAAAAATCTTAGATCAGTTTTGTAGGTCTTAGCTTTCAAATGAGGCGTTCCACTGGCCTATAGAAGCTCTCCAGGTGAGAGGAACTTAGATTTGGATAAAGCTGAAGAGGAGAAAATGCGCTCAGTTACACAAGCAAATCTTCTCCAGTTATTACCCAGGTATTCAGGCATTACCCAAATCTAAAAACGTATTGGAAACACAAGGAAAAGTGTTGCAGGCCTTAGCTTTCAAATAAGGCGTGAAACTGGCCTATAGGCTGTAAAGTCCAGTCCAGAAGCTTTTAGATTTGGGTAAAACTGAACTGGAGAAAATGTGCTCAGTTCAGGCGGGGGTCGATTTTTGCAAATAGTGGAACGACGTCTGTTTTGTTTTCCTTTAGGAAATTATAAACAATGAGTTTGTACCAGCTGACATTTTACTTTAGTGGCTTCCTCTTCCTCTTCCGCTTCCTCTTCCTCTTCCTCTTCCTCTTCCGCTTCCTCTTCCTCTTCCTCTTCCTTTGATCTCTGGTACTGATCTAAACTGGTTCAAGTCCTCCAGTAGGACGTACTTTGTCGAAATTGGCAACTGTGACTCAGACAAAACTGCCATGACCTGTGGAGTCCCCCAGGGGTCAATCTGGGACCCCTCTTATTCAACTTGTACATGATTCCATTGGGTCAGCTAATAAACAGCAACAATGTGTCACTGATACAGGTGAACATGGGTCTGTAGATACTCTCTGTCACTGATACAGGTGAACATGGGTCTGTAGATACTCTCTGTCACTGATACAGGTGAACATGGGCCTGTAGATACTCTCTGACACTGATACAGGTGAACATGGGCCTGTAGATACTCTCTGTCACTGATACAGGTGAACACGGGCCTGTAGATACTCTCTGTCACTGATACAGGTGAACATGGGCCTGTAGATACTCTCTGTCACTGATACAGGTGAGTCTGTAGATACTCTCTGTCACTGATACAGGTGAACATGGGCCTGTAGATACTCTCTGTCACTGATACAGGTGAACACGGGCCTGTAGATACTCTCTGTCACTGATACAGGTGAGCCTGTAGTTACTCTCGCAGTCATCGACAGTTCCCTCGGTGACTTTTTAACTCGTCTCTAAAGCCGTGTGTGAGGGACGGAGGAGGCGCTGGGTTCGGTGTCTTGCTCGAGGGCACAACAGGAAACACGAGCCCAGGAGTGGAACCCGCGCCTCGTTCGGCGCCTCAACCTCCGTCTGACTCGTTTCAATAAAATCTTTTTCTGAGCCGTAACTCGAGGTCCATCACAGCAGATATTCAGGACGAAACAGGATCCACCCGGCAACCGCCCCGAGAGCCGCTGAAACCCGACGCTCGGAGAGGAGTGTGTGTGTGTGTGTGTGTGTGTGTGTGTGTGCGTGTGTGTGCGCGTGCGCGTGTGCGTGGGTGTGTGTGTGTGTGCGTGCGTGTGTGTGTGTGTGTGTGTGTGTGTGTGTGTGTGTGTTACAACCAAGTCACTTAAATCCAAACTCTTGTTCTCGCTGTAACAACGTTTGGAAGGTTTTTTTAACAGATTGAATTCCTTACAGATTTATTGATTATTTATTGAACCTGCAACGAGATATTTTAATAAAACAATCGCTCTGAGCAAGTCTTTGGAGCTGCCACGTTACAAAGTAAAACACACATTTAAACCCGTCCATTATTCAGATTTCGGTATATTTTGACAATCTTTATGAATAAAACGCCTAATGATGGCCCATCATTTATTATTCCATCATGTTCCTGTGTTTTGAGTTTCAGACATATCTTAGGCAAGGCGACTCAATGCGCCGTACAAAAGGTAATGCGAGATCACAGTGAGGTTGAGGCGAAGCACATATAGAAACATGCAGACATGAGGTCACACACGAGGTCACGTGTGGGGGGGAAGGACAGTTTTTCTCTCCATCTTTGTTTTTCTCTGACGTTCTCTGTTCGTTATACTCGTGGTAAAAATCTGTTTAACTTTATTCCAGGTGCATTTTACCAACGGTCTGACCCAGAGAGCTCAGGCCTCAGGTTGAGCTCCGGGGCCTTGAAGGGAAAGTGTCGACGGCGTAGGAGAGATAAGACGTCCAGCTGCTTCAAACCTCCTCTCAGGAGGAAGAGAATTATTCCAGAATAGTTCACACATTTATAATGAATGATCTTCTACTGGTCTCAGGATTAGTTCAGTTCTCCAGAGCAGGTCCTTCACAGTTCATCCCTTCTCCTCCCGAAGTCCAACTATCGTCCGTCTCCACAGCGAGCTGCCAGGGCGAACACAACAGTTCATCTGAGCTTTACTTTCCGGTGTAATCCCATCACTCGGTCACTCCCGGCTCCAAAGTGCTCGTTCATTTCAACCCACAGCAGCGTGGTCCCGTTGCAAACTGCTGCCATTCCAAATGCCTGATGATCCAGGGCAATAAGCAGGTCCATGTTATCAAGAGTCCAAATGAGGGAATATATCTGTGAGCTGACAGTCCGGTCAGGACGACCTCCTCCAAGGCCTCACTTTGGGAAAAAAAAAAACGTATCAATTGCGCTGAGATTCCAGTTCATCAGTTCCACAGTTTAGAGGTTCAGGAGGACCTCGAGCAGGTGGTCCAGGAGGAAAAAGAAAAGTCAGACAAGACACTCGCAGAGGCAGGAAGAAAGTTAGTTCCTCAAAATGTTCCTCATGTTTGGGAGAATTTTGCGATTTCCCGTTTTTCCACAATCGGACGGAATTCTAAAGTCATGGTGACTGAAAATATGGCTTCGGCGAAGTCGCAGTTTCCCAAATTTTCTGCAGTTTCTGTGATTGGTCCCCGTTCAGGACAATTCTGCTTTTTGCAGTTTCCTAGTTGGGATTGTGAATCCGGATCATTCATTTAGATAAGGCTGCAGGTTCTGTGTTTTCAGCTTCTGCAACTAACACAATAAAATCATTATAATACAACTAACTATGGATTTTCACATTGAAAACACTTTAATGCACCTAAATATGGATATTCACAATAAAAGCATTATAATACAACTACGGATTTTCACAATAAAAGCAGCATTATACATTAAAATAGAGATTTTTAGAACATTCGGGATTTTCATAATAAAAGCATGTTTTGTTGCTATTTCTGCAGCAGGAGTATTCCATTAAAAACCTTTGCAATGGCTTCAGCCTTTGCAAAGGTTTTTAATTTTTTAAACTACGAATGTTTATAATGTTGTGACGTCTCGTGAACTTAATCCATTCAATTAAAAGTAATTTAAAGGTCACAATTATAAAAAAAAATAAAAATAAGATTCTCTTGAAATGTTGAAATAAGTGTTTACAACGCTGATCCTGTGCAGGTGAAGTCTGTGACTGAAGGGTTAATCGCGCTGCCCCTGCGTGTGTGTGTGTGTGTGTGTGTGTGTGTGTGCGTGTGTGTGTGTGTGCGTGTGTGTGTGTGCGTGTGTGTGTGTGAGAGGGAGGTGGGAGGAGGACCAGGTGCGTCCTGGGGCAGAGAAGGGGCGGTCTCTCTAAGCCCCGCCCTCCGCGCTCCCCTACATAAACTCCAGCGCGGCGCCTCTCCCTTCACTTCGGCTCCTCGTCCAATCAGACGTGCAGATCTCCTGGTAGCCATGACGATGATGTCCTCCCGAAGCATGTACGGTGGCCTGGGCGGCGGCCGCATGTCCTCGCTCAGCCTCGGGGGCGGCGGTGGCAGCAGCATCCGCATGTCGTCCTCCTCCAGGTCCTTCTCCTCCGGTGAGTCCTGTTACCTTTAGGGCTGGTGCCGTTACATTTCCGATACCGATACCTTTCCGATACTTGGTTTCCGACACCGACACCTTTCCGATACTTGGTTTCCGATACCGATATTTTTCCGATACTTGGTTTCCGATACCGATATCTTTCCGATACTTGGTTTCCGATACCGATATCTTTCCGATACTTGGTTTCCGTTTCCGATACCTTTCCGATACTTGGTTTCCGACACCGATATCTTTCCGATACTTGGTTTCCGATACCGATATCTTTCCGATACTTGGTTTACGATACCGATATCTTTTTGATACTTGGTTTCCGACACCGATATCTTTCCGATACTTGGTTTCCGACACCGATACCTTTCCGATACTTGGTTTCCGACACCGATATCTTTCCGATACTTGGTTTCCGATACCGATACCTTTCCGATACTTGGTTTCCGTTTCCGATACCTTTCCGATACTTGGTTTCCGACACCGATACCTTTCCGATACTTGGTTTCCGACACCGATACCTTTCCGATACTTGGTTTCCGACACGATACCTTTCCGATACTTGGTTTCCGATACCGATATTTTTCCGATACTTGGTTTCAGATACCGATATCTTTCCGATACTTGGTTTACGTTAGCGATATCTTTCCGATACTTGGTTTCCGATACCGATATCTTTCCGATACTTGGTTTCCAACACCGATATCTTTCCAATACTTGGTTTCCGATACCGATATCTTTCCGATACTTGGTTTCCGATACCGATATCTTTCCGATACTTGGTTTACGTTAGCGATATCTTTCCGATACTTGGTTTCCGATACCGATATCTTTCCGATACTTGGTTTCCGTTTCCGATACCTTTCCGATACTTGGTTTCCGACACCGATATCTTTCCAATACTTGGTTTCCGACACCGATACCTTTCCGATACTTGTTTTCCGTTTCCGATACCTTTCCGATACTTGGTTTCCGATACCGATATCCTTCCGATACTTGGTTTCCGATACCGATATCCTTCCGATACTTGGTTTCCGATACCGATATTTTTCCGATACTTGGTTTCCGATACGATATCTTTCCGACACTTGGTTTACGATACGATATCTTTCCGATACTTGGTTTCCGATACCGATATCTTTCCGATACTTGGTTTACGACACCGATATCTTTCCGATACTTGGTTTCCGAACGATATCTTTCCGACACTTGGTTTACGATACGATATCTTTCCGATACTTGGTTTCCGATACCGATATCTTTTTGATACTTGGTTTCCGACACCGATATCTTTCCGATACTTGGTTTCCGATACCGATATCTTTCCGATACTTGGTTTCCGATACAGATATTTTTCCGATACTTGGTTTCCGATACCGATATCTTTCCGATACTTGGTTTACGTTAGCGATATCTTTCCGATACTTGGTTTCCGATACCGATATCTTTCCGATACTTGGTTTCCGTTTCCGATACCTTTCCGATACTTGGTTTCCGACACCGATATCTTTCCAATACTTGGTTTCCGACACCGATACCTTTCCGATACTTGTTTTCCGTTTCCGATACCTTTCCGATACTTGGTTTCCGATACCGATATCCTTCCGATACTTGGTTTCCGATACCGATATCCTTCCGATACTTGGTTTCCGATACCGATATTTTTCCGATACTTGGTTTCCGATACGATATCTTTCCGACACTTGGTTTACGATACGATATCTTTCCGATACTTGGTTTCCGATACCGATATCTTTCCGATACTTGGTTTACGATACCGATATCTTTTTGATACTTGGTTTCCGACACCGATATCTTTCCGATACTTGGTTTCCGATACCGATATCTTTCCGATACTTGGTTTCCGATACAGATATTTTTCCGATACTTGGTTTCCGATACCGATATCTTTCCGATACTTGGTTTACGTTAGCGATATCTTTCCGATACTTGGTTTCCGACACCGATACCTTTCCGATACTTGGTTTCCAATACCGATATCTTTCCGATACTTGGTTTCCGATACCGATATTTTTCCGATACTTGGTTTCCGATACCGATATCTTTCCGATACTTGGTTTACGTTAGCGATATCTTTCCGATACTTGGTTTCCGACACCGATATCTTTCCGATACTTGGTTTCCGATACCGATATCTTTCCGATACTTGGTTTCCGATACCGATACCTGTCCGATACAGGACCATCTTTGTGAAGCTATAACTCAAAGACTCTTCATCAGATGGACATCCTGCTTCCACTGTAGCAAGGTTATACCCTAATAAACTTCAAGGGACTAGATGTAAGTTGGTCATTTGATACTCACTACTGCCACCTCAGGTCTTACGTGTAACTGCAGCTTGTGCCAGAGCAGGATCAGAGGCAGATGTGGAGAACAGGTCTGAGCTCAGTCTACACATGAGGACATGCCTGGAACATGTAGGAGGAACATACTTAGTTTTTAAACTCCGTATAGTCCCTTTAAATCTAGAAGATGAAGATGAAGATGAAGATGATCACTCCATACACTTCTTTTCCCTTGACATTATGGGGACAATCCAAAAGTCAATCAAGAGCGTTATTGATGATTGTTCCTCTAAATAAACACAGGACAGACCAGGTTCTAGGTCTTTCCATGTTTCCATTAAACACGCCTTTAAACACGCCATTAAACACGCCTTTAAACACGCTATTAAACACGCCTTTAAACACGCCATTAAACACGCCTTTAAACACGCCATTAAACACGCCTTTAAACACGCCATTAAACACGCCTTTAAACACGCCATTAAACACGCCTTTAAACACGCCATTAAACACGCCATTAAACACGCCTTTAAACACGCTATTAAACACGCCTTTAAACACGCCATTAAACACGCCTTTAAACACGCCATTAAACACGCCTTTAAACACGCCATTAAACACGCCATTAAACACGCCATTAAACACGCCATTAAACACGCCATTAAACACGCCTTTAAACACGCCATTAAACACGCCTTTAAACACGCCTTTAAACACGCCTTTAAACACGTCATTAAACACGCCTTTAAACATGGCATTAAACACGCCTTTAAACACGCCTTTACACACGCCTTTAAACACGCCATTAAACACGCCTTTAAACACGCCATTAAACACGCCTTTAAACACGCCATTAAACACGCCTTTAAACACGCCTTTAAACACGCCATTAAACACGCCTTTAAACACGCCATTAAACACGCCTTTAAACACGCCTTTAAACACGCCTTTAAACACGCCTTTAAACACGCCATTAAACACGCCATTAAACACGCCTTTAAACACGCCTTTAAACACGCCTTTAAACACGCCTTTAAACACGCCATTAAACACGCCTTTAAACACGCCATTAAACACGCCATTAAACACGCCATTAAACACGTCATTAAACACGCCATTAAACACGCCATTAAACACGCCTTTAAACACGCCTTTAAACACGCCTTTAAACACGCCATTAAACACGCCTTTAAACACGCCTTTAAACACGCCTTTAAACACGCCTTTAAACACGCCTTTAAACACGCCTTTAAACACGCCTTTAAACACGCCTTTAAACACGCCTTTAAACACGCCATTAAACACGCCTTTAAACACGTCATTAAACATGGCATTAAACACGCCTTTAAACACGCCATTAAACACGCCTTTAAACACGCCTTTAAACACGCCATTAAACACGCCTTTAAACACGCCATTAAACACGCCTTTAAACACGCCTTTAAACACGCCATTAAACACGTCATTAAACACGCCTTTAAACATGGCATTAAACACGCCTTTAAACACGCCTTTAAACACGCCTTTAAACATGCCATTAAACACGCCTTTAAACACGCCAACAAACGCAAACATCATCCAAACCTGAGAGGGTGAAACCACACGTTGTATTTCTCCTGTTTCAGCCGGTGGAGCTGGATTCGGTGGTGGAGCTGGATTCGGTTCTGGAGCTGGATTCGGTTCTGGAGCTGGATTTGGTTCTGGAGCTGGATTCGGTTCTGGAGCTGGATTCGGTGGCGGTGATGGCGGCGATGGCGGAGTCATCGGGAACGAGAAGTTCACGATGCAGAACCTGAACGACCGCCTGGCCTCGTACCTTACCAAGGTGGCCGCCCTGGAGAAGGCCAACGCCGACCTGGAGCTGCAGATCCGCACCTTCGTGGAGGGACGTGTGGGACCGTCCACCCGAGACTTCACCGGGTTCTACACCACCATCGCCGAGCTGCAGGCCAAGGTACGAGACTCAGAGGGGGAGGGGGGAGGAGAGGGAGGGGGAGGAGAGAGAGGAGAGGGAGGGGAGAGAGAGGAGAGGGAGGGGGAGGAGAGAGAGGGAGGAGGAGAAAGAGGAGAGAGAGGAAAAGAGAGGGGGGGGGGGAGTATTACTTAACACATTCCCCCCGTTGTTCCACAGCTCCTGGAGGTGGAAGAGTTTCTAACACAAAAGACCGAAAGTGTCGCCTTCTGGTCCAAAGTTATGTTTAGTTTAGTTTATTGAAGGAACTCCCTCTGAGAGCGGCCATGTTGTTTTCCAGGGGGTCCATGAACAGAATTATACACATTCCAAAAGTACAAAAATACAAGTAATAAATGAAAAGTCGATATTAGATGGACCTCATACGGTTGAACAGTGTAATTTGGCGCCTCCTCCAGTAGATGGCGCCCACGAGGCCCTCATGCATCTCCAGTTGAATTAAAACCTGTAGAAGTGCCTCATGAGCGCCCCCTTGTGTCCCTCAGATCCTGGACGCCATCCTGCTCAAAGGCGGCGTGATGTTGTCCATCGACAACGCGCAGCTCGCTCAGGACGACTTCCGCATGAAGTGAGTACAGTTACTACAGTACTGCAGTACTATTACTACAGTTACTACAGTACTGCAGTATCTGACCCGGATGCCCTCCCGCAGGTACGAGAACGAGCTGAACATGCGCCAGTCCGTGGAGGCCGACATCGCGGGCCTGAAGATGATGCTCGGCGAGATGGGCGTGGCCAAGACCGACCTCGCCATGCAGATCGACAGCCTGAAGGACGAGCTGGTGTCACTGAAGAAGAACCACGAGGAGGTGAGGCCCGAGCGGAGGAGGTGAGGCCCGAGCGCAGGAGGTGAGGCCCGAGCGCAGGAGGTCACGCCCGAGCGGAGGAGGTGAGGCCCGTGCGGAGGAGGTGAGGCCCGAGTGTAGGAGGTGAGGCCCGAGCGCAAGAGGTGAGGCCCGAGCGCAGGAGGTGAGGCCCGAGCGGAGGAGGTGAGGCCCGAGCGGAGGAGGTGAGGCCCGAGCGCAGGAGGTCACGCCCGAGCGCAGGAGGTGAGGCCCGAGTGCAGGAGGTGAGGCCCGAGTGCAGGAGGTGAGGCCCGAGTGCAGGAGGTGAGGCCCGAGCGGAGGAGGTGAGGCCCGAGCGCAGGAGGTGAGGCCCGAGCGGAGGAGGTGAGGCCCGAGGGGAGGAGGTGAGGCCCGAGCGGAGGAGGTTAGGCCCGAGGGGAGGAGGTGAGGCCCGAGGGGAGGAGGTGAGGCCCGAGCGCAGGAGGTGAGGCCCGAGCGCAGGAGGTGAGGCCCGAGCGCAGGAGGTGAGGCCCGAGCGGAGGAGGTGAGGTCCGAGGGGAGGAGGTGAGGCCCGAGCGCAGGAGGTGAGGCCCGAGCGCAGGAGGTGAGGCCCGAGCGGAGGAGGTGAGGCCCGAGGGGAGGAGGTGAGGCCCGAGCGGAGGAGGTTAGGCCCGAGGGGAGGAGGTGAGGCCCGAGGGGAGGAGGTGAGGCCCGAGTGCAGGAGGTGAGGCCCGAGCGCAGGAGGTGAGGCCCGAGCGCAGGAGGTGAGGCCCGAGCGGAGGAGGTGAGGTCCGAGGGGAGGAGGTGAGGCCCGAGCGCAGGAGGTGAGGCCCGAGCGCAGGAGGTGAGGCGCGAGCGCAGGAGGTGAGGCGCGGAGGAGGTGAGGCCCGTGCGGAGGAGGTGAGGCTCGAGTGGAGGAGGTGAGGCCCGAGTGGAGGAGGTGAGGCCCGAGTGGAGGAGGTGAGGCCCGAGCGGAGGAGGTGAGGACAAACATCACAACTTTAGATTCAAGTTTGGAAGCTCAAGATATGGGAAACAGTTTTCTGCCCTTTTGTCGTTAATGAAAGTTTCTCGGTTGTTTCACTGAAAACAAGTGATGAAATGAAACGGAATAAATGATTCCTCTGTTGGTTCATTAAAGGGTCACAACAGTCCAGCCCTAAGTCGAGACATGAATGATGAGAAACAAAACATGGAGTAATGTGAAAATCAGAATATTTCCAATGAAAGTACATTAAAAAACATGATGAAATGTCTCTGTGGCGCCCCCTGCAGGACCTGCTGCTCATGCGCTCCCAGATGAGCGGACAGGTGAACGTGGAGGTGGACGCCGCGCCTCAGCAAGATCTGACCAAGATCATGGAGGAGATCAGGGAGCACTACGAGTCTGCGGCCGCCAAGAGCCAGAAGGAGCTGGCGAGCTGGTTCCAGGCCAAGGTGAACACGGCACAAACACGCCAAAAACAAGCAAAAAAACACGCCACAAACACGCCAAAAACATACCACAAACACGCCAAAGACACGCCCACAAACACGCCAAAAACACGCCACAAACACGCCAAAAACACGCCACAAACACGCCTCAAACACGCCTCAAACACGCCACAAACACGCCAAAAACACGCCACAAACACACCAAAAACACGCCTCAAACACGCCAAAAACACATCAAAAACACGCCTCAAACACGCCTCAAACACGCCACAAACACGCCAAAAACACGCCACAAACACGCCAAAAACACGCCACAAACACGCCTCAAACACGCCTCAAACACGCCTCAAACACGCCACAAACACGCCAAAAACACGCCACAAACACACCAAAAACACGCCTCAAACACGCCAAAAACACGCCACAAACACGCCTCAAACACGCCAAAAACACGCCTCAAACACGCCACAAACACCCCAAAAACACGCCTCAAACACGCCACAAACAAGCCCACAAACACGCCTCAAACACGCCTCAAACACGCCCACAAACACGCCCACAAACACGCCCACAAACACGCCACAAACACGCCCACAAACACGCCACAAACACGCCCACAAACACGCCCACACACACGCCACACTCATTCTCAAAAGGTTCTGACCCGGATCTGACCCGATTGGGTGCGTTTGTGGTTCTGGTTCAGTCCGAGGTGCTGGCGAAGGAAGTGGCCTCCACAGAGATGACCCTGAAGTCGTCCACGTCAGAAATCAAAGACGTGAAGAGCCAACAGCAGGCGCTGGAGATCGAGCTGCAGTCACAGATGAGCATGGTAAGACCCGCCCACACACTGACCCCGCCCACACACTGACCCCTCCCACTCACTGACCCCGATCCCGGTGTAACTCTGGTTTGTTGGTGTTTTGTAGAAAGCGTCTCTTGAAATGTCGTTGTCAGAGATTCAAGGCAGATACGCCATGCAGCTCAACGACTACCAGATGCAGGTAACTCCTACTTCCTCACTCCTACTTCCTCACTCCTACTTCCTAACTCCTACTTCCTCACTCCTACTTCCTCACTTCTACTTCCTAACTCCTACTTCCTCACTCCTACTTCCTAACTCCTACTTCCTCACTTCTACTTCCTAACTCCTACTTCCTCACTCCTACTTCCTCACTCCTACTTCCTAACTCCTACTTCCTCACTTCTACTTCCTAACTCCTACTTCCTCACTCCTACTTCC
>CM038352.1:1394464-1514464 GCA_021464625.1 Proterorhinus semilunaris
CCCGCGGGCCGGCTCTACCGTGGCGGAGGGCGGCCGTCGTAAGGCCCCTGGGTCAGACGGGTCGTCTCGGTCTCGCTTCCGAAAGGACCGGGCGGCGGGGCTCCGTGCAGCCCCGGCCCGAGTGCGCTCATGTCCGCAGTGCTCCGGAGCCGACCGCGCTGGAATAGAACCAGGCAGAGGCCCGGGGGTGGCGGATTTTGCATGCCCACAGGTCGAGCTTGGATCCCGGATCAAAAAGAACCAGGATTTAGACCCTTTTCGATTTCGAAAAACGTCATCCTTAAAAACCGCCCGACTGTCCCTTGGCTCTGGGGGTGTATAGCCAATCCGCCCGGAGCAGCGTCAAATGCCCGGAGATCGTCCCGGGCTTCCGCGCTGAAAACACTTAGTGCAAAAACCAGATCCGTGACCCTGATACTCAAAGAGTATCAGGGTCGCGGAATCGACTTTTGAGATTCGCACCTCCACGGGTCCGGGCGGTCACCCTCTACCCGCCGGTACCACTCTTTCCGGGATTAAAAGCGTTTTTCTATTTTTGGGCATTTTTTTTCTCCGCGGGTGTTGTACGCCTATAACTCCGCGGGGGTGCGAGCCACCGCGCGGACACGCACATCAGCGTGACCGGGGGACTCTCCCGGACCGGCCCGTGTCCACCTTTTGAAAGAATAACCCAGGACTCGGCGTCTGCTGCCGCGGGAAGGGCGAGAACCTAGCGCTACGGAACTTTGAACCGTTAAAAGGGGCCTTTAACGGTGTCCCAGCGGCCCAATTCTGGCACAGGCGTGTGCGGGAGGCTCGGCTCTATAACCCTGACCACTTTTGGTTGTGTTTGAAAATCGATTACTACCCTTTAGAGCCGTTTTAAAAATCCGCCCGAAGCAGCGTCAAATGCCCGGACCGTCCCGGGCATTTGACGCAGCTTTGGGCGGACACTTAGTCTCTGGAGCAAGTTCCCAAGTTGCTCGTGTCGGCGGGGGGGGGGGGGGGGGGGGGGAAGAGTACAACGGGAGTTACTCCGCGGGAAGGGAGAGTCCTGCGGCCCGGTCAGACACATCTCCGTGTTCGGGGGGTCGCCCTCTACCTGCCCGTGCCACTTGTTTTCGGATTAAAAGTCGTTTTCTATTTTTTAGCAATTTCCATCTCCGGAGGGGGGGGGGGCTAGATAACTCCGCGGGGGAGAGGGCCACAGACCCGCCGCGCACATCTGCGTGCTCGTGGGACTCTCCCCTACCGGGCCATGTGCGTTTGGCGAAAGAATAAGCAGAGGGTGGGTGTCTGGAGCCAAGGGGAAGGTGAGACACTTGCGCCCCGGACATTGAAAACCGTCCAAAGTGGCAGTTACGGGCGTGTGAGCGGCCCGCCTGTGGCACCGGCGTGTTCGGGGGGCTCCCCTCTACAACCCTGGATACTTTTAGTGTGGATTGAAAGTCGTTTTTGGGGGTGGGGGTTTGGTTTGTTCCTGGGCTGTCCGAGGTGCTGAAGCCGAGCGCCGGCCTTAACCTCTTAACCCCCGCCTTCGCTGAGCGCACTAACCACGGTTTTGGCCCGAAATAAAGCTCTTTCGAGCTCCTCCACTGAACACAGACTCTTCACAAAGAGGACATCTCCTCCGCAGAGACTGAATGCGGGTCTAAATGGTAGATAAAGCGGCCCAGTGTGCCAGGCTCCAGGGCTTACAGCCATACTACCCTGAGCACGCCCGATCTCGTCTGATCTCGGAAGCTAAGCAGGGTCAGGCCTGGTTAGTACTTGGATGGGAGACCGCCTGGGAATACCAGGTGCTGTAAGCTTTTTCTTTTCTTTTTTTTTTACCTCCAGCCCAGGCAGCCGGGTCTAAGACCTGCAGCCCACTCGGGGCAGCTCCAAGCCGGGTCCAGCACCTAACCAAAAGCTCCAGGCAGCTGGGTCTAAGACCTGCAGCCCACTCGGGGCAGCTCCAAGCCGGGTCCAGCACCTAACCAAAAGCTCCAGGCAGCTGGGTCTAAGACCTGCAGCCCGGTCATGACAGCTCCAAGCCGGGTCTACCACCTCCAGCACCTAACCAACAGCTCCAGCCCGGTCATGACAGCTCCAGGCCTTGTCTAAGACCTACAGCCCAGTCAGGGAAGCTCCAAGCCGGGTCCACCACCTCCAGCACCTAACCAACAGCTCCAGGCAGCTGGGTCTGAGACCTACAGCCCGGTCATGACAGCTCCAAGCCGGGTCCACCACCTCCAGCACCTAACCAACAGCTCCAGCCCGGTCATGACAGCTCCAGGCCTTGTCTAAGACCTACAGCCCAGTCAGGGAAGCTCCAAGCCGGGTCCACCACCTCCAGCACCTAACCAACAGCTCCAGCCCGGTCATGACAGCTCCAGGCCGGGTCCACCACCTCCAGCACCTAACCAACAGCTCCAGCCCGGTTATGACAGCTCCAGGCCTTGTCTAAGACCTACAGCCCAGTCAGGGAAGCTCCAAGCCGGGTCTACAACCTCCAGCACCTAACCAAAAGCTCCAGGCAGCTGGGTCTGAGACCTACAGCCCAGTCAGGGCAGCTCCAAGCTGGGTCTACCACCTCCAGCACCTAACCAACAGCTCCAGCCCGGTCATGACAGCTCCAGGCCTTGTCTAAGACCTCCAGCCCGGTCATGACAGCTCCAAGCCGGGTCTACCACCTCCAGCACCTAACCAACAGCTCCAGCCCGGTCATGACAGCTCCAGGCCTTGTCTAAGACCTCCAGCCCGGTCATGACAGCTCCAGGCCTTGTCTAAGACCTCCAGCCCGGTCATGACAGCTCCAAGCCGGGTCTACCACCTCCAGCACCTAACCAACAGCTCCAGCCCGGTCATGACAGCTCCAGGCCGGGTCCACCACCTCCAGCACCTAACCAACAGCTCCAGCCCGGTTATGACAGCTCCAGGCCTTGTCTAAGACCTACAGCCCAGTCAGGGAAGCTCCAAGCCGGGTCTACAACCTCCAGCACCTAACCAACAGCTCCAGGCAGCTGGGTCTGAGACCTACAGCCCAGTCAGGGCAGCTCCAAGCTGGGTCTACCACCTCCAGCACCTAACCAACAGCTCCAGGCAGCTGGGTCTGAGACCTACAGCCCAGTCAGGGATGGGATCCCGACCTGCAATGCAACCATGAGCGAGATAGGCCAGAGGCCAGTGGTTGAAATCAGGAATTAAACCTGAAAATGCATCACCTAACCAACAGCTCCAGCCCAGCCCCCAGTCATGACAGCTCCAGGCCTGGTCTAACACCTCCAGCCTGCTTCCATGACGCCTTCGTCCGGGTCTAACACCTCCAGCCAGGCCCCCCAAAAACTTCAACCCAGTCCCAACACCTACAGGCCCATACACACAACCACAGCACCGGAACAACACCCACCACCGCTCTCATCCACTAACCCTACCCCGCTAAGGGCTCCCCCAACACCGCCTACCTGCACAACCTCGGCCGCATGGCTCCTATGGACCTCCGGGGACACCCGGCGCACCTTTCGGACCCGGGTACCCACTCTTAAGCACCCCTCCTCGGACTACACCCCAAGACCCGGCCCGGAGGAAGTCCGTGACCCTGATACTCTGAGCCACTTTGGACATTTTTTCTAAGTGCTGAGCCACTTAGAAAAAATGTCCAAAGAGTATCAGGGTCACTTGGAAAAATTTCTAAGTGCTGAGCCACTTAGAAACTTTTCCATGTTACCCTGATACTCTGTCATACACATAACACATAGAAACCTGGGTAAAACCAACTCCCACACCTCCCCTGGTACTCTCTACCCAGGGGAGGAGGGAGGGACCCGGAGGCCGGCCGACAAAAGCTTGGATCAAGGGCTGACTTTCAATAGAGCGCAGCGAAGGAGCTGCTCTGCTACGTACGAAACAACTTTAATATACGCTATTGTAGTTTGAATTACCGCTTCAATTACAGGCCCTCAATATTCCTTCCTTGGATGTGGTCGCCAGTTGCCTTCCTTGGATGTAGTTGCCATTTCTCATGTTCCCTCTCCGGAATCGAACCCTGATTCCCTGTTACCCGTGGTCACCATGGTAGGCACAGAAAGTACCATCGAAAGTTGATAGGGCAGAGTTGTCTCCGCCACGAGGGCCAGTGATCGGCTCGAGGTTATCTAGAGTCACCAAAGCGCGCGGGGAGCCCCGAGGGGCGACCCCGCATGGGTTTTGGGTCTGATAAATGCACGCATCCCCGGAGGTCAGCGCTCGTTGGCATGTATTAGCTCTAGAATTGCCACAGTTATCCAAGTAACGGTAGAGCGATCAAAGGAACCATAACTGATTTAATGAGCCATTCGCAGTTTCACTGTACCGGCCGTGTGTACTTAGACTTGCATGGCTTAATCTTTGAGACAAGCATATGTTACTGGCAGGATCAACCAGGTAGCCCAGAGTGGCTGCGGTTCGGGAAGAACCGCGTCGGCCGTGGCCAGGGCTGGCCGTGGGCCGAAAACGGGGCCCCGCGCCCCGTGGTTGGGCACGCGGGGCCGCGGAGGCGAAGCGTACGCTCTCCTGGAGGCGAGCTCCCCGGGCGTGGGAGTCTCTGTGCGGAGGTTTCGAGAAAATGCGTTAAACGGCCGCAAATACCCCCGCTCTGGAACGGAGAGGGCCCGCGGGCCGGCTCTACCGTGGCGGGGGGCGGCCGTCGTAAGGCCCCTGGGTCAGACGGGTCGTCTCGGTCTCGCTTCCGAAAGGACCGGGCGGCGGGGCTCCGTGCAGCCCCGGCCCGAGTGCGCTCATGTCCGCAGTGCTCCGGAGCCGACCGCGCTGGAATAGAACCAGCCAGAGGCCCGGAGGTGGCGGATTTTGCATGCCCACAGGTCGAGCTGGGATCCCGGATCAAAAAGAACCAGGATTCTGACCATTTTCGATTTTGAAAAACGTCATTCCCAAAAACCGCCCGACTGTCCCTTGGCTCTGGGGGTGTATAGCCAATCCGCCCGGAGCAGCGTCAAATGCCCGGAGATCGTCCCGGGCTTCCGCGCTGAAAACACTTAGTGCAAAAACCAGATCCGTGACCCTGATACTCAAAAAGTATCAGGGTCGCGGAATCGACTTTTGAGATTTGCACATCCACGGGTCCGGGCGGTCACCCTCTACCCGCCGGTACCACTCTTTCCGGGATTAAAAGCGTTTTTCTATTTTTTGGCATTTTTTTTCTCCGCGGGTGTTGTACGCCTATAACTCCGCGGGGGTGCGAGCCACCGCGCGGACACGCACATCAGCGTGACCGGGGGACTCTCCCGGACCGGCCCGTGTCCACCTTTTGAAAGAATAACCCAGGACTCGGCGTCTGCTGCCGCGGGAAGGGCGAGAACCTAGCGCTACGGAACTTTGAACCGTTAAAAGGGGCCTTTAACGGTGTCCCAGCGGCCCAATTCTGGCACAGGCGTGTTCGGGAGGCTCGGCTCTATAACCCTGGATACTTTTAGTGTGGATTGAAAGTCGTTTTTTGGGGGGGGGGGTTGGTTTGTTCCTGGGCTGTCCGAGGTGCTGAAGCCGAGCGCCTGTCTTAACCTCTTAACCCCCGCCTTCGCCGAGCGCATTTATCCACGGTTTTGGCCCGAAATAAAGCTCTAGCAAGCTCCAGGAAGCTCCAGGAAGCCCCGCCACTGGACACCGAATACAGGACAGTGTTACAGGCCGGGTTGGACACCTGCAGCCCGGTCCCCAACTCAGTCAGGCCGGGGAGAACTCATCCACGCCGGGGATAAGTCCTCCGGACTGGGGACTCCGGAGATAATAACTCCGCGGGGAAATGAGCCACCGCGCGGACACGCACATCTACGTGTCCGGGAGACTCTCCCGGACCGGTCCGTGTCCACCTTTCGAAAGAATAACCCAGGACTAGGCGTCTGCTGCCGCGGGAAGGGCGAGAACCGCTTAACCCCCGCGAGCTGTCCGAGGTGCTGATGCCGAGCGCCTGCCTTAACCGCCTAACCCCCGCGGCCCCCGAGCGCATTTATCCACAGTTTAAGCCCGAAATAAAGCTCTATGGGGCTCCACGGAGCTCCACGAAGCTCCAAGAAGCTCCACCACTGGTCTAACACCTCCAGCCCACTTCCCAGACGCCTTCGTCCGGGTCTAACAACTCCAGCCGGGCCCCCAAAACCTTCAACACAGTCCCAACACCTACATGCACCCACACATACGTGGTTTTATGGTTTATGTTGACCTTTTGGAAAAACCAACCCTGGTGTGGTTTAAGAGGACTATGGTTTCCCAAGGTCCTAGAGAGATAAGCTCTGGATAGACTAACTGTAAAAAATCTGAAAAAAATGTAGGTCTATTTAACATCCTTGTATCAGCTACGGTTGTCTATACACAGCCACCGACCAGAAGGTGGTTCATGAGGACCAAAGATGAATTATGAGGACTTTAAACATAACTGAACCACAATTCCCCTATGAGAGACCAACAGGCCCGTTTGGAACCATGAGGCCGTCCTTCCGTGGACCCACCACCTGCAGGAGGAGCCATAGGGGACTGGTGCTATGTGATTTGGGCAGCTCCAACGGCTGCCTCCACGACCCGGCAACGGACAAGTGGGAGAAAATGGATGGATGGATGAACCACAATTAGAGGCTGGAAAAGTTTTAATGTTCTTCATACATACACTCCATGCTTATCCATCTTTTACCTTTAGTTGTCTTTTATGTGCTAGTCCACGATTTCTCACAAAGTCTCTTATATTCTGCAGTGTTCTCTGACTTAAGGCCATTTCTGCTTGCTTACACTGAGTTACTTCATTTTTTGTGGCCAGTTTTCCTCTCTTGATGTGTTTTTTAAAATGCCGCATTACAGCTGCTTCTTCAGTCTTTGACCATGCTCTTTTTGTCACTCTGCGTTTTGGTCCAGGTTGCTTTGCAGGCCTCTGTGCTGCCTCTGAAAAGGAAAATTAGGAATTAATTTAAACAAAACAATGTGAATAAGTCAGAGCAAGACTACTACAAGAGTAAACAGAAGAACTTGCCTTCAAAATCAGAGGTATCTCCATCAGCTATGTCGATCGGGTCATCATCTATAACCACAGTTGCCGCTTGTTTCTCAGCAGAGTCCCCCGAGTCACTGTGACTCTCCTCTTCGGCCTCATCTGCACTGATGGGAATTTCATCTAAAAACAAAAGGGGGATTCAATTCAATCAGCCCGCTCCTAAAGCCACCAGGCCTGGGAAAACTCACCAAGGCTGGGGCTAAGATCCCCAGCCGGCTCCTAAAGCTACCAGCCCCGCACCGACATCCACCACAATGACCCACCCTCTACTCCACTTACACTACCCGGCTCAGGGCACTCCTACCCCGGCCTACGTGCACACACTCGCCCCCCTGGCTCCTCTGGACCTCCTCTGACCAGCCTGCTCCTAAAGCTACCAGCTCCGCACCGACATCCACCACAATGACCCACCCTCTACTCCACTTACACTACCCGGCTCAGGGCACTCCTACCCCGGCCTACGTGCACACACTCGCCCCCCTGGCTCCTCTGGACCTCCTCTGACCAGCCTGCTCCTAAAGCTACCAGCTCCGCACCGACATCCACCACAATGACCCACCCTCTACTCCACTTACACTACCCGGCTCAGGGCACTCCTACCCCGGCCCTACATGCACACACTCGCCCCCCTGACTCCTCTGGACCTCCGGGGACACACAGCCCACATCTCGGACCCACTCTTAAGCACCCCTCCTCGGACTACACCCCCCAACTCATCCAGGCCGGGGAAAACTCACCAAGGCTGGGGCTAAGTTCCACAGCCAGCTCCAAAACCCAATAGCCCGGTCCCCATATCATCCAGCCCGGGGATAAATCCTCCAGGCCGGGGCTAAGTTCCATTCAGAAAATACTTGATAACGTATATTTAACAAGGACTAGATACTTACCAATATATTTTCTTGTCTTCTTTGGAGTGAACTTTCTCTTGGTCCTTCTTCTTCGCATTACCATTAGATGTCTTCCGAAATCACTCAACATGCCCGGACACATATCCCGCACGTGTCCCCATAAAGAACCAATCACAATGGAGCCTTCAATACCGCCAGAGTAGGGTAGGGGGAGCACATCATACACTCCATACACAAGAAGTCAGGTTGGGGTATTATATGGACGTCAAATAAACTTTCAATTTATGGTCTTTAAAAGCTAAGAATTTAAAAAAACTTGATATGTGCATGATATATTATCATTGAGCATTAAAAGGACTTCAGAAAAACAATGAAATTATGCTCTTTATATGCTAAAAATTAAAATACAAAATCTTGGTTTATGAGGACCGTAGCATAGTCCTGCTAATCCCCTTAGGTTCTCGTAGTGCTGGTGAGTAGTCAGGTCAATTGGCTCCATAAACCATATATACAGACACACACACACACACACGTTTATGTGACTTATTAAACAGGTCTGTATTTGACCTCTGAAACAGAGCCTGAGCCGTTTGTGGTTAGTTTCTTTATTAACTCTTTCAGATACAAGGCGCTGCATCGTTTCGCACTTTTTTATTTTTTTTGCAGATATTTTGAAAAAGTTTGGAGTTGTTGCAAAAGTCTCGACACAGTGAGCGATCCCGGGTTGTGCTGCGTTTGGTCCCACGAGTTCACGGCTTCAAAACTCCAGGACAGAAAACGTGGAATGTTCGTAACAACGAAAACGTACAAATATGGTAAAAAAACACGACAGTAAATAAAAGCGGATATAATACGAGCTCCAGAAAGAGCCTCGCGCTGGCAGGGCGCAACGCCGCGAAGAAACGCCGTTTCAACACGGGGGGGCGCTGTTTCACCAAACCAGTTTTCTACCAAAACATATACATTAGGACGAGCTTTCAATTCATTCAGTCAGGAACATTTTGATTTAAATAAGTCATAATGTCAAAGTCAACCAGACCGAAGCTAAAGAGGCTGCAGGTGAAAAGTAACGTCGAGGCGGGAAAGTATTACAGTACTTTACTGTAAACATTAGAGTACTCAGGGCGTTACAATACTTTACTGTAAACATTAGAGTACTGAGGGTATTCCAGTACTTTACTGTAAACATTACAGTACTGAGGGTATTCCAGTACTTTACTGTAAACATTACAGTACTGAGGGTATTCCAGTACTTTACTGTAAACATTACAGTACTGAGGGTATTCCAGTACTTTACTGTAAACATTACAGTACTGAGGGTATTCCAGTACTTTACTGTAAACATTAGAGTACTGAGGGCGTTACAGTACTTTACTGTAAACATTAGAGTACTGTAATGTTTACAGTACTTTACTGTAAACATTAGAGTACTCAGGGTATTCCAGTACTTTACTGTAAACATTACAGTACTTAGGGCGTTACAGTACTTTACTGTTTACCACAACTTATTTAAGATGGCCTCCCCTTCATTAAACCATTTTGCCGAAGCATAAAGGAACATTGGTGAAGTATTTTACTGTAAATATTACAGCAGAGTTTAGGCGGAACTGACTTCACTTTACAGCATTTCTTCATGAGACGCTTCGTTACTTTTATTTTTACAGAACCTGTTAAAAAACTTCAGTTCACATCAGCAGAGTCCGGCTGCTAATTCACTGTCAGGTTCAAATGGAGAGAGCGCTGCGAACGGCTCTAAAACATATAGAGGCACTAATGTCAATGAATATAACAGTAAACAGGACGACTGCAGCCCGTTCACATCACAGTATCACTCCTTACAGAGATACTGTGTATTATTATTACAGTGATACTGTAATAATAATACACAGTATCACTCCTTAAAGAGATACTGTAATAATAATACACAGTATTACTCCTTACAGAGATACTGTGTATTATTATTACAGCATCTCTAGTGTAATTGGCCATACAGTAGTTTACTGTAAAATCCACGATAAACCTTTTACAGTGTAGGGAAAAAATAAATGTAGAGACATCAATTTGAAACTTTTGCTCAAACCTAAATTAACTGAGTTAAAACTAAGATGAAACTAAACAAATCTCACGATGTTTCACCTGCAGCGTCTCCGACCCAGGACTCACCAGATACTCGCCATGAGCCAGGTCAAACATTCTAGGATCACACAAACATGAGCCCCCCCTGCTGGCTGGTCTGGTGTAACAGCGCCCCTGCTGGCTGGTCTGGTGTAACAGCGCCCCTGCTGGCTGGTCTGGTGTAACAGCGCCCCTGCTGGCTGGTCTGGTGTAACAGCGCCCCTGCTGGCTGGTCTGGTGTAACAGCGCCCCTGCTGGCTGGTCTGGTGTAACAGCGCCCCCTGCTGGTCTGGATCAGGTTGTGCTCAGATTGAACGGTTGTATGTTTACGGGACACGACGACGTCACGAACACTTGCATAAGTCCAGCCCGGACGATCCTGGGGCCAAATACGAAAATGTACAAAAACAGCTCGATATACGATTCATACAAAAGGTTATACGGGCGCTCCGCCGCACGGCATTCTGGGACGCGCTTTGGCAGCGGCACGTCAGTCTTAAAGGTAAGTCCTCCCCCAGCGCCGGCTCCAAAGTCTGTGTGGAGGTAAGTGCTGGAGTCGGGGCAGTGGCTGTGAGTAACCCGACGTGTCTGGGTGGAGGAGGCAGTTTGAGCTCCGGCAGGAGCACACGCTGAGGTAACTCCGGGTCCTGCGTGAGATCCGGTTCAGTTAAAGCGGCCGTGGCTGGTTTTGGGCGTCGACACAGCGGCTCAGAACGAAGCCCAGCTCTGATTCAGGCAAAAGAAGAGTACCTTAAACGAGTGAAACCGGAGGATCCTGCGGCGACTGTAAACACTGACGGTAAAAGAGAAGGCGGCGGTTTGACCCTGTTTGACCTGGAGGGCGGAGTGAGCGCCCGGTGACAGCCCCGCCGAGTACCCGACACCGAGTACCCGACGGCGAGTTCCCGATACCGAGTACCCGACACCGAGTACCCGAGACCGAGTACCCGACGGCGAGTACCCGAGGCCGAGTACCCGACGGCGAGTACCCGACGCCGAGTACCCGACGCCGAGTACCCGAGGCCGAGTACCCGACGCCGAGTACCCGAGGTCGAGTACCCGAGGCCGAGTACCCGAGGTCGAGTACCCGAGGCTGAGTACCCGACGCCGAGTACCCGACACCGAGTACCCGACACCGAGAACCCGACACCGAGTACCCGACACCGAGTACCCGACACCGAGTACCCGACGCTGAGTACCCGACGCCGAGTACCCGAGGTCGAGTACCCGACACCGAGTACCCGACGGTGAGTACCCGACGCCGAGTACCCGACGCCGAGTACCCGACGGTGAGTACCCGACGGCGAGTACCCGACGGTGAGTACCCGACACCGAGAACCCGACGCCGAGTACCCGACACCGAGTACCCGATGCCGAGTACCCGACGGTGAGTACCCGACGCCGAGTACCCGACGGTGAGTACCCGACGGCGAGTACCCGACGGTGAGTACCCGACACCGAGAACCCGACGCCGAGTACCCGACACCGAGTACCCGACACCGAGTACCCGACGGTGAGTACCCGACGCCGAGTACCCGACGGTGAGTACCCGACGGCGAGTACCCGACGGTGAGTACCCGACACCGAGAACCCGACACCGAGTACCCGACACCGAGAACCCGACACCGAGTACCCGACGCCGAGTACCCGACGGTGAGTACCCGACGCCGAGTACCCGACGGTGAGTACCCGACGGTGAGTACCCGACGGCGAGTACCCGACGGTGAGTACCCGACACCGAGAACCCGACGCCGAGTACCCGACACCGAGTACCCGACACCGAGTACCCGACGGTGAGTACCCGACGGCGAGTACCCGACGGTGAGTACCCGACACCGAGTACCCGACGCCAAGTACCCGACACCGAGTACCCGACACCGAGTACCCGACACCGAGAACCCGACACCGAGTACCCGACGGCGAGTACCCGACACCGAGGACCCGAGGCCGAGAACCCGAGGCCGAGTACCCGACGGCGAGTACCCGCTCTCGCCGCCGCTCGTTAGAAAAGGAGGCCGGCCTCGTCAGGGGGCGGGGTTTAGCTGCTGTCCCCGCCCCTCTTGTGGATCTGCTCGTGCGCCCGCAGGTGCCCGGACTGGCTGAAGGACTTGCCGCACTGGGGGCAGGCGTAGGGGCGCTCCCCCGTGTGGATCTGCTGGTGGGCTTTGAGGTGGCCCAGGCGGCCGAAGCTCTTTCCACACTGCGTGCAGCCGAAGGGCCGCACTCCGGAGTGGATCTTCTCGTGCGTCTTGAGCACCCCGGCGTTGCTGAAGGACTTGCCGCACTGCGAGCAGGCGAAGGGGCGCTCGCCCGTGTGGATGTGCACGTGGTTGCGGTAGCTGGTCTCCTTGGTGAAGCTCTTGCCGCAGTGCGGGCAGCAGTACGGGCGCTCCCCGGTGTGGCTGAGCTGGTGGGCCTTCAGCTCCTTGCTCTGGCCAAAGCTCTTCCCGCAGGTGGAGCAGAGGAACGGGCGCTCCCCCGTGTGCAGGCGCTGGTGCGAGCGCAGGTCGTCCGCCTTGGTGAAGCCTTTGGGGCAGTGGGCGCAGACGTAGGGCTTCTGCCCCGTGTGGATGAGCTGGTGTCTCTTCAGGTTCCCCGCCTGCCCGAAGCTCTTCCCACACTGAGAGCAGCAGTACGGGCGCTCCCCGGTGTGGATGCGCTGGTGCGTCTTCAGGTTCCCCAGAGTGCTGAAGTTCTTCCCACACTGTGTGCACGAGAACGGCTTCTCCCCCTGAAGGAGAGACACACTTTACTGACCACCCCACAAACACGAGAACGGGTACTCCCCCTGAAGGAGAGACACACTTTACTGACCACCCCACAAACACGAGAACGGCTACTCCCCCTGAAGGAGAGACACACTTTACTGACCACCCCACAAACACGAGAACGGCTTCTCCCCCTGAGGGAGACACACACTTTACTGACCACCCCACAAACACGAGAACGGGTACTCCCCCTGAAGGAGAGACACACTTTACTGACCACCCCACAAACACGAGAACGGCTTCTCCCCCTGAGGGAGACACACACTTTACTGACCACCCCACAAACACGAGAACGGGTACTCCCCCTGAAGGAGAGACACACTTTACTGACCACCCCACAAACACGAGAACGGGTACTCCCCCTGAAGGAGAGACACACACTTTACTGACAGCCCTACAAACACGAGAACGGCTTCTCTCTCACCTGCATGTGTCTGTTGGGCCTCTCACCTGCATGTGTCTGTTGGGCCTCTCACCTGCATGTGTGTGTTGGGCCTCTCACCTGCATGTGTGTGTTGGGCCTCTCACCTGCATGTGTCTGTTGGGCCTCTCACCTACATGTGTCTGTTGGGCCTCTCACCTGCATGTGTCTGTTGGGCCTCTCACCTGCATGTGTCTGTTGGGCCTCTCACCTACATGTGTCTGTTGGGCCTCTCACCTGCATGTGTCTGTTGGGCCTCTCACCTGCATGTGTTTGTTGGGCCTCTCACCTGCATGTGTTTGTTGGGCCTCTCACCTGCATGTGTTTGTTGGGCCTCTCACCTGCATGTGTTTGTTGGGCCTCTCACCTGCATGTGTTTGTTGGGCCTCTCACCTGCATGTGTTTGTTGGGCCTCTCACCTGCATGTGTCTGTTGGGCCTCTCACCTACACGTGTCTGTTGGGCCTCTCACCTGCATGTGTTTGTTGGGCCTCTCACCTGCATGTGTCTGTTGGGCCTCTCACCTGCATGTGTCTGTTGGGCCTCTCACCTGCATGTGTCTGTTGGGCCTCTCACCTGCATGTGTCTGTTGGGCCTCTCACCTACACGTGTCTGTTGGGCCTCTCACCTGCATGTGTTTGTTGGGCCTCTCACCTGCATGTGTCTGTTGGGCCTCTCCCCTGCATGTGTTTGTTGGGCCTCTCACCTGCATGTGTTTGTTGGGCCTCTCACCTGCATGTGTCTGTTGGGCCTCTCACCTGCATGTGTCTGTTGGGCCTCTCACCTGCATGTGTCTGTTGGGCCTCTCACCTGCATGTGTTTGTTGGGCCTCTCACCTGCATGTGTCTGTTGGGCCTCTCACCTGCATGTGTCTGTTGGGCCTCTCACCTGCATGTGTCTGTTGGGCCTCTCACCTGCATGTGTCTGTTGGGCCTCTCACCTGCATGTGTCTGTTGGGCCTCTCCCCTGCATGTGTTTGTTGGGCCTCTCCCCTGCATGTGTTTGTTGGGCCTCTCACCTGCATGTGTCTGTTGGGCCTCTCACCTGCATGTGTTTGTTGGGCCTCTCACCTGCATGTGTCTGTTGGGCCTCTCACCTACATGTGTCTGTTGGGCCTCTCACCTGCATGTGTCTGTTGGGCCTCTCACCTACACGTGTCTGTTGGGCCTCTCACCTGCATGTGTCTGTTGGGCCTCTCACCTGCATGTGTTTGTTGGGCCTCTCATCTGCATGTGTCTGTTGGGCCTCTCACCTGCATGTGTCTGTTGGGCCTCTCACCTGCATGTGTTTGTTGGGCCTCTCACCTGCATGTGTTTGTTGGGCCTCTCATCTGCATGTGTCTGTTGGGCCTCTCACCTACATGTGTTTGTTGGGCCTCTCACCTGCATGTGTCTGTTGGGCCTCTCACCTGCATGTGTCTGTTGGGCCTCTCACCTACATGTGTTTGTTGGGCCTCTCACCTGCATGTGTCTGTTGGGCCTCTCACCTGCATGTGTCTGTTGGGCCTCTCACCTGCATGCGTCTGTTGGGCCTCTCACCTGCATGTTGCGTGGCTTCCTGCTGGAGGCGCTCTTGCGGCCGCTGTTGTCGCCCCCCTCGCTCTTGCCCGGGGGCTGCAGCTCGTACAGTCCGGCCTCGCTGAACTCCGGCTCCACCTTCAGGCCGTCGAGGAGCAGTGCATCGGGCCTCAGCTTGTGCAGCTCGGACCGTAGCTCCGCCATGTGGATGGACTCCAGGCTCGGGTCGAAGTCCGAGCGCAGCTCCGTGTAGTAGCACTGGAAGTCCACCTGCTCCGCCTTGATGTAGTCCAGGGAGTCGGACACCTGAGCACGAGGTGAGCAGCAGCATTCAGAAGAAAGACCTTTGGTAAACTCAACTTATAAAGCGCTTTTCTACCTTCATCAGGCCCAAAGCGCTTTACCCTAAGGAACCAGTCACTCATTCATACACCAGTGTACGCAGACACTAGGGCTGTGTATCGCCGAGTCTCAGGCGATACGACCCTTGTATGCTAACAGATAGCGCTCATCTGTTAGCAGTAGCGCTCATCTGTTAGCAGTAGCGCTCATCTGTTAGCAGTAGTGCTCATCTGTTTGCAGTAGCGCTCATCTGTTAGCAGTAGCGCTCATCTGTTAGCAGTAGCGCTCATCTGTTTGCAGTAGCGCTCATCTGTTTGCAGTAGCGCTCATCTGTTAGCAGTAGCGCTCATCTGTTAGCGCTCATCTGTTAGCAGTAGCGCTCATCTGTTAGCAGTAGCGCTCATCTGTTAGCGCTCATCTGTTAGCAGTAGCGCTCATCTGTTAGCAGTAGCGCTCATCTGTTAGCAGTAGCGCTCATCTGTTAGCGCTCATCTGTTAGCAGTAGCGCTCATCTGTTAGCAGTAGCGCTCATCTGTTAGCGCTCATCTGTTAGCAGTAGCGCTCATCTGTTAGCAGTAGCGCTCATCTGTTAGCGCTCATCTGTTAGCAGTAGCGCTCATCTGTTAGCAGTAGCGCTCATCTGTTAGCAGTAGCGCTCATCTGTTAGCGCTCATCTGTTAGCAGTAGCACACAAACGAAGCAGAGGGGAAACTAAATGCAGCTCTTTTTAAGCCTGTGTCGTGACTGCAGTGGCGAGACACGGGTTTGACATGAGCCTGCTGTGTTTAGTTTCCCCTCGGCTTCGTTTAATTCTGTAATAAAATGCTACGCAGTTAAATCCTCTCCTCTCGCAGCGGCGACACACTGAGCAACATCTGCACAGCTGTGGCTCTCGTAATAACCCAGGTCTGTCTTTGCTGTAAAAGCCAAAGTGAGGCCAAATGTAGAGTTTTAAAAGAGCGTCTCATAGCTGTGTTTCTCTAACTCTCACTAGATTCTAGTGTTACTCAAGCGAGCTGCGCTGCCCTCTAGCGGGCGGGAGTAAAAGTGCAGGACCAAAGAGAGATGCTGCAATGAATATTTCCCCAAAAATAGATTTAAATATCGATACGGGCGCTTTTTGTATCAATACGAGAATCGCGTGACGTAATATCGCGATATACCGGCGGATCGATATTTTTCAACACCCCTAGCAGACACTAGAGGCAAGGAGGGTGAAGTGTCTTGCCCAAGGACACAATGACAGTGTGCATTTGCGGGAGCTGGGATGAGCATTATAATTCAGAATAAATGATCTTTGGTAACAAGGTTTATTTAGTCCAGAGAGTCTTCCGGGGTGGGCGGGGCCGGTGGAATTCAATGTTTTAGTCTCGTGTCATATGTCCAGGTTTTTGAGCGAAAAAGAGCTCCATAGGTCGATGCCATTTTTATTTCAATGGGCGTGACCGTCCCACCAGCAACAGGTCAATATAGACCACAATGCATTGCAATACTACCGTGGGAGGAGAACCCAGCGACACAGTGCAAACAGCTTTAGTTTTAATCCATTCATGTAAAATCCACGTGAAATAAAACGGATCTGACTGATTTTTATCCGTGAATATTCCACTGTCTCTGGAGTTTGGTCTTTATCGCAGAAACACATTATTCCCAGAGGTTAGCGACTCATTCTGCCGGCGCTCCCGACACCTCACGGCTGACGACACACGGCGTGAAGGCAACACTGCACTTGACCATAGTCGACTACAAGGATTCCCAACCCGGGGGGTGCATGCAGGGGCCCAGAGCGCTGTCTGGTCACAGGGTCAGGTCATAAGTGAGAGTTATTAAAATCATCAAAGAACAACAGGTGCATTAAACACTCCCACTTCAGTTTATGTGTTCGCTTTGATACGTTGGTGGCCATAGTTTGGAAATGGGTTTCACAGTCGGGAACCACTGGTCTATTATAGAGAACGACGGGTTGGGACGAGGGACGACATGTTTTGAATAAAAACTAGTGCTGTCCAACGATTAAAATATTTAATCGCGATTAATCATTTTTATCTAATGAAAAGAAACAACTGATATTTTAGTTTTTGTATTTAAAATGTTTTTTTTTGTTTTTTCTTTTTTACAAGGGGCGGCGGTGGCGCAGATGGTAGAGCGGGTCGTCTCATGATCGGAAGGTCGGGGGTTTGAATCCCGCCTCCTGAAGGTGCACATCGTCGTTGTGTCCTTGGGCAAGACACTTCACCCTCCCTGCCTCCAGTGTCTGTGTACACTGGTGTGTGAATGTGAGTATGAATGGGTGAAGCCCCTTATGTGAGACCAACAGGCCCGTTTGGAACCATGAGGCCGTCCTTCCGTGGACCCACCACCTGCAGGGGGCGCTATAGGGGCTGGAGCAGCTCCAACATCTGCCCCCACGACCCGGCAACGGACAAGTGGCAGAAAATGGATGGATGCTTTTTACAGAACTTGTAAACATTCACTGTTTCTAAAAATAAAAGGCTTTAAGTCTCCTTTGCACTAAATAAATACATTGAATAATACAAAACAATGTCAACTTTATAATTATCACAATTATTTTATGATATATTATTATTAGGTTTTACGTTGTCAACACTTGTGCGGCCGCTTCATTATCGGTCAGATGTTTTGATGGAGTAACGGGACTCTCTCGAACAGCTGATTATCACGTGTGTGTTTGCCATGTGTTGTTTACGCTGAAGGAGCGGGTTGGCTTTTATTTACATCCTGAGGCAGTTTCCAAACATTTGGACAAACGTCATTGTGAATTATGCAGCTCGTTCCTTGACTTGGACATTTACAGCGAAGGGTTATCTCCGAGATGTCGTTTCAGACTCGACGTATCGCCGGTTTTTCCTTTGCGACCACAGGATTTACACGACAACGCCTTGTCCCACTTTTGGACCTAAAGACGTCCCACTCTGCGATCGTGGGTGCAGCTCCTCCTGCCTCGAGTTCCCCGGCCCTCGCCCCCCGGCCCTCGCCCCCCGGCCCTCGCCCCCGGCCCTCGCCCCCCGGCCCTCGCCCCCCGGCCCTCGCCCCGGCCCTCGCCCCGGCCCTCGCCCCGGCCCTCGCCCCCCCCGGCCCTCGCGCCCGGCCCTCGCCCTGCCCTCGCTCTCGCCCTGCCCTCGCCCCCGGCCCTCGCCCCCGGCCCTCGCCCGGCCCTCACCCCCGGCCCTCGCCCCCGGCCCTCGCCCGGCCCTCGCCCCGGCCCTCGCCACCCGGCCCTCGCCCCGGCCCTCGCCCCCCGGCCCTCGCCCCCCGGCCCTCGCCCCCGGCCCGGCCCTCGCCCGCGGCCCTCGCCCGGCCTGAGGTTCCTGACCTGGGAGATGTAGTCGAACTCGGAGCCGCTCTCGTAGTGGCACTTGAAGTCGTGCTGCTCGGACTTGATGTAGTCCAGGCCGCTGATCTCCATGCGGATCTGCTCGTGGGCCAGCTCGGCCGTGGACAGAGGCTGGATCTCAGACAGGTCCACCGTGGAGTCCAGCTCCAGCTCCTCGGGCTCCGTCTTCACGCACGACAGCAGCGCGAGCGAGCTCAGCGTGGGGGACGGGTCCGACGACAGCAGGGCGTCCAGGGGAGGAGGCCCCGAGAGCAGGTCCACGTCCAGGTCCGCCATCGGCACTCTGAGGGAGAGGGGGAGAGTTCAGCCGTAAAAACATTATTTCAGCCTTCGTTTGTTATAATGATGAGGATTATGGATCACAGCACATTTTCAAAATATTCTTATTCTCTGAGATTGTTTTTTTTATTTTTTTTTTACAAACTGAGCCATGATCATTAAAATTATAACAAATAAAGGCTATTATTAGGGAGGGGCCCCATTTAACGGTAGCTACTTGGTACCGACCGAAAAGCTCTGGTCGGGGGCGGGATCGAAAAACTAAAATTATTTCGGTTCCAACTTTCGGTTCTTTTTCTCTCCAGACGTCAATATATAATAATAATAATAATAATAATAATAATAATAATAATAATATAATAATGCATTGGTTTTATGAACCAGGACTAAACCAGGACTAAACCAGGACTAAACCAGGTCTGAACCAGGACTAAAGGAGAAACTTGAGTTTTTGGCAGAGTGAGCTCTGCCCTGATAAAGGATCTGTGACGGGAAAGTCCTTTCACTTCGTCAGTGTTTAGAAAAGTTCATCTGGAAGAACCCGAGTCCTGATGTGGATCTGCAGCTCAGGAGGAAATAACGTCCTTTATTTCTTTAACGCAGCTTCAGTGGAACGTCTGCTCAAAACAGGAGCTTCTGCTGCACCTGAGGAGCTTCTGTTCGGCTGTTTTAGGACTTTTTCCTGAACGACACTTTTTATACACGTTATTTGAATAGATATTGAAAAAAGTCCCGTTGAGGCACCGGCACCGAAAAGCCGTCTCCAGCTCCCGGAGCTGCAGTGAGTCCATCACGGTTCCTCAGGTTGATGGAACAGACGTGATGAACTTCTGAACGAGTCTCTCTGTATTACGTATGTTTGACAGGATTCATGAACCAGACATTTAGAAAAATCGGCCAAAAATATCGTTCGAGCATATCGGCAAAATCCTCCAAAACATCGGCCTGGGCGTACCTGTGAGGGGGCGGGGCCTGCAGGTCAAAGGTCAGTGTAATGGTGAGGTCAGCACCAGAGCGGGACCGTCCTGAAAGAGAGAAACACACGGGTTATGTCAAAGATCTGACCTGATCTCAGTGGCTCCTGAACCGTCGTCCACGGAATCCAAGCCTCAGATCAGGACCTTCTCACAGAGAGAAACCGATTATTACATGAACTTTAGGGTCACGATCATCTTGGACACGATCATTGCGATTAACGATATTGTCGCGATATTTAGCTGAGGTTTAAAAATGTCTCTGACGCTGCAGATGAAATATTGAGTGAGACCCAAAAGTATTTAAACACATTCACCTCAAAACAATGAGGTGAATGAATTATAGAACAAGAACCAGCGGATCTGGTTTTAAAAGGCAGCACTTTATGAAGCAGAAGAACCACAGAACATTAAAACTGTCGGGTGCTCCTACATCGCATTAATGAATCGACTTTGCTGCCCGGTAAAGATGACAAACTTTGTGAAAGCTTCTGACTGAAGCTTTCAGCCTGTTGAGTTTGTATCTGTGGTGTCGTCTCTCAGATGGACCTGCGATTGCTCTTAGCACATGTTCCTCATGTTCCTCAAATGTTCCTCATGTTCCTCACGTGTTCCTCACATGTTCCTCATGTGTTCCTCACGTGTTCCTCACATGTTCCTCATGTTCCTCACATGTTCCTCATGTTCCTCATGTTCCTCACATGTTCCTCACGTGTTCCTCATGTTCCTCACGTGTTCCTCACATGTTCCTCATGTTCCTCACATGTTCCTCACGTGTTCCTCACATGTTCCTCACGTGTTCCTCACATGTTCCTCACGTGTTCCTCACATGTTCCTCACGTGTTCCTCACATGTTCCTCACATGTTCCTCACGTGTTCCTCATGTTCCTCACATGTTCCTCATACTTCATAACCTTCACTGTGTTACCAATATAACTTTAGTTATACTGTTCCTCATGTGGGACTTTCACCTTCAGTTTTCTGAAATCCAAATAAAATCCCACAGCTCAGACACACGTCCTCCTGAGGTCGAGTGTGGAGTTTTTCAGACCCAGCTCATTGGTCCACATGCCATGTTGGTTTGTTTATTACATCGTCTGTCAGACATGTTTAAGTTTGTCCTTCATACCATATGGTGAAGAGCCAAATGACAGCGGTGCTTTCATTGACTCACTCATTCTGCCCAAGGTTTGCACTGATGGGGGAGCGGCGCCCCCTGGTGGTGTAACACAAGGGGGCCCCGTATTTTCAGTGCTTTTAGGGCTTCATCTGTTTCCTTTTTTGAAAACATTTTTAAATGTGTATTTGTCTGTGTTGCCACGGCAACCGACATCTCCCTTTTTAAGCGAAATAAAGATGGACTGGTTGATTATTCATCAATGTTTATCACCTCAGAGACGTCCTGTTACATTCAATTCCATTAATCAGATCTCAATCAGGTGGAGGGCCAATATTATCAGTTATCAAGTATCTAAATGCAGAAGCTTTACTTAAAACATTTGTATTTGTTGGACTGAAAATAAACTACAACCACAAACCGCTCTAGAGTAGAAAATAGTTTTTGAAAGAAATCTACAAAAAGAAAAAAACGCAAATGTTAAAATGTGTCATTCTATGGCTGAAAGTCCTTCATCAAATGTTGTTGAACGTCACCGATGTTGGACGCCTTCATGAGAAAATAACTGGACCTTAGTTTACACGTCGACACTGAACTCTTTTATTTAAGTTACTATAATGGATTTCATACCGGCACCGGAACTATACATATGTATAGTCTGTTTCCTCACACTATTAATGTTGAGCATTGTTATTATCACCAACTTAATGCCTTTGCTTTAATGGCTGCCGTCCGTCGTGCTGTGATTTGTTGTCATGTTGTGACGGTGGTGGCCAGATAATAAAGTTAATCTGAACTATACATTTTTGTTGCTTTCTTCTTTGTACAATGACATATATTTACAATTTCAGTCTTTGCACATTTACTTTATTATTATTTTTTTTACTGCAGTTGGATTCTTTGTAAAGCTCATCAGAGCTGCTGTAAACAATGCATTTCTCCAGCTCATCATATCAACGAGATGCCATTTCATGTCATTGTCAAACATAATGATTTTTAATCAATAATGTAGTGACTAGTTCCAACCTTCTGACCTGCTCATTATAACTTGTATGAGTTGACCTGCAGATGTTCCCAGCTGTTTACCTACCGCTACCTAACCTTCTCCCACCCCCGGCTCTCACTCCTGACTCCCCGGGCAGTGGCAGCCTCTGTCCCCGCCTGCAGCGCCCTCTCCCCGGGCCACAGACCCAGGCCCAGCCGCGCACAGGCCTCTCTTCTCGGTACAAAGACGCGGCAGACTGCCATGTCTCTGGGCTCCAGTACTAGCCGGTGGCCATCTTGTTTTACAGATGCTAACGGCCGCTAGCCTCGGCGCTATCGGCCCCGGAGAGCGATGTACCGGGGCGCGGGGTGCGGGACAGCGGGGCTACAGGCGGGCGGGGGTCCGGGCGGAGGCTCACGGAGGAGTTCCATCCCCGCGGAGGAGCGTTAAGAGCGGGTTATTAGCGGCAGAAGAGCGGGGGAGAAGCTAGCGGTGTTAGCGGGGAGCCCGGTGTTAGGGTGAAGTATGCACCCCTTTCAACGCTGAGCGCCGCTGGAACGAAAACGGATTTTTCCGGAGCAATAACACTTCGTTGTATTGAAATTCACTGCTTAAATGCTTCTTAAAGTCTCAAACGCCATTAATGATATAATATAATGATATAATATACAAAGAAAGTGCCTGGTTATGTGTGAATTCCAATAGGGCACATCTGTCTGAAAATGACCAATTCTGCATCTTCCAAAAACAAAACAAAATGGCCACTAAATCATAGTTTTTCCACGCAGATTATGAACCTGTTGCGTTAAAGGTTAAAATAAACGCGGTTAACTGTGCGATACAGGATCATGATATTGATGGGCAGGACTCAAGTATGCTGTTATTGATATGTCAGTGTAATAAAGCCGTGTAGGGCAGACAGCACAGGAAGTCCATTATTATTATTACTACAAATTAATAACGGATGCTCAAGGCCACTGGGCGCAGGATTGCAGGCTAGTGTGTTTGTTTGTGTGTCTAGGGCAGAATTATTGCGTTTCTACGACTGCCTCTGATTTTGGATTGAATAAAAGTTTCGGGATAACAGTGTTCCCCGTCACAGGTTCAGGTGCCGAGTTCTGGGACTGGCCTCATGCACATCTGCACACATCTGGGGCTGAGTGTCCACGCGGAAGTCTCTGCAGCTGGATCGATCTCTCTGGACACGAACACGCGCGCAACACCTGGACAGCGGCTGCGGGAGCGGCGGCAGAAGCGGCGCTAGCGTTTAGCTCGCGCTGCAGACCGCGGGGAGCGGCGGCCCTCTCAGCCGGCTCTGCAGCGCTGATCCCCGGCCACGGGCTGAACTCAGGGCCCGGGCAGAGGAGAGTGCGGGGGCAGCGCTCTGTAGCATCCGGTAAAAGCGCGAGAGAAGCGGAGACGTGGCCCCCGTTAGCTGTGTTTACGTTACCGCGTCTGGAGTCGGTGTAAAAAGCGTCGCGTGGATAACGACAGACCGCGGCGGCTCGTGCTCACGGAGACACCGTCACATGTTTTTTTTTTTTTTACCTGCCGTTCCTCCCGTACATGGCGCCTCGACGCTGCCCTCAGTCCACCGGAGCCGCCACGTCCACCAGCACCGGCCTGCGCGCTCCTCCTCCGCCTGTGCCGCCCGTGCGCTCCGCCTCTGCGCGGAGGGGCCCCTGCAGACCGGAGAGCCGCGCGTCTACGACCGCGGGCAGATGCAGCTCTTCACATTTCACACAATCAGAGGAGCGGTTACTCAGAGATCCCGGGTCTATATGTATATATATATATGTGTATAGTCAGCATTTTTCATTCATAAAAAAACAAAACATAAACACAATGTTTTTTTTATGAATGACACCCCCACGGCCCGACACTGACCCCCCCCCACGGCCCGACACTGACCCCCACGGCCCGACAATGACCCCCCACGGCCCGACACTGACCCCCCCACGGCCCGACACTGACCCCACCACGGCCCGACAATGACCCCCCACGGCCCGACACTGACCCCCACGGCCCGACACTGACCCCCACAGCCCGACACTGACCACCCACGGCCCGACACTGACCCCCCCACGGCCCGACAATGACCCCCCACGGCCCGACACTGACCCCCACGGCCCGACACTGACCCCCACGGCCCGACACTGACCACCCACGGCCCGACACGGACCCCCCCACGGCCCGACAATGACCCCCCACGGCCCGACACTGACCCCCACGGCCCGACACTGACCCCCACGGCCCGACACTGACCCCCACGGCCCGACACTGACCCCCCCACGGCCCGACACTGACCCCCCCACGGCCCGACACGGACCCCCCCACGGCCCGACACTGACCCCTACGGCCCGACACTGACCCCCCCACGGCCCGACACGGACCCCCCCACGGCCCGACACTGACCCCCCCACGGCCCGACACTGACCCCCCCACGGCCCGACACTGACCCCCTACGGCCCGACACTGACCCCCCCACGGCCCGACACTGACCCCCCCCCACGGCCCGACACTGACCCCCCCACGGCCCGACACTGACCCCCCCACGGCCCGACACTGACCCCCCCACGGCCCGACACGGACCCCCCCACGGCCCGACACTGACCACCCACGGCCCGACACTGACCACCCACGGCCCGACACTGACCCCCACGGCCCGACACTGACCCCCCCACGACCCGACACTGACCCCCACGGCCCGACACTGACCCCCCCACGGCCCGACACGGACCCCCCCACGGCCCGACACGGACCCCCCCACGGCCCGACACTGACCCCCTACGGCCCGACACTGACCCCACCACGGCCCGACAATGACCCCCCACGGCCCGACACTGACCCCCACGGCCCGACACTGACCCCCACGGCCCGACACTGACCACCCACGGCCCGACACGGACCCCCCCACGGCCCGACACTGACCCCCTACGGCCCGACAATGACCCCCCACGGCCCGACACTGACCCCCCCACGGCCCGACACTGACCCCCTACGGCCCGACACTGACCCCACCACGGCCCGACAATGACCCCCCACGGCCCGACACTGACCCCCACGGCCCGACACTGACCCCCCCACGGCCCGACACTGACCCCCACGGCCCGACAATGACCCCCCACGGCCCGACACTGACCCCCCCACGGCCCGACACTGACCCCACCACGGCCCGACACTGACCCCACCACGGCCCGACAATGACCACCCACGGCCCGACACTGACCCCCACGGCCCGACACTGACCACCACGGCCCGACACTGACCCCCCGATGGCCCGACACTGACCCCCCCACGGCCCGACACTGACCACCCACGGCCCGACACTGACCACCACGGCCCGACACTGACCCCCACGGCCCGACACTGACCCCCCGATGGCCCGACACTGACCCCCCCACGGCCCGACACTGACCCCCACGGCCCGACACTGACCCCCCACGGCCCGACAATGACCCCCCACGGCCCGACACTGACCCCCCCACGGCCCGACAATGACCCCCCACGGCCCGACAATGACCCCCCACGGCCCGACACTGACCCCCCCACGGCCCGACACTGACCCCCCGATGGCCCGACACTGACCCCCCACGGCCCGACAATGACCCCCCACGGCCCGACACTGACCCCCCCACGGCCCGACAATGACCCCCCGATGGCCCGACACCGACCCCCACGGCCCGACAATGACCCCCCGATGGCCCGACACCGACCCCCACGGCCCGACAATGACCCCCCGATGGCCCGACACTGACCCCCCAATGGCCCGACACTGACCCCCACGGCCCGACACTGACCCCCCAATGGCCCGACACTGACCCCCACGGCCCGACACTGACCCCCACGGCCCGACACTGACCCCCCACGGCCCGACACTGACCCCCACGGCCCGACACTGACCCCCACGGCCCGACACTGACCCCACCACGGCCCGACACTGACCCCACCACGGCCTGACAATGACCCCCCACGGCCCGACACTGACCCCCCCACGGCCCGACACTGACCCCCTACGGCCCGACACTGACCCCACCACGGCCCGACAATGACCCCCCACGGCCCGACACTGACCCCCACGGCCCGACACTGACCCCCACGGCCCGACACTGACCACCACGGCCCGACACTGACCACCCACGGCCCGACACTGACCCCCACGGCCCGACACTGACCCCCCGATGGCCCGACACTGACCACCACGGCCCGACACTGACCCCCCGATGGCCCGACACTGACCCCCCGATGGCCCGACACTGACCCCCCCACGGCCCGACACTGACCCCCACGGCCCGACAATGACCCCCCGATGGCCCGACACTGACCCCCCCACGGCCCGACACTGACCACCACGGCCCGACACTGACCCCCACGGCCCGACAATGACCCCCCACGGCCCGACAATGACCCCCCACGGCCCGACACTGACCCCCCCACGGCCCGACACTGACCCCCCGATGGCCCGACACTGACCCCCCACGGCCCGACAATGACCCCCCACGGCCCGACACTGACCCCCCCACGGCCCGACAATGACCCCCCGATGGCCCGACACTGACCCCCACGGCCCGACAATGACCCCCCGATGGCCCGACACTGACCCCCACGGCCCGACAATGACCCCCCGATGGCCCGACACTGACCCCCACGGCCCGACACTGACCCCCCAATGGCCCGACACTGACCCCCACGGCCCGACACTGACCCCCCGATGGCCCGACACTGACCCCCACGGCCCGACAATGACCCCCCGATGGCCCGACACTGACCCCCACGGCCCGACACTGACCCCCCCAATGGCCCGACACTGACCCCCCACGGCCCGACACTGACCCCCACGGCCCGACACTGACCCCCACGGCCCGACACTGACCCCCCCAATGGCCCGACACTGACCCCCACGGCCCGACACTGACCCTGCGACTCAGATCTGCTGAATCCAGACGCGGCGCCGCAGAGGCGGGTCTGGCCATGACCGACAGGGGGCGCCGTGAACCGTCAGGGCTTCAGAGGAAACGTGTTAACTCGTGTCTGTCACTAACTCGCTACACAACAGAGCCAGGCCTGCTCTCTCTACAACACGCACATACGTGTCTTCTTTTATTCATGACTAATGTATATACACGTGTGTAAAGCCCCGCACGGTTTGAGTAAAGCCTCTGAAGGGCCGTGACGCGGTGCTCCGGCGTGTGTTGAAATCCAACATGGCCGTGCGTCAGAGGACGAGCCGCGGCGCGTGTTCTGCTGTGCGTTGAGTCCCCAGACCCCCAATAAAGCAAAAAACTGCACATTTCAGGGTGGCCTTTTATTGTGGGCAGTATAAGGTACACCTGTGCACTAATCATGATGTCAGATCAGCATCTTGATGTGGCACACCTGTGAGGTGGGATGGATCATCTCAGCAAAGCAGAAGTGCTCACTATCACACATTTGGACTGATCTGTGAACAATGTTTGAGAGAAATGGTAATATTGTGAATCTGGAACTTTAGATCTTTAAGTCCATCTCATGAAAAATGGAGCAGAAACAAAGGTGTTGCGTTTATATTTTTGTTGAGTGTGTGTGTGTGTGTGTGTGTGTGTGTGTGTCTGTATATATGGTTTATGGAGCCAATTGACCTGACTACTCACCAGCACTACGAGAACCTAAGGGGATTAGCAGGACTATGCTACGGTCCTCATAAACCAAGATTTTGTATTTTAATTTTTAGCATATAAAGAGCATAATTTCATTGTTTTTCTGAAGTCCTTTTAATGCTCAATGATAATATATCATGCACATATCAAGTTTTTTTAAATTCTTAGCTTTTAAAGACCATAAATTGAAAGTTTATTTGACGTCCATATAATACCCCAACCTGACTTCTTGTGTATGGAGTGTATGATGTGCTCCCCCTACCCTACTCTGGCGGTATTGAAGGCTCCATTGTGATTGGTTCTTTATGGGGACACGTGCGGGATATGTGTCCGGGCATGTTGAGTGATTTCGGAAGACATCTAATGGTAATGCGAAGAAGAAGGACCAAGAGAAAGTTCACTCCAAAGAAGACAAGAAAATATATTGGTAAGTATCTAGTCCTTGTTAAATATACGTTATCAAGTATTTTCTGAATGGAACTTAGCCCCGGCCTGGAGGATTTATCCCCGGGCTGGATGATATGGGGACCGGGCTATTGGGTTTTGGAGCTGGCTGTGGAACTTAGCCCCAGCCTTGGTGAGTTTTCCCCGGCCTGGATGAGTTGGGGGGTGTAGTCCGAGGAGGGGTGCTTAAGAGTGGGTCCGAGATGTGGGCTGTGTGTCCCCGGAGGTCCAGAGGAGTCAGGGGGGCGAGTGTGTGCAAGTAGGGCCGGGGTAGGAGTGCCCTGAGCCGGGTAGTGTAAGTGGAGTAGAGGGTGGGTCATTGTGGTGGATGTCGGTGCGGAGCTGGTAGCTTTAGGAGCAGGCTGGTCAGAGGAGGTCCAGAGGAGCCAGGGGGGCGAGTGTGTGCACGTAGGCCGGGGTAGGAGTGCCCTGAGCCGGGTAGTGTAAGTGGAGTAGAGGGTGGGTCATTGTGGTGGATGTCGGTGCGGAGCTGGTAGCTTTAGGAGCAGGCTGGTCAGAGGAGGTCCAGAGGAGCCAGGGGGGCGAGTGTGTGCACGTAGGCCGGGGTAGGAGTGCCCTGAGCCGGGTAGTGTAAGTGGAGTAGAGGGTGGGTCATTGTGGTGGATGTCGGTGCGGAGCTGGTAGCTTTAGGAGCAGGCTGGTCAGAGGAGGTCCAGAGGAGCCAGGGGGGCGAGTGTGTGCACGTAGGCCGGGGTAGGAGTGCCCTGAGCCGGGTAGTGTAAGTGGAGTAGAGGGTGGGTCATTGTGGTGGATGTCGGTGCGGAGCTGGTAGCTTTAGGAGCAGGCTGGTCAGAGGAGGTCCAGAGGAGCCAGGGGGGCGAGTGTGTGCACGTAGGCCGGGGTAGGAGTGCCCTGAGCCGGGTAGTGTAAGTGGAGTAGAGGGTGGGTCATTGTGGTGGATGTCGGTGCGGAGCTGGTAGCTTTAGGAGCAGGCTGGTCAGAGGAGGTCCAGAGGAGCCAGGGGGGCGAGTGTGTGCACGTAGGCCGGGGTAGGAGTGCCCTGAGCCGGGTAGTGTAAGTGGAGTAGAGGGTGGGTCATTGTGGTGGATGTCGGTGCGGAGCTGGTAGCTTTAGGAGCAGGCTGGTCAGAGGAGGTCCAGAGGAGCCAGGGGGGCGAGTGTGTGCACGTAGGCCGGGGTAGGAGTGCCCTGAGCCGGGTAGTGTAAGTGGAGTAGAGGGTGGGTCATTGTGGTGGATGTCGGTGCGGAGCTGGTAGCTTTAGGAGCAGGCTGGTCAGAGGAGGTCCAGAGGAGCCAGGGGGGCGAGTGTGTGCACGTAGGCCGGGGTAGGAGTGCCCTGAGCCGGGTAGTGTAAGTGGAGTAGAGGGTGGGTCATTGTGGTGGATGTCGGTGCGGAGCTGGTAGCTTTAGGAGCAGGCTGGTCAGAGGAGGTCCAGAGGAGCCAGGGGGGCGAGTGTGTGCACGTAGGCCGGGGTAGGAGTGCCCTGAGCCGGGTAGTGTAAGTGGAGTAGAGGGTGGGTCATTGTGGTGGATGTCGGTGCGGAGCTGGTAGCTTTAGGAGCAGGCTGGTCAGAGGAGGTCCAGAGGAGCCAGGGGGGCGAGTGTGTGCACGTAGGCCGGGGTAGGAGTGCCCTGAGCCGGGTAGTGTAAGTGGAGTAGAGGGTGGGTCATTGTGGTGGATGTCGGTGCGGAGCTGGTAGCTTTAGGAGCAGGCTGGTCAGAGGAGGTCCAGAGGAGCCAGGGGGGCGAGTGTGTGCACGTAGGCCGGGGTAGGAGTGCCCTGAGCCGGGTAGTGTAAGTGGAGTAGAGGGTGGGTCATTGTGGTGGATGTCGGTGCGGAGCTGGTAGCTTTAGGAGCAGGCTGGTCAGAGGAGGTCCAGAGGAGCCAGGGGGGCGAGTGTGTGCACGTAGGCCGGGGTAGGAGTGCCCTGAGCCGGGTAGTGTAAGTGGAGTAGAGGGTGGGTCATTGTGGTGGATGTCGGTGCGGAGCTGGTAGCTTTAGGAGCAGGCTGGTCAGAGGAGGTCCAGAGGAGCCAGGGGGGCGAGTGTGTGCACGTAGGCCGGGGTAGGAGTGCCCTGAGCCGGGTAGTGTAAGTGGAGTAGAGGGTGGGTCATTGTGGTGGATGTCGGTGCGGAGCTGGTAGCTTTAGGAGCAGGCTGGTCAGAGGAGGTCCAGAGGAGCCAGGGGGGCGAGTGTGTGCACGTAGGCCGGGGTAGGAGTGCCCTGAGCCGGGTAGTGTAAGTGGAGTAGAGGGTGGGTCATTGTGGTGGATGTCGGTGCGGAGCTGGTAGCTTTAGGAGCAGGCTGGTCAGAGGAGGTCCAGAGGAGCCAGGGGGGCGAGTGTGTGCACGTAGGCCGGGGTAGGAGTGCCCTGAGCCGGGTAGTGTAAGTGGAGTAGAGGGTGGGTCATTGTGGTGGATGTCGGTGCGGAGCTGGTAGCTTTAGGAGCAGGCTGGTCAGAGGAGGTCCAGAGGAGCCAGGGGGGCGAGTGTGTGCACGTAGGCCGGGGTAGGAGTGCCCTGAGCCGGGTAGTGTAAGTGGAGTAGAGGGTGGGTCATTGTGGTGGATGTCGGTGCGGAGCTGGTAGCTTTAGGAGCAGGCTGGTCAGAGGAGGTCCAGAGGAGCCAGGGGGCGAGTGTGTGCACGTAGGCCGGGGTAGGAGTGCCCTGAGCCGGGTAGTGTAAGTGGAGTAGAGGGTGGGTCATTGTGGTGGATGTCGGTGCGGAGCTGGTAGCTTTAGGAGCAGGCTGGTCAGAGGAGGTCCAGAGGAGCCAGGGGGGCGAGTGTGTGCACGTAGGCCGGGGTAGGAGTGCCCTGAGCCGGGTAGTGTAAGTGGAGTAGAGGGTGGGTCATTGTGGTGGATGTCGGTGCGGAGCTGGTAGCTTTAGGAGCAGGCTGGTCAGAGGAGGTCCAGAGGAGCCAGGGGGCGAGTGTGTGCACGTAGGCCGGGGTAGGAGTGCCCTGAGCCGGGTAGTGTAAGTGGAGTAGAGGGTGGGTCATTGTGGTGGATGTCGGTGCGGAGCTGGTAGCTTTAGGAGCAGGCTGGTCAGAGGAGGTCCAGAGGAGCCAGGGGGGCGAGTGTGTGCACGTAGGCCGGGGTAGGAGTGCCCTGAGCCGGGTAGTGTAAGTGGAGTAGAGGGTGGGTCATTGTGGTGGATGTCGGTGCGGAGCTGGTAGCTTTAGGAGCAGGCTGGTCAGAGGAGGTCCAGAGGAGCCAGGGGGGCGAGTGTGTGCACGTAGGCCGGGGTAGGAGTGCCCTGAGCCGGGTAGTGTAAGTGGAGTAGAGGGTGGGTCATTGTGGTGGATGTCGGTGCGGGGCTGGTAGCTTTAGGAGCAGGCTGTGGAACTTAGCCCCAGCCTTGGTGAGTTTTCCCCGGCCCTGATGAGTTGGGGACCGGGGTATTGGGTTTAGGAGCTGGCTGTGGAACTTAGCCCCAGCCTGGGTGGTTCTTTGTAGGTTCAAGTATTGTCTGTTTATCTTTCAGAGTGACACTGGGAAGGACCAAAGGCAGGAGATGGCACAAGAAAAAAACAACCCAGACTCAGACCCAGACTATGTGGGTGATGAAGATTTAGATGAGCTCCCCCATCCAAATATATGGCTGACACAAAAGTCGGATACAAGTCTTGCTCCTGCTTCTAGTGCACCGGGAACCAGCCAGCAAGGTAGTTCTTCATACACCTCAGAGTTGCATTCAGAGAATGGTCCACAAAGAGGAGACCCACAGCGGACAAGTTCCATAAATTACTGCTTTGTCTGCGGTAAGCCCCAGAAGAAAATATCGAGACATCTTAAAACACACAAGACCAATGCAGAGATTGTACAAGTCTTTTCCCTTACTGATGTCAAGGAGCGCAACAAACGGATTGAAAAAATTAGGAATAAAGGGAACTTTTTACATAATCAAGCAGTATTACAAAGTGGGAAAGGGCAATTGAAAGTGAAGCGACGATGCAAAAAAAAAGCTTTGGATGGAAAGTTTATTCACTGCATGTATTGTCAAGGCATGTTTCTCCGCAAAGAACTATGGAGGCATACTCGCAGGTGCCCTCACAAACCCGAAGATGCAAACCAAGAAGAGACGTCTGGAAGGAGAAGGATCCTCGGCTCTGCATCAGCTCAGGATGCCGCCTTATGTGCGCAAATCTCGGGTGGGGTTTGGAAGCTTCTCAGTGTTATGAACGTGGATGAAGTTGGATCAGTTGTGCGAAATGACTTCTGTATTCTCCAGTTTGCCCAGTCACTTTACAACATTCATGGACAGGATACAACAAAGTATGAATACATAAGACAAAAACTGAGAGAAGTGGGACGTCTGCTGCTGTGCTTGCGGACAGATTTCTCTGTGCCGACCCTGGAAGATGCTGTTAGGCCTGCAAACTTTGAGAAAGTGGTACAAGCGGTCAAAAAGGTAGCAGGTTTTAATGATGACAATCTTTCGTACAAAACCCCGAGCCTTGCTCTTAAACTCGGCCACACACTGAATAAGATCTGCGACATCATCCACTGCCGGGGCTTGATGGCAGAAGATGAGAAGCTGGTGAAGTATACTGAAACATTTAAGAAGTTGCTCAGTACCAAGTGGAAAGAATATGTATCTCACAATGCCCTTAACACACTGAGTGATGCCAAGTTTAATAAACCGTTAACCTTACCATTCACTGAAGATGTTGTGAAACTTCACAAGTTTTTGGAAAAGGCAGCAGAAGAGGCCACAAGCAAACTGCAAGAAACAGATGATGCTCAAACTTATGCCCGTCTTGCCATGGTGTTGCTCACACAAATCATTGTGTTCAACCGTCGGCGAGCTGGAGAGGTTTCCAAAATGCCTCTGAAACATTTTCTGGAGAGGGATAATCAACAACTTCATGCGGATGTAAGCCTTGGTTTATCGGACACAGAAAAGAAGCTCTGCCGGTATCTAAGTCGCGTGGAAATTATGGGTAAAAGAGGGAGAAAAGTTGCAGTTCTTCTCCCCCGACCTGTTGTCAATGGTCTTACACTACTCACAAATAAGAGGAAAGAATGTGGTGTGTCTCCCTCAAACCCATTCTTATTTGCACGACCCAAAGCACCAACCCATTATAGAGGAAGTGACTGCCTGAGACGTTTCTCCACACAGTGCGACACAAAGTACCCCGAGCACCTCCGGTCGACGGGTCTCAGGAAACATGTGGCCACGCTATCTCAAGTCTTAAACCTCCAGGAGAATGAGCTGGATCAGGTGGCAGACTTCCTTGGACATGATATCCGCGTACACAGGGAATTCTACAGACTGCCTGTTCCAACAACACAACTTGCAAAGATATCCAAAGTATTGCTTTTAATGGAGAAGGGATCCATTTCCTCGCTAAAAGGAAAGACGCTGGAGGAGATTGAACTTGAAGGTTTGTTAAATGTATCTCTTATCTGGGTGTGCATGTAGGGCCGGGGTAGGAGTGCCCTGAGCCGGGTAGTGTAAGTGGAGTAGAGGGTGGGTCATTGTGGTGGATGTCGGTGCGGGGCTGGTAGCTTTAGGAGCCGGCTGGGGATCTTAGCCCCAGCCTTGGTGAGTTTTCCCAGGCCTGGTGGCTTTAGGAGCGGGCTGATTGAATTGAATCCCCCTTTTGTTTTTAGATGAAATTCCCATCAGTGCAGATGAGGCCGAAGAGGAGAGTCACAGTGACTCGGGGGACTCTGCTGAGAAACAAGCGGCAACTGTGGTTATAGATGATGACCCGATCGACATAGCTGATGGAGATACCTCTGATTTTGAAGGCAAGTTCTTCTGTTTACTCTTGTAGTAGTCTTGCTCTGACTTATTCACATTGTTTTGTTTAAATTAATTCCTAATTTTCCTTTTCAGAGGCAGCACAGAGGCCTGCAAAGCAACCTGGACCAAAACGCAGAGTGACAAAAAGAGCATGGTCAAAGACTGAAGAAGCAGCTGTAATGCGGCATTTTAAAAAACACATCAAGAGAGGAAAACTGGCCACAAAAAATGAAGTAACTCAGTGTAAGCAAGCAGAAATGGCCTTAAGTCAGAGAACACTGCAGAATATAAGAGACTTTGTGAGAAATCGTGGACTAGCACATAAAAGACAACTAAAGGTAAAAGATGGATAAGCATGGAGTGTATGTATGAAGAACATTAAAACTTTTCCAGCCTCTAATTGTGGTTCATCCATCCATCCATTTTCTCCCACTTGTCCGTTGCCGGGTCGTGGAGGCAGCCGTTGGAGCTGCCCAAATCACATAGCACCAGTCCCCTATGGCTCCTCCTGCAGGTGGTGGGTCCACGGAAGGACGGCCTCATGGTTCCAAACGGGCCTGTTGGTCTCTCATAGGGGAATTGTGGTTCAGTTATGTTTAAAGTCCTCATAATTCATCTTTGGTCCTCATGAACCACCTTCTGGTCGGTGGCTGTGTATAGACAACCGTAGCTGATACAAGGATGTTAAATAGACCTAAATTTTTTTCAGATTTTTTACAGTTAGTCTATCCAGAGCTTATCTCTCTAGGACCTTGGGAAACCATAGTCCTCTTAAACCACACCAGGGTTGGTTTTTCCAAAAGGTCAACATAAACCATAAAACCACGTGTGTGTGTGTGTGTGTGTGTGTGTGTGCGTGTGTGTGTGTGTGTATTGTTTCCTCTATAATCTGGAAGAGTGTTGCTGCTGGAACGGTCGTCATTCTATCGCTCAAATTACAAATGGAGAATTAGGGTTGCCAGGTTATGGATCTGTTGAGAGGAATCCTCCCAACGGGCTCTAAACCTGGTCCTTTAATGCACCACTCAGCATAGGAACATCATCTACAAAATCAGCTGTTAGGGCAGCCGTGTGGGGGTTTGTTGATGGGGAGTTACTGCCCTCTTCAACTGGCCCGCTCCACACTAGGCAGGGCTACAGCATACTCACATATAACTGGTTCTCCCGTACGTGACCTATGACCTAGACGTTTGGGGAGACACTTACAAAACATCTTAATCCCATACGTATCATTCAGAAAAGAGCATTGTGACTAAAGTGTCTCACAGGGCAAATACAAACGAGCTTTTCCTTAAACTAAAAGCTCTAAAACTGAAGGTTGAGTTTAAACAGTTCAGGTATAACATGAGCTATAACGAGTCCCCTGCAGATCAGGGATCGTTCCAAAAACTGCGTTTATTAATTCAGAAAAAAACACATGTGAGAACGAGAGCAAAGCAGCTGTGTTTGTTTTGTTGGATTCATGTGTGGAGCGAGTCGGACCAGGAGCTAAAACACTAAAACACTCACACAAGAAATCAATTATAAAAAATACCATGAGAATGGACGCTCAGGACGCAACATTAAGAAGATGTTTTTCTTTCTTCTTTAAAACTGCAGCTTTTACTTTTGTTTTGTAAATACACTGAGTTAGCTTTAGCTTCTGTCATCTGTTAAATGTTCATCTGAATCTGACTCAATTAATGAAATAAATAAGAATAATATGAATGAACACAAATGAATCTTATACTGTGGATGGTAATGACAACAGTAGAGTATAATAAGTACTGCATAGCAACGTGTCTTTATGTGATAAATATATGAGATGAAGAGTTTCCTTTTGTTACAAAACATCAGACGTGAAACGAGATCGTGGTCGTTTGACGGGGATGAAAATCAAATATGACGCTGCTAATCGTATGATTGATGATGTCTGTCATGTGATGTCTTTATGTAAACGTTGTATTGATTTTGCGGGGGGGGGGGGAGTTATAAGCTCTCGCTTCAGCCACTCCCTTTGAGCAGAATGTGAGGACCCGGCCCATAATCATCAGGTCCACCTCCAGGGACGTGAAGGAGACCATATGGAGCGCCTCCAAAGAAGACCCAGAATCCCCGATCCTCCCTGGACTGGACCACAAAGGACACACATGGTTCTCCGGCCTCGGGTCGACGCTGCGGGGGCCGGGACGGGGGTCTTCTTCATCGGGGCCAAGGTCATTATGACCCCGTAACTGATATGAAATCTATGGGATGAGGATCTAAGTTAAATATGATGTTTGGTCTTACTCTCCCTTCTGAAACGAAAAGGGATGAAGGACAGAAAGAAAAAAGTATAAAGTTAAATCTATTGAGAATAAAATAAGTAGATCAATGATGACGATACGTCGCCTTAGTTGGTTCTGCACTTTTTCAGTTGACTTTAAAAAATAAATAAAAGGAGATAAAAAGGAATCATCTTCATTTGAACCACAGCTGTTTTAAGGGTTCACCTTCATTAAAGCCGATCAGCAGTTTTTACTCCAGAGACATTCACATTGTTTCTGTGTTTTTCCTCCATTATTCATTTGTCTTTTTAGTTGTTTTTGTTTGACTACATTTTTAGTTCCTTAACAATGACTTCATTAAATGTGAGTTTGTTTGTTTTGTAGACGGAAAAACTCTCATATTATTTTTTTGCAAGAAACTCATTCTCTTGGTAACGATGTTAAAATCACAATGGGGGAACCGTGCATCCTCACAGCCAGCAGGGGTCGCCATTCTCCTACACAAATGTAACGGTGACATAATAGAATCATGTACCTCTGATGATGGAAGATCATATTAACTGTAAAACTTTCTTTTGTCTGTGTAATGTGTATAATTATAACAATGCAGCTGATACTCAACTGTGCTCCGAATGGAAGGAGATCCAAATAAAATGTAAAGACGCCCTTCTCATCGTGGGCGGGGCCTACAACGATGCTCCCGATGAGTCTATGGATAGAACATCACCGAGACCATCTCAAAATCAAATCCAAATGTACAACATATGTGTTATTATATCTCTGACGAGCTCTCCGTGATGGACGAGGCTCTGGACCCACAAGAGTAAACCTGGAGTGAAGTTCACAGACCGATCTGTTTCCGTCCCCCCAAAGCCTTCAGCTCATTTGTGAAATTCAACACGAGTGCCCCGTTAACAGACCATAATAATAACCATCTCTTTAAAGGGAACCAGATGGATAATGAAAAGATTTATTGGACGTTTAACGACTCCTCGCTTAATGATGCAGTATTTGTGATGTTGTGACAAAGTTATTTACGGATTCCTTCGATGCTCTTCACCAAATACACAAATATCTTACATTTCAAAACAGAAGCAATTAAACGACGTAAGAAATGAAGAAACAGAAGTTGCAAAAAGAAACAAAACTGATCTAAATGAACTGTTAACAAAAGATACCCTCACAGAAGAGGATGAAACTAACATAAAACATATACAAGAGGAAATAAATAACTTATATTCAACTAAAGGTGCATGTGTTAGATCAAGGACTTTGGGAAAACGTAATTATAAAAGAAACAACGTCTCTGCTTTGAAAATAAATGATCAGCTCAAACGTTAAAGATATTTCCAAATACGTGTAAACGTTCTACAGTAAAATATAAACCCGGAAATGAGACTAAATGTGAATAATTCATATCACTGGTTTAAAACAACGTACCGGAAATCTCAGAGCAATTTAAACAAGATTGTGAAAAACAAATAACGAGAATAGAAAAAACAATAAAAAAGGGAAATCCCCGGGATGGGACGGGATTACGTTGGAAACCCTCTGTTTGAAGTTTTCAACTTGTATCGAACACAAAGAAATGTCTCGTCCCAAAACCAGGCAAAGACTCAAGGTATTGAAAACTGTAGACGATAACACTATTGAATATAGATTACAATATTAGCCCACATATCTGCAAATAGACTGAAGAAAGGATTACATGAAATTATGAATGAAACGCAAACGGGTTTTATGGCCGAGAGACGCCCGAGTTCCGCCGTGAGGCTGATCCTGGACCTTGTGGACTCTGAGGACATTTACTCTCGTGGGTTTTATTGGTTTTTAAAAAGCCTTTGACACGGTTGAACATTTATTTCTTTTTAAAGTCCTGGAATGTTTTGATTTTGGCCCCAACTTGATCTCAGCTATTAATATGTTTTACTCACATATTGACAGCTGCTTATGCTGTATCCAAACACAAGCCCATGGTCCCCTGTCCTCCGGTCAGGTAGACGAGGGGGCCCCCCAGCGCCATTTCTCTTCTCGTTGAATTATTGTCTCCGTATCTCCGGAGCAGTTCTGCCATTGAAGGTTTCCGGATGTTTTATCGTGAAATAAGAATGACACAATTCGCCGACGATACAGATAAGGAGCAGGAGAAGTTAGAGAACATAACAACCTATTTTACGCACGAAAATAAAAAAATAGAAACAATAGTTAACCTATTTATCCTATTGGGGAAATATCATTTACACAAACCCATATTCAAAGCACTGAGGTTAAAAATACATAAACAGAAAAGCAATAAATCTAAATAACATCTGTGAAGAGCTGATGTCTTAAATACGCCGTCTCTTTTAGTTTGTTTTGTTTTTCTTTATCACTTTGTTTTCTTGTGTTTTTTCTTGTTTGTGTCTTTAGAAAAATGATTCATTGCTGTCAAAGTGTTTTGATGTGAAAAAGGTTTTCCTGCTGCCGAGGCGCTTAAGATGTGAAACCATATAAACTATAATATCTGCACCTATGATGCCTCAAGCAACGCAAGGACAAACTGAAATGATTGTGAATGTGTACGAATAATGTACATATGTAAAATAAAAAAAGTTCAATGCCAAACAAAAGCGCATGGCGCCACCTACTGTATTGCTTATGCAACAACATAGTGTCCAAATAAAGACATTTAAGGAGAAAAAAAAATCTAAATGATCTTCACATTTCCCTTTATTTTATCAACAGGTTTCATAAAGCGACATTATGCAAATGAGCCATTACATTATGCAAATGAGCCATTACATTATGCAAATGAGCCATGTGGCTTAAGTTTCTAAATGAAGCAAAAGCACAAACTGCCTTTAGGCCGTTTCCTGAGGCGGCTTTAAAACCATGTGACTGAGCTGTGGTGATGCTAACGTGTATTATGTCACTTTTATAAAGTTTGTCTTGTGCAGAATCTTATTTTTTTAAATTATTTTTATGGTGGGGGGGGGGGGGGCATGCGGCGCGGTGGCTTATGGGATGGCACATGGCTCCTAATCGCCAGTGAGTTAGCATCAGAGGTCCCTATGCTAAAGTGGCTATGATAGTTAGCATCAGAGGTCCCTATGCTAAAGTGGCTATGATAGTTAGCATCAGAGGTCCCTATGCTAAAGTGGCTATGATAGTTAGCATCAGAGGTCCCTATGCTAAAGTGGCTATGATAGTTAGCATCAGAGGTCCCTATGCTAAAGTGGCTATGATAGTTAGCATCAGAGGTCCCTATGCTAAAGTGGCTATGATAGTTAGCATCAGAGGTGCCTATGCTAAAGTGGCTATGATAGTTAGCATCAGAGGTCCCTATGCTAAAGTGGCTATGATAGTTAGCATCAGAGGTCCCTATGCTAAAGTCGCTATGATAGTTAGCATTCCTCTTAACCCCGCCTTAACCAAGCTTTACCCAAATCTAAAAGCTTCAAAGAAAAGCATAAAATAGCCACGAAAACCAGGATGTAAATGGAACAAAAACAATAATGCGACAAAATGGCTGTTGTTTAATTTCCTAAATGCGAAATTCTAAACAATCGTCAAAATGTTTTCTTGCATTATTGCTTTGTCTTTAAAATAGTTGTAACACCAATGACACAACATTTTAAATAAAAATCTTAAATGATAAAAAATGAAAGATATGACGGCCGTAAAGCTCAGAGCGTGTTGAACATGTTCTGGTGATTTTTATGTAGCACTTTTATATTGCACTTCACTGGGACGAACAGAAGTGAAATCAATGTGAAAAGTCACGATCTGGACATTTCATCACAGCGGCATTTGTGTCAGTCAGACACTTTCACGGGTTAGCCATTAGGGGGCAGTCTCGTCTCAGTCCAGTCCAGTTTTCTCAGGAATCGAGGCAGAAATAAACGGTTTTCACTGAGAGCAGTGAATGAGCACTCAATGTGTTAATAAAATGAAATAATAATAGCAGTTGGCTTTACCCAAATCTATATATATATTTTAGCTCCTTTTACTTTTGTGTAAAATAAATAAATAAATAATGTAAGGGTTGCAGCGATATCTGAACTCCTGACTCAGGCTTTGCTCACAGGCTACAGGACAAGAAGACCGTGACATTCTGGACATAAACGTGAAGGACAGATAAAGTACAGACACATAGACACAAACTCCTGATTCACTGGTAGACTGTCACCCTCTGTGAAGAGAGCGTTCCTGATATCGTTTCCGTGTTATTTTTGAGAGTTGCATAAACGGCGTCTTCAAATCTGAAATTTGTGCTGCAAACGTGTTTATTTCGAAATAGCAAAAGTGAAGATACCGGGTTTACACTGATTGCATCAGAGTCAGTCAAAAGGTCACACTTATGACCTCAATAGTATATTGCCCAGTTTTTAACAGTCATCCCGACTCTGGGTGCACACAGAGCTCGCCATGATTATTAAAAAGGGGAGGGGCCAAGAAGAAGATTCCGTTTGACCTCCGTAGAAAGAATTGTGACTCTTTCTGATCTAAATAAACAAATAATAAGGCTTCGACTCGTATTTCTGTTAAAAAGGATTAACCATGAGATAAAAAATAAAACATTTAGATTCTGGTAAGAATTGACAACACATGTTTTGAATTGAATTGAATTAAAAAAGGCCATAGACAAACATTAATAAAGGTATAGGACATGAACCTCAAAATGACCAGGTGAGTTAGACCTGGGGGTGAGGGAGAGAAGGGAAACTTCCCCGGTTGTTCTCCTTGAGTCTGTTCCAGGTGTCGGTGAGATGGAGGTCGTGAGGCTGGAAACCTCGGACGTGACAGTCTAGGGTCTACATTACTGATCCTCAATGTTGCTAAAGTTACTCACACATGTTAACGCTGAGCTTTGTAGGGCTGCTTATCTAGATTATTGTCAGGAACACAATGTTTAGTAATAATAATACACTATGTGCTTCGCAAAAAACACGCTACACGCTGGGATTCACTGGAACGGAAAGGGGCAGAGCTGAGTTGGGGGGGTCAGCATCACGTTAAAGCCACGCCTCGCTATGGAGGTGACAGTGGAATGTCCTACACATAGGATCACACACCACACAAGCTAAAGGAGTTGGTTTAACCCAGTCCCTACAACAACAACATGGATTGAAAGTAGGTGTGATCAGACTTCACCGTGGGGATTCTGTAACTCTGAAAAACAAAAGTCCCAATCCCTTTTGCAGGTCTTAGCTTCCAAATGAGGCGCTTTAGATTTGGGTAAAGCTGCGCTGTGTTGGTACGGGGCTGTAATGTAATGTTCCAAACAGCAGAGGGCGCTGGGCCTGAATGTGCTGCGGCTCCGGTCTGCGGCAGCTCCTCCTCCGCGTGTCCCTCCTCTCCGTTTCCATGGGAACGGTGTATGCGTGTGACGCACGGGCTTAATCTCTTAAAGCAACAGAAGACGTTCCAGCTTTGAAGCATGTCTCTCCTCGTCCTCACCATGGCCAGGACTTCCTCCTCCAGATGTTCTGCCAACAGAACATCTGCAGACAGAGCTGAGACCCTGAGGTTCCAGTAAAGCGATGACTTCAAGTGTGTTTAATGATGTTCTTGTAACGTTGCTGATGAGACGAGCTGTGTGCTTTTATTTTGGCGTCCATGGACTTTGTAAAGACAAAGGCCGTGTCCGAAAGTCCACCCTAGTCCCTGACCCCTCATTCCCTACATAGGCCCGCACTATAGTAGACTATATATATATATATATATATATATATATATATATATATATATATATACACTATATAGTCACTGATTCCGTGGCTATTCGGACAGAAGCCACTACTTTCTCCGAGCTGCGGCGTTATTTTTCCTCTTTTTTTTTTTCTGAATTTATTTATTGTTACAAACGTTTATTTTATGAAACAGAACGACAGTTTTGCAGGCGTTTTATTTGACATTTAAATTAAAATTAAAACTATCATAAAAAATAAAAAAATCACTACAGCATTAGCTCAAAGACGTGCAGAAAGCAGGTCAGAGCTCGGTGTCTGAAGCTCCAGCAGAATGAGCGACTACAGCGGCTAAACGTCGCTAAACTCCGGGAATAAAGTATTTCTGCGATAAAGACCAAACTCATGAGACAGTGGAGTATTTATGGATAAATACGAGTCAGATATATTTAACATGGATTTTACATGAATGGCTTGGATTATTTGAGGAAGCTATCGGTCATTTAGCAGCTCGAGCTAAAGGTTAGCAGCTAACGCTAGCATGTTTCACCGTAACCGTTTATATTTAAGTCATTTATTCATAAACACAAACACACGACTGAAACGGCTGATTTCATTCCGTCGTGTTTAGTTCAAAGACCTGTCGCTGTCGGGCGTTCTTCTCCGACTCTCGCAATGCATTGTGGGCTATATTGACCCGTTTAGTGACCGCCGCTGCTCACTACTTTTCAGAATGCATTGTGGGAAATTTTGAGTGCACTACTTTCTTCTCTCTGGACATTCGGACACAGCCAAAGACACGCCTCTAAACGTCCATACATGGGCATGACAAGCGCCTGAGCAAAGGCACACGTTTCAGTTACTAGAGTAACTTTTTGAAGTCATTTACTTTGTGTATTACTTAAGTAGTATTTGCTTCTACCCGAGTAATACTTTAAAATGAAAAGGTAAATGATCTTAACCTCTAGAGCTCGTTTCATCCGGCCCAAAGTGAAGGGTCCCGGGACAGGAAGGAACCAGTCACCCATTCACTCTGTCAGACACTGGTGGGTGAAGTGTCTTGCCAAAGGACACAGCGACAGGAGCTGGGATTTAAACCCCTGACCTTCATGAGACGACCTGCTGCACCAACTGCACCACCGTCGCCCCAAACATTAGAACAGAACTTCTTTAGAGAAATGTCTCCACGAATGAGTCGACGTAACAAACCTCCAGTTTCACTCAGGGTTCATTATTCGAAGGTTTTAATCAGTTATTCGGTCTGAAAACTGTTACAATGGAGTTGGTGCAGCTAAAGATCCTGCTGTGGTAACCATGGTAACGGGACCAGCGTCTCCGCCCTCAGCTCAGATGGTCACATGACGTTTCTGAACTATGACCTCCAGCTTTGAGCAGGTTTTGGAATTTTGACGTTTTTTAAAGTGAATAAAAACACATCACAGCAGCACGCGTTAAACCTAATGTTCCACAACTCACAGCGCCCCCTAGTGTGTCTGTGAAAAGCATCGCGACCTCCAGCCCCGGCCTCCCCTACAGGCCGGAGGTCAAACACAGCCGGAGGTCAAACACAGCCGGAGGTCAAACACAGCCGGAGGTCAAAGGGCGACAGATGTTTAGAGACAGAGTGAAACAGATGATCATGTATGTTCCTCTTTTATGATGATCATGTATGTTCCTCTTTTATGATGATCATGTATGTTCCTCTTTTATGATGATCATGTATGTTCATCTTTTATGATGATCATGTATGTTCTGCTGTGAACGCGCTGGTGAAAGACGTTAAAGACATGAACAATAGAACGATTTTATAATATTACTTTAATGTGTTGTTTATGCACAAAAACACAATAAAACAATAAATATATAAATAAAATCTGCTCATTTCTCCTGCTCTGGGAAATACACACGAAGCTTCAGCTAAAGCGCCTAACCTTAGATTGCAGTCGCCACGGCAACCTGTAAACAACGCGTGGCTTGGAGGCGTCCGTTGCCGTGGTAACGCCATAAACAAGTGTGATATATTGAAAAGTGATGCAAGTGTGTTCCTTTGTTTTCTACATGCGGTGCCGGCTGGAGCTTCAGGTCCTCACTGGGTTCATGTGTGTGACATGAAGATGCCACTGCAGGTCTTACTTACTGTGGCCGACATGTTCTCCTGGAGGACATTACATGAACTCTAATATGTGCTGTTGTATTTGACTGTCACCTCGGCCACAGCGGCATGATGAAGGTTCTGCTGCGAGATGGATGAAGGTTCTGCTGTGAGATGGATGAAGGTTCTGCTGTGAGATGGATGAAGGTTCTGCTGTGAGATGGATGAAGGTTCTGCTGTGAGATGGATGAAGGTTCTGCTGTGAGATGGATGAAGGTTCTGCTGTGAGATGGATGAAGGTTCTGCTGTGAGATGGATGAAGGTTCTGCTGTGAGATGGATGAAGGTTCTGCTGTGAGATGGATGAAGGTTCTGCTGTGAGATGGATGAAGGTTCTGCTGTGAGATGGATGAAGGTTCTGCTGCGAGATGGATTTTCTGTACAGGAGATACAGAAGCATCTTGATGTTACAGGAGTAGACTCGTCCACACTCTTCGTCTTCACGTCTCCCATCAGTTTCTATCGTCGAGCTGAAAATGAAACGGAGTCATTATTGTTTATCAAGAGCTTTTTCCCGACAGACCCCGACAGACCCCCGACAGACCCCGACAGATCCCGACAGATCCCGACAGACCCCGACAGACCCCGACAGATCCCGACAGACCCCCGACAGACCCCGACAGACCCCGACAGATCCCGACAGACCCCGACAGACCCCCGACAGACCCCGACAGATCCCGACAGACCCCGACAGATCCCGACAGACCCCGACAGACCCCGACAGATCCCGACAGACCCCCGACAGACCCCGACAGACCCCCGACAGATCCCGACAGATCCCGACAGACCCCGACAGACCCCCGACAGACCCCGACAGACCCCGACAGATCCCGACAGATCCCGACAGACCCCGACAGACCCCCGACAGACCCCGACAGACCCCGACAGACCCCCGACAGACCCCCGACAGACCCCGACAGACCCCGACAGATCCCGACAGATCCCGACAGACCCCGACAGACCCCGACAGACCCCGACAGATCCCGACAGATCCCGACAGATCCCGACAGACCCCGACAGACCCCGACAGAGCTGCTGTCACTCTGAACAACTGGACCGAGACTTTACAAATGAAATGGTTTTGTTACAAAGTCAAACTAAACAGGAGACGTGACGCTGCTCTGGCTTCAGGTCAGTGAGAAGCTCTGACCTGGTCTGGCTTCAGGTCAGTGAGAAGCTCTGACCTGGTCTGGCTTCAGGTCAGTGAGAAGCTCTGACCTGGTCTGGCTTCAGGTCAGTAAGAAGCTCTGACCTGGTCTGGCTTCAGGTCAGTAAGAAGCTCTGACCTGGTCTGGCTTCAGGTCAGTAAGAAGCTCTGACCTGGTCTGGCTTCAGGTCAGTAAGAAGCTCTGACCTGGTCTGGCTTCAGGTCAGTGAGAAGCTCTGACCTGGTCTGGCTTCAGGTCAGTAAGAAGCTCTGACCTGGTCTGGCTTCAGGTCAGTAAGAAGCTCTGACCTGGTCTGGCTTCAGGTCAGTAAGAAGCTCTGACCTGGTCAAGCACACCAGTGAAGCACACCAGGATAACAGTTATCGAGAAGAAAGAAAAGGAAAACACCATAACGAGTATAGGCTTATTATGTCTTACATCGAAATTAGGCATTTAGGCAGATGAGGAAGCTAACTGAGCCCCCCCCCCCCCCCCCGGGAAACCACTCCGGTCTAGTCCTGTCGAAAAGCTGGATCCGCTGGCAGGGGAAGAAGCCGGTCAGACCTGGCAGGCCCAAACGTGTTGTGAGGGTCTGTTGGGAACGTCTGGTGGATCCCTCTGTCAGTAGGGTCTTCAACTCCCACCTCCGGAAGAGCTTCACCCAGATTCCGAGGGAGGTTGGAGACATGGAGTCCGAGTGGACCATGTTCTCCTCCTCCATTGTCGATGCGGCTGCTCGTAGTTGTGGCCGTAAGGTCTCTGGTGCCTGTCGCGGCGGCAACCCCCGAACCCGGTGGTGGCACCCGGAGGTAAGGGATGCCGTCAAGCTGAAGAAGGAGTCCTACCTGGCCTTGTTGGCTTGTGGGACTCCGGAGGCAGCTGAGAGGTACCGGCAGGCCAAGCGTGCTGCAGCTCGTGCAGTCAAAGAGGCAAAAACTCGGATCTGGGAGGAGTTCGGAGAAGCCATGGAGGAGGACTATCGGTCGGCCTCGAAGAGATTCTGGCAAACCATCTGGCGCCTCAGGAGGGGGGAAGCAGTGCTTCACCAACACTGTTTACAGTGCGGGTGGGGGGCTGCTGACCTCGACTGGGGATGTGGTCGGGCAGTGGAAGGAGTACTTCGAGGATCTCCTCAATCCCACTGTCACGTCTCCCGATGAGGAAGCAGAGGCTGGGGACTCGGCGGGGGGCTCATCCATCACCCAGGCTGAAGTCACCGAGGTGGTTAGAAAGCTCCTCGGTGACTCCGGGGGTGGATGAGATTCGTCCCGAGGACCTTAAGTCTCTGGATGTTGTAGGGCTGTCTTGGCTGACACGTCTCTGCAACATCGCGTGGCGGTCGTGGGCAGACCGGGGTGGTGGTCCCTCTCTTCAAGAAGGGGGATCGGAGAGTGTGCTCCAATTACAGAGGGATCACACTCCTCAGCCTCCCCGGTAAGGTCTATTCCAGGGTGCTGGAGAGGAGGATCCGGCCGATAGTCGAACCTCGGATCCAGGAGGAACAATGCGGTTTTCGTCCCGGTCGTGGAACACTGGACCAGCTCTATACCCTTCATCGGGTGCTTGAGGGTTTGTGGCAGTTCGCCCAACCAGTCCACATGTGCTTTGTGGACCTGGAGAAAGCGTTCGACCGTGTCCCTCGTGGTGCCCTGTGGGGGGTGCTCCGGGAGTATGGGGCCCTCGTGGTGCCCTGTGGGGGTTGCTCCGGGAGTATGGGGTCCGGGGCCCTCGTGGTGCCCTGTGGGGGGTGCTCCGGGAGTATGGGGTCCGGGGCCCTCGTGGTGCCCTGTGGGGGTTGCTCCGGGAGTATGGGGTCCGGGGCCCTCGTGGTGCCCTGTGGGGGGTGCTCCGGGAGTATGGGGTCCTGGGCCCTCTGCTAAGGGCTGTCCGTTCCCTGTATGACCGCAGCAGGAGCTTGGTTTGCATTGCCGGCAGTAAGTCAGACCTGTTCCCGGTGCGCGTTGGGCTCCGCCAGGGCTGCCCTTTGTCACCGGTTCTGTTCATTACTTTTATGGACAGAATTTCTAGGCGCAGCCAGGGGCCGGAGGGTGTCCGGTTTGGGAACCTCAGAATCTCATCTCTGCTGTTTGCAGACGATGTTGTTCTGTTGGCTTCATCAAATCAGGACCTCCAGCTGCTCTGGGGCGGTTTGCAGCCGAGTGTGAAGCGGCCGGGATGAGGATCAGCACCTCCAAATCTGAGGCCATGGTTCTCCACCGGAAAAAGGTGGTTTCCCCGCTTCAGGTCGGTGGGGTGTCCTTGCCCCAAGTGGAGGAGTTCAAGTATCTCGGGGTCATGTTCTCAGTGAGGGACGGATGGAGCGTGAGATCGATAGACGGATCGGTGCGGCGTCAGCAGTGATGCGGTCGCTGTATCGGACCGTTGTGGTGAAGAGGGAGCTGAGTCTGAGGCAAAGCTCTCGATTTACCGATCGATCTACGTTCCCACCCTCACCTATGGTCATCCCACCCTCACCTATGGTCATCCCACCCTCACCTATGGTCATCCCTCCCTCACCTATGGTCATCCCACCCTCACCTATGGTCATGAGATCTGGGTAATGACCGAAAGGACAAGATCGCGAATACAAGCGGCCGAAATGAGTTTCCTTCTCAGGGGGGCTGGGGGTGAGGAGCTCAGTTACCCGGGAGGAGCTCGGACTCGAGTCGCTACTCCTCTACGTCGAAAGGAGCAGCTGAGGTGGCTAGGGCATCTGTTCCGGATGCCTCCTGGTCGCCTCCCTCGGGAGGTGTTCCAGGCATGTCCCACTGGGAGGAGGCCTCGTGGAAGGCCCAGGACACGCTGGTGGGACTATGTCTCCGAGCTGGCCTGGTGTCGCCTCGGGGTCCCCCCAGAACAGCTGGAGGAGGTGAAGTCTGGGCATCTCTGCTGAGACTGCTGCCCCCGCGACCCGGCCCCGGATAAAGCGGAAGAAAATGGATGGATGGATAGATGTTTTTAATCCTACATCAAGAGTATACACTACAATAATACATGGTGTATTTAAAAAGTATTTAAAGTATTCAGAATACAGTACTCTGATTGGCCAGATTAACGGAATACGTTACAAAATACATTCTCAGGCAAGTATTCAGTATTCTGTAATGGAATAAATGTTTAAAGTATTCTCCCCAACACTGATTACAGCAACATTAACAGTAAAACATATATTAAGCACCATCAATGTTTTAACTATGGGTAAGAGAAAGGCCTGAGATCAGCTCAATGGCATTTACACATTCATCTATATTTATTTGACTGGGTAATTGTAAATGAACACGGTCCTGATGCTCTTTTTAACTCCGGTCCCTGGTTGGGCCTTAGTTTCTACACGACATTAAAATGGCATTTGTGCATTTTGCATTTCTCTCTAAATCGCCACAGACAGAAACTAGAGCCTGAAAGATTCACTGATGCCCTGAACCAAAATGAGATTAATTACAAAAACACTAATCATCTGACCCGGAGCGTCACGCGAACCTCGTCCCGGCGCTTTAGGGCCGCGTGGCTCCGTGTCGTCGTCTCACTGCTTCTTGGCGCTCTGCCGCTCCGCCGTGTCCAGGGCGGCCATGTTCTGCGACGCGGTGACGAGATGCACCGCGGAGATGGCGGCTTTACCCAAAGCGATGAGGGCGCAGACGAGCAGCAGCGCGTACAGCCAGCCTGTAACAGAGACACACGCTTAAAACACGCTTCATACATGACACGCTTTAAACATGACACACGCTTAAAACACGCTTCATACATGACGCGCTTCATACATGACGCGCTTAAAACACGCTTCATACATGACGCGCTTTAAACACGCTTCATACATGACGCGCTTTAAACACGCTTCATACATGACGCGCTGCATACATGACGCGCTTCATACATGACACGCTTCATACATGACGCGCTTCATACATGACGCGCTTCATACATGACACGCTTCATACATGACGCGCTGCATACATGACACGCTTCATACATGACGCGCTGCATACATGACGCGCTTCATACATGACACGCTTCATACATGACGCGCTGCATACATGACACGCTTCATACATGACGCGCTTCATACATGACACGCTTCATACATGACGCGCTTCATACATGACACGCTTCATACATGACGCGCTGCATACATGACGCGCTTCATACATGACACGCTTTAAACACGCTTCATACATGACGCGCTTTAAACACGCTTCATACATGACGCGCTTCATACATGACACGCTTCATACATGACACGCTTTAAACATGACACACGCTTAAAACACGCTTCATACATGACGCGCTTCATACATGACGCGCTTAAAACACGCTTCATACATGACGCGCTTTAAACACGCTTCATACATGACGCGCTGCATACATGACGCGCTTCATACATGACACGCTTCATACATGACGCGCTGCATACATGACACGCTTCATACATGACGCGCTGCATACATGACGCGCTTCATACATGACACGCTTTAAACACGCTTCATACATGACGCGCTTTAAACACGCTTCATACATGACGCGCTTTAAACACGCTTCATACATGACGCGCTTCATACATGACACGCTTCATACATGACACGCTTTAAACATGACACGCTTTAAACACGCTTAAAACATGACACACTTTAAACACGCTTCATACATGACACGCTTCATACATGACGCGCTGCATACATGACACGCTTCATACATGACGCGCTGCATACATGACGCGCTTCATACATGACACGCTTCATACATGACGCGCTGCATACATGACGCGCTTCATACATGACACGCTTTAAACACGCTTCATACATGACGCGCTTTAAACACGCTTCATACATGACGCGCTGCATACATGACGCGCTTCATACATGACACGCTTCATACATGACACGCTTTAAACATGACACACGCTTAAAACACGCTTCATACATGACGCGCTTCATACATGACGCGCTTAAAACACGCTTCATACATGACGCGCTTTAAACACGCTTCATACATGACGCGCTGCATACATGACACGCTTCATACATGACGCGCTGCATACATGACACGCTTCATACATGACGCGCTGCATACATGACACGCTTCATACATGACGCGCTGCATACATGACACGCTTCATACATGACGCGCTGCATACATGACGCGCTTCATACATGACACGCTTTAAACACGCTTTATACATGACACGCTTTAAACACGCTTCATACATGACGCGCTTTAAACACGCTTCATACATGACGCGCTTTAAACACGCTTCATACATGACGCGCTTCATACATGACACGCTTCATACATGACACGCTTTAAACATGACACGCTTTAAACACGCTTAAAACATGACACACTTTAAACACGCTTCATACATGACACGCTTTAAACACGCTTTAAACATGACACGCTTTAAACACGCTTAAAACATGACACACTTTAAACACGCTTCATACATGACGCGCTTTAAACATGACACGCTTTAAACACGCTTCATACATGACGCGCTTTAAACATGACGCGCTTTAAACACGCTTCATACATGACGCGCTTTAAACACGCTTCATACATGACGCGCTTTAAACACGCTTCATACATGACTCGCTTAAAACATGACGCGCTTTAAACACGCTTCATACATGACACGCTTCATACATGACGCGCTTAAAACATGACACACTTTAAACACGCTTCATACATGACGCGCTTTAAACATGACACGCTTTAAACACGCTTAAAACATGACACGCTTTAAACACGCTTCATACATGACACGCTTTAAACATGACGCGCTTTAAACACGCTTCATACATGACGCGCTTAAAACATGACGCGCTTTAAACACGCTTCATACATGACGCGCTTAAAACATGACACACTTTAAACACGCTTCATACATGACGCGCTTTAAACACGCTTCATACATGACGCGCTTTAAACACGCTTCATACATGACTCGCTTAAAACATGACGCGCTTTAAACACGCTTCATACATGACACGCTTCATACATGACGCGCTTAAAACATGACACACTTTAAACATGCTTCATACATGACGCGCTTAAAACATGACACACTTTAAACATGCTTCATACATGACGCGCTTTAAACACGCTTCATACATGACGCGCTTTAAACACGCTTCATACATGACGCGCTTAAAACATGACGCGCTTTAAACACGCTTCATACATGACACGCTTCATACATGACGCGCTTTAAACACGCTTCATACATGACGCGCTTCATACATGACGCGCTTAAAACATGACACACTTTAAACACGCTTCATACATGACGCGCTTTAAACACGCTTCATACATGACACGCTTTAAACATGACACGCTTTAAACACGCTTAAAACATGACACACTTTAAACACGCTTCATACATGACACGCATTAAACATGACACGCTTTAAACACACTTCATACATGACGCGCTTTAAACACGCTTAAAACATGACGCGCTTTAAACATGACGCGCTTTAAACACGCTTCATACATGACGCGCTTAAAACATGACACACTTTAAACATGCTTCATACATGACGCGCTTTAAACACGCTTCATACATGACGCGCTTAAAACATGACGCGCTTTAAACACGCTTCATACATGACACGCTTCATACATGACGCGCTTTAAACACGCTTCATACATGACGCGCTTCATACATGACGCGCTTTAAACACGCTTCATACATGACACGCTTCATACATGACGCGCTTAAAACATGACACACTTTAAACACGCTTCATACATGACGCGCTTTAAACACGCTTCATACATGACACGCTTTAAACATGACACGCTTTAAACACACTTCATACATGACACGCTTTAAACACGCTTCATACATGACGCGCTTTAAACACGCTTCATACATGACACGCTTTAAACACGACACGCTTTAAACACGCTTAAAACATGACACACTTTAAACACGCTTCATACATGACACGCTTTAAACATGACACGCTTTAAACACGCTTTAAACATGACACGCTTTAAACACACTTCATACATGACACGCTTCATACATGACACGCTTTAAACACGCTTCATACATGACACGCTTTAAACACGCTTTAAACATGACACGCTTTAAACACACTTCATACATGACACGCTTCATACATGACGCGCTTTAAACACGCTTCATACATGACGCGCTTAAAACATGACACACTTTAAACACGCTTCATACATGACGCGCTTTAAACACACTTCATACATGACACGCTTTAAACACGCTTAAAACATGACACACTTTAAACACGCTTCATACATGACACGCTTTAAACATGACACGCTTTAAACACGCTTCATACATGACACGCTTTAAACACGCTTCATACATGACGCGCTTTAAACACGCTTCATACATGACACGCTTTAAACACACTTCATACATGACACGCTTCATACATGACGCGCTTTAAACACGCTTCATACATGACGCGCTTTAAACATGACACGCTTTAAACACGCCTCTAAGCTCATTCCACATTTGCAGGATTAGAACTATAAATATCGCAGCAAAAAATAAAATACATAATACATTTGACATAATGCAGTTATAAGGAGTTGACATGTGCAACACAGTTTCATAAGTGGCCAACACACACGCTAACACACACGCTAACACACACGCTAACACACACGCGCTAACACACGCACGCTAACACGTGTTTTGATTGACTCACCACTCAGCCTCGGGTGTTTACGTTATGGGCCTCGCGTTGGTTATAAAAGTGAATCCACTTTGATTCTGGCCGAGGTTCACCGAGCATCCGTCAGGTCGGTATCGTCGCTGAATCCCAGAAACACATTTCATCTTCTGGCGAGTGCACTCTTCTTCAGGAAGGTTGAATAGTCCTGTTCCTCTCGGAGCCAAACGCGAACCCGTGACATTATCGTTGGGTAAGAAAAAAGAACAGGCGTGTCCAGGGTCGGAAAGAGCTCCGTCTTCACAAACATGACTTCTGTTCGGATCCTCCGGGGGTGCGTTTGTTTACTGTCCCGGGACAGCACAGACGTGTCGGGGACTTACTTTTATTTATTGATATATTTTTTTATTACAACAGAAATTTATGAAAAAGCTGTTTTATAAATTAAAATCAGGCTGTAAGGCATTACAGTACTGAGGTCTGGCACTTAAAACGTAAGTGACTCTGACGTAAAATACGTCAGAGTCACCACTCAGGGCCACATAAGATACACATACACAGATACACATAAGCTGCTCTGAGCGCGTTCACCACAACATTCACTCAACCGCACGTGTGGACGACAAACAATCATGGCGGAGGACGTAGATCTTAGTGCTTGATTGTTTCTCTGTCGTTAAACTGCGATCGTTAGCCCCCGCCATACGTCTTTGTATGTATTTATAAATACATATAAAGACAGTTTATGCCAGGTTAGATGTTCCCCGCCCCACGGAGGTCAATATCACCCAATAGTTGATTTTATAAAATAAATACCAGTCCGATATACGTGTTTTACCTGTGGGCTCTTGGATGTGGTGGAGGAGGTAGAGCAGACAGAAGAAGAGCTCGTTTCCAGTACACATCACAAACAGAAAGGGCTGGGAAGGAGAATAAACGTTGGAATATCCTAGTATAGTAGTAATATTGTAGTATCATAGCAGTAAAAGTACCTCAGACGTGTAGTAGAGGCGGAGGATGGGGTTTTCAGACAGGTCGATGCTTTTGTGACTCGCTGAGCCTTTGATGGTGGAGCTGAAGACAGACGGAAAACTTCACGTTATCAAGAACCCGACATGAAAATCAACTTGATTTGAACCGTTTAATATGTCAGAAACGGAAAAGTGCAGCTGAAAAATAACAAATGTCTCACCTGTGTACGGGGAGGGGCCTGTGTGTGGGGGCGTATCTCACTTGTGCAGGGGGAGGGGCCTGTGTGTGGGGGTGTATCTCACCTGTGCAGGGGGAGGGGCCTGTGTGTGGGGGCGTATCTCACCTGTGCAGGGGGAGGGGCCTGTGTGTGGGGGCGTATCTTACCTGTGCGGGGGGAGGGGCCTGTGTGTGGGGGCGTGTCTCACCTGTGCAGGGGGAGGGGCCTGTGTGTGGGGGCGTGTCTCACCTGTGCAGGGGGAGGGGGCTGTGTGGGGGCGTGTCTTACCTGTGCAGGGGGACGGGCCTGTGTGTGGGGGCGTGTCTCACCTGTGCAGGGGGAGGGGGCTGTGTGGGGGCGTGTCTTACCTGTGCAGGGGGACGGGCCTGTGTGTGGGGGCGTATCTCACCTGTGCAGGGGGAGGGGCGTCAGGGCGTATCTTACCTGTGCAGGGGGATGGGCCTGTGTGGGGGGCGTGTCTCACCTGTGCAGGGGGCGGGGCCTGTGTGGGGGGTGTGTGTCTCACCTATGCAGGGGGATGGGCCTGTGGGGGGGGCGTGTCTCACCTGTGCAGGGGGAGGGGACTGTGTGTGGGGGCGTGTCTCACCTGTGTGTGGGCGTGTCTTACCTGTGTAGGGGACTGTGTGGGGGGGGCGTGTCTCACCTGTGCAGGGGGAGGGGACTGTGTGTGGGGGCGTGTCTCACCTGTGCAGGGGGAGGGGACTGTGTGTGGGGGCGTATCTCACCTGTGCAGGGGGAGGGGCCTGTGTGTGGGGGCGTATCTTACCAGTGCCAGGGGCCTGTGTGTGGGGGCGTGTCTCACCTGTGTAGGGGGAGGGGCCTGTGTGTGAGGGCGTGTCTTACCTGTGCAGGGGGATGGGCCTGTGTGTGGGGGCGTGTCTCACCTATGTGTGGGCGTGTCTTACCTGTGTAGGTGGAGCCAGTGGCTGCTGATGTCCAGGCACATGCTCACCTGAGGGAAGAGAAACAACACTGCAGATGAACTCTTACCCCCCGCCTGAACCAAGTGCAATTTCCTGCAGTTCGGCTTTACCCAAATCTAAAAGCTTCTAGACTGGAGCGCAACTGTGTAATACCTCATTTGAAAGCTTAGACCTACAAAAGTCATGGTGCCATTTTGATGCTTTTTTTTTTAAGCTTTAAGATTTGGGTAAAGCCAAACTGGAGGAAATGTGTTGGGTTCCGGTGGGGTTAAGAGGTTAAAGAGTACCTGGAAGAGGAAAGTGTAGGCCGGGTAGAGCAGGGACAGGTTGACCAGCAGACACATGGTGGCGCAGCGGTCAGTCAGCATGTCCAACATCGCGCCGAACTTCGTCGCTACAGAAACACACACCGCGTTAGGGCGGGGCACCGTGACCACCGCGTTAGGGCGGGGCACCGTGACCACCAGGTTAGGGCGGGGCACCGTGACCACCAGGTTAGGGCGGGGCACCGTGACCACAGCGTTAGGGCGGGGCACCGTGACCACCGCGTTAGGGCGGGGCACCGTGACCACCGCGTTAGGGCGGGGCATCGTGACCACAGCGTTAGGGCGGGGCACCGTGACCACCGGGTTAGGGCGGGGCACCGTGACCACCGGGTTAGGGCGGGGCACCGGGACATTATTTACCATACCAGTACTTTAACCCTGGTGCTCTACCATGTGGAGAACCCGTCTGTACAGAGGGACAGTTTGTGACCGCGGGACGTGTGGGCGGCCTGTGGGGAGACCGTTTTAGAGCCCCGGCTCTCAGCACTATCCCGGGCCAGGGGAGCGAGGCGTGCGGGGTCTGAGGGTGACGAGGTATTAAGATTTTAGATTTCTTTTCGGTTCCTGCTTTCGATACTTTTATTTTTTTGATACCAGTAGAACCTAAACCTTTCTTTTGGATACCGGACTGGTATCGTTTAGCGTGCCCGGCGAGGGGGGACTCACACTGGTTGAGGGCGCGGGCGGCGGGTCCATCGAAAGAGTCCAGCAGCACGCTCAGCATGTAACAGAAGACCGCGGGCCACGGGCAGCAGGGCAACAGGACAAAGGAGATCAGCGCCAACGCCACACGGGCATAACCTGAGAACACACGAGGAAATAGAGTCAAATCATCACAAAATCAAACTCTGCGAAATCAGGGCAGAGGGGAGAGTCCTGAGGGCAGAGGGGAGAGTCCTGAGGGCAGAGGGGTGAGACCTGAGGGCAGAGGGGAGAGTCCTGAGGGCAGAGGAGAGAGTCCTGAGGGCAGAGGGGTGAGACCTGAGGGCAGAGTCCTGAGGGCAGAGGGGTGAGTCCTGAGGGCAGAGGGGTGAGTCCTGAGGGCAGAGGGGTGAGTCCTGAGGGCAGAGGGGTGAGACCTGAGGGCAGAGGGGTGAGACCTGAGGGCAGAGGGGAGAGTCCTGAGGGCAGAGGGGTGAGTCCTGAGGGCAGAGTCCTGAGGGCAGAGTCCTGAGGGCAGAGGGGAGAGTCCTAAGGGCAGAGGGGTGAGTCCTGAGGGCAGAGGGGTGAGTCCTGAGGGCAGAGGGGTGAGTCCTGAGGGCAGAGGGGTGAGTCCTGAGGGCAGAGGGGTGAGACCTGAGGGCAGAGGGGAGAGTCCTGAGGGCAGAGGGGTGAGTCCTGAGGGCAGAGTCCTGAGGGCAGAGTCCTGAGGGCAGAGGGGTGAGTCCTGAGGGCAGAGTCCTGAGGGCAGAGTCCTGAGGGCAGAGGGGAGAGTCCTAAGGGCAGAGGGGTGAGTCCTGAGGGCAGAGGGGTGAGACCTGAGGGCAGAGGGGAGAGTCCTGAGGGCAGAGGGGTGAGTCCTGAGGGCAGAGTCCTGAGGGCAGAGTCCTGAGGGCAGAGGGGAGAGTCCTAAGGGCAGAGGGGTGAGTCCTGAGGGCAGAGGGGTGAGTCCTGAGGGCAGAGGGGTGAGTCCTGAGGGCAGAGGGGTGAGTCCTGAGGGCAGAGGGGTGAGTCCTGAGGGCAGAGGGGTGAGTCCTGAGGGCAGAGGGGTGAGTCCTGAGGGCAGAGGGGTGAGTCCTGAGGGCAGAGTCCTGATGGCAGAGGGGTGGGTCTTGAGGGCAGAGGGGAGAGACCTGATGGCAGAGGGGTGGGTCCTGAGGGCAGAGGGGAGAGTCCTGAGGGCAGAGTCCTGATGGCAGAGGGGAAAGTCCTGAGGGCAGAGGGGAGAGTCCTGATGGCAGAGGGGTGGGTCTTGAGGGCAGAGGGGAGAGTCCTGAGGGCAGAGGGGAGAGACCTGATGGCAGAGGGGTGGGTCTTGAGGGCAGAGGGGAGAGTCCTGAGGGCAGAGGGGAGAGACCTGATGGCAGAGGGGTGGGTCCTGAGGGCAGAGGGGAGAGACCTGAGGGCAGAGGGGAGAGACCTGATGGCAGAGGGGTGGGTCCTGAGGGCAGAGGGGTGGGTCCTGAGGGCAGAGGGGAGAGTCCTGAGGGCAGAGGGGTGAGTCCTCAGGGCAGAGGGAAGAGTCCAGAGGGCAGAGTCCTCAGGGCAGAGGGGAGAGACCTGATGGCAGAGGGGTGGGTCCTGAGGGGAGGGTTCTGAGGGCAGAGGGGAGAGACCTGAGGGCAGAGGGGTGAGACCTGAGGGGAGAGTCCTCAGGGCAGAGGGAAGAGTCCAGAGGGAAGAGTCCTGAGGGCAGAGGGGAGAGACCTGATGGCAGAGGGGTGGGTCCTGAGGGCAGAGGGGTGGGTCCTGAGGGCAGAGGGGAGGGTCCTGAGGGCAGAGGGGAGGGTCCTGAGGGCAGAGGGGAGAGACCTGAGGGCAGAGGGGTGAGACCTGAGGGCAGAGGGGAGAGACCTGAGGGCAGAGGGGTGAGACCTGAGGGCAGAGACCTGAGGGCAGAGGGGAGAGTCCTCAGGGCAGAGGGCGAGTCCTGAGGCTCTGGGTTACAATTGCTGTGCTGGGTTGAAGGTTCTAGAATGTGATGATGTCACCAGACTCAGTGTGGGGGGGGGACCCAATTTCTCCTATTAACAACACTACACTTTCACAAGTCGTAGCTCAAAAGAAAGAGTATGAATTACAAACGTAATCATTAATATCAGTCACTGGGTCCATGATCTCTCTGTACAAGACCAAAAATGTCCTCAAAAACAAACTTGGCCTTTGGAATGCTGTGATGTGTCATCTGACTTTGACGCCGCACCTACAGCGCTACTCGTAAACGAGCATGGAGTTCTAACTTGTTTAGCAACATGTTCCACTGGCTCTACAGCTCTCTCTACACAGGAGAAACATCTCTACACAGGAGAAACATCTCTACACAGGAGAAGCATCTCTACACAGGAGAAGCATCTCTACACAGGAGAAGCATCTCTACACAGGAGAAGCATCTCTACACAGGAGAAGCATCTCTACACAGGAGAAGCATCTCTACACAGGAGAAGCATCTCTACACAGGAGAAACATCTCTACACAGGAGAAACCTCTCTACACAGGAGAAACATCTCTACACAGGAGAAGCATCTCTACAGCTCTCTCTACACGGGAGAAACATCTCTACAGCTCTCTCTACACGGGAGAAACATCTCTACAGCTCTCTCTACACAGGAGAAACATCTCTGCAGCTCTCTCTACACAGGAGAAACATCTCTACAGCTCTCTACACAGGAGAAGCATCTCTACACAGGAGAAGCATCTCTACACAGGAGAAGCATCTCTACACAGGAGAAGCATCTCTACAGCTCTCTCTACATAGGAGAAGCATCTCTACAGCTCTCTCTACACAGGAGAAACATCTCTACAGCTCTCTCTACACAGGAGAAGCATCTCTACAGCTCTCTACACAGGAGAAACATCTCTACACAGGAGAAACATCTCCACAGCTCTCTCTACACAGGAGAAACATCTCTACACAGGAGAAACATCTCTACACAGGAGAAACATCTCTACAGCTCTCTCTACACAGGAGAAACATCTCTACAGCTCTCTCTACACGGGAGAAACATCTCTACAGCTCTCTCTACACGGGAGAAACATCTCTACAGCTCTCTACACAGGAGAAGCATCTCTACAGCTCTCTACACAGGAGAAACCTCTCTACACAGGAGAAACATCTCTACACAGGAGAAACATCTCTACAGCTCTCTACACAGGAGAAGCATCTCTACAGCTCTCTACACAGGAGAAACCTCTCTACACAGGAGAAACATCTCTACACAGGAGAAGCATCTCTACAGCTCTCTCTACACAGGAGAAACATCTCTACAGCTCTCTCTACGCAGGAGAAACATCTCTACAGCTCTCTCTACACAGGAGAAGGATCTCTGCAGCTTTCTCTACACAGGAGAAACATCTCTACAGCTCTCTCTACACAGGAGAAGGATCTCTACAGCTCTCTCTACACAGGAGAAACATCTCTACAGCTCTCTCTACACGGGAGAAACATCTCTACAGCTCTCTCTACACAGGAGAAGCATCTCTACAGCTCTCTACACAGGAGAAACATCTCTACACAGGAGAAACATCTCTACAGCTCTCTCTACACGGGAGAAACATCACTACAGCTCTCTCTACACAGGAGAAGCATCTCCACAGCTCTCTCTACACAGGAGAAACATCTCCACAGCTCTCTCTACACAGGAGAAACATCTCTACAGCTCTCTCTACACAGGAGAAACATCTCTACAGCTCTCTCTACACAGGAGAAACATCTCTACAGCTCTCTCTACACGGGAGAAACATCTCTACAGCTCTCTCTACACACGAGAAACATCTCTACAGCTCTCTACACAGGAGAAGCATCTCTACACAGGAGAAACATCTCTACAGCTCTCTCTACACAGGAGAAACATCTCTACAGCTCTCTACACAGGAGAAGCATCTCTACAGCTCTCTACACAGGAGAAACCTCTCTACACAGGAGAAACATCTCTACACAGGAGAAACATCTCTACAGCTCTCTACACAGGAGAAGCATCTCTACAGCTCTCTACACAGGAGAAACCTCTCTACACAGGAGAAACCTCTCTACACAGGAGAAACATCTCTACACAGGTGAAACATCTCTACAGCTCTCTCTACACAGGAGAAGCATCTCTACAGCTCTCTCTACACAGGAGAAACATCTCTACAGCTCTCTCTAACTCATCGCTAACGCCTAACCTCATCGCTAACGCCTAACCTCATCGCTAACGCCTAACCTCATCGCTAACGCCTAACCTCATCGCTAACGCCTAAACTCATCGCTAACGCCTAAACTCATCGCTAACGCCTAAACTCATCGCTAACGCCTAAACTCATCGCTAACGCCTAACCTCATCGCTAACGCCTAACCTCATCGCTAACGCCTAACCTCATCGCTAACGCCTAACCTCATCGCTAACGCCTAAACTCATCGCTAACGCCTAAACTCATCGCTAACGCCTAAACTCATCGCTAACGCCTAACCTCATCATCGCTAACGCCTAACCTCATCGCTAACGCCTAACCTCATCGCTAACGCCTAACCTCATCGCTAACGCCTAAACTCATCGCTAACGCCTAAACTCATCGCTAACGCCTAAACTCATCGCTAACGCCTAACCTCATCGCTAACGCCTAAACTCATCATCGCTAACGCCTAACCTCATCGCTAACGCCTAACCTCATCGCTAACGCCTAACCTCATCGCTAACGCCTAAACTCATCGCTAACGCCTAACCTCATCGCTAACGCCTAAACTCATCGCTAACGCCTAAACTCATCGCTAACGCCTAACCTCATCGCTAACGCCTAACCTCATCGCTAACGCCTAACCTCATCGCTAACGCCTAACCTCATCGCTAACGCCTAAACTCATCGCTAACGCCTAAACTCATCGCTAACGCCTAACCTCATCGCTAACGCCTAAACTCATCGCTAACGCCTAAACTCATCGCTAACGCCTAACCTCATCGCTAACGCCTAACCTCATCGCTAACGCCTGTGCTAATAGTGGCGCCAAATTCAAAAATCAAATGCAGTACCGACAGTTCGCTGTAGATGGCGCCTCACTGACGCTTTTAGGCAGAAAGGACATGAAGACGACACTATTGGACTCATTTATAGAGTTTATCAGGAAACAAAGTGGATTTGAGGGCGAGTTACTCTTTAAACTTCATGGCAACAATGAATAGGACATGATCTAATGTGGGGGACAAAGATCTAAATGACTCTACAGGACAAGCAAAACATGTAGTCCTACTGTTTACTATGTTTCCTGTGAAAGGACGAGGTGGAACCAGGTGGATCTGAGACTAAACATCATCAGCCACGTCACCGCGAGGACGTCGCTGTAGTTCCTCCACGCGCAAATCTTTTGCTCTAATTACAAAAGGATTCAATAAATACTGCCTAACTTGTAAAGCAGTGGTGGAAAGTATCAAAGTAAAAAGTACAAGTAAAAAGTACAAATTATAGGTGCTTTACTTCACTACATTTTTTAATTGGGTTAAAAGTAAAAGTATTTTATTTTCAAAGTGACGTCGCTGATGAACTGGTTCAGACCTGCTTTGATTCAAATGATTTAGAAAAATCCTGCACATTAAACTCTTAAATACTTTTGATTTTTACTTGGCAAGTAAATTTTACAATGCATACTTTTGTACTTTTACTTAAGTAAAAATGTTACCAGACACTTTTACTTCTACTTAAGTACATTACATGCACAAGCCCAGGGCGGCGCGTTACTGAGGCCGAGCGCTGGATTCTTCCATAAATCAAATCAAACTTTATTTATAAAGCGCTTTTCATACCGAAAGATGTAAACAAACATTACACACGCGCGCGCGCACACACAGAATAAATAAATAGACATAAGGCAACAGTCCAGCACAGCTACGGGACACTGATCCAGGAGAAACACCACACCTCCACCCGAGCACCCCCACCCGAGCACCCCCACCCGAGCACCTCCACCCGAGCACCCCCACCCGAGCACCTCCACCCGAGCAGGAGGCTAACGCGTTTGAGCTCACACTCACCGATGAGGTTGGGCACGAACATAAAGATGTTTTCCTCGGACATGTCTCCGCGTCAGGCTCCGGGTCCAGAGGAAGAGACGAGCTTTCCGCGCAGGAGGAACACTTGCCTGTCCGGTCCAACGACTTGCCTTTTAGAGCTATTTCCGTGATATAGTGTGGGGTGTTATCATAGGTCCATGGTCTGGGAGCAACATCTCAATTTCCCGGTGGGCGTGATTGACAGGCGGATTCAACCAATTGGAGCGAGGCTAGATGCGTCACAGTAACAAGAGGCCGGAAGTCTTTCCAGAAACCCGGGGAACGCTTCGACCGCGGTTTCTGCTCCGGGTTTAGGGGGTTCATATTTTCCAAATGATTTAAAACAGACCAAAGCGCAGAAGAAGACAGTGTTTCGGCCGCCATCTTGAATGTTTTGGAAGAGCGCGTGGGGTGACGCTACCGTCTCTTGGTCTGTGATTGGACCGATGTGGGTCAAACCGTGAAATGATTGGCTGCGAGCAGAAAGGAGGCGTGTCTGGCAGGCCAGGAGAGAAAACCGGTTTACAAGAGCCGAGTGTGAGTGTGTGTGTGTGTGTGTTGTGTGAATGGATTTGTTTTAGTTTGTGTTATGTTTTAATTATTTAATTTTCATATTTGTTTTTTTTTCTGTTTCTGGTGCCTTGAATTGTTAAATAAAATAAATAAATAAAATAAAAAATAAAAAAAAGAGCCGAGTCTGACCTTTGCATTTTACATCAGAAATAAATAATAATAATGATTAGGCTCATGCTTTAGTCTCCTGAGACTCAGTGCCTCTGTAACAGTAAGAGCCGTCTGTGGTAGTACTCCGCCCGTCAGCTGGGGGCGCCGTATAAAAAGGCACAGCCTACCTGTGTTCGACCTCTGACCCCTTTTTCTTCCGCGTCTGCCTGGTGTGGAGGTGGTGTAGCCTCGGGCTCTCGTGAGCAGCTATGGGTCTGGGGTGGGGCTTCAGGCGCAGTGCGAGATGGCGGTGCTGTAGGTGGGAGGTGTGGTTCCCCACGGGCCAGTACGCGACGCATGACGTCCCCGCGTGAATTGATGGATCCAAAAGCGAAGACTAATTGAACCACCTAAAACCTGCGGAAACCACAACCATTGCTGCTTTGTTTACCCCGGATGAGTGTCTGAAAACGAACAACTGTGAAACAACAAAGAAATGTGATAGTCTGTGTTGCCAATGACTGGACATTCGTCAAATCTTTCTTTCTTTGTTTTTCCTTATTTTAAGAACCGAAATTACAACGAAAAGACGGACGATTGAAACGTGAATTATTCTGAAAATAAAGTTCATAAAACTAATGGAACGACTTGCTGGATATGCCTTTTCAATGAACGAACCTGTGGTCCTTTCTTTTTTAATGTTATCTGGAACGGAGTGGAGCTAAAGCCGTCCACCCGGTCACACCTCATTGCTGCTAAACTACCACATTCTTTACAGCCGAGACTCTGTAGAGATATTGAATCCTTTGGATCGTGAATAATCCCTGTGAAATAAACGTCCTGCCGTTGTAACGTGTGGGGTCTGCAGACCTTCAGCTTCAGCCCTGGAGCCGGGTCTGGACTGAGCCTTCAGTTTCACTCAGTGAGAGAAATAGTTTGTGGTTTGTCCTGAGAGCGCTTAACCTCTTAACTCCCGCCTGCACCAAGTACATTTTACATGGTCGGCACGGCAACAGTTTGAAATGGTTTGCCTTCATCTGTGTCACTTCCTGTCAGTGTCCACAGTGAAACTGTAAACACAGAAACGGCCAAACTAAAGTTACAATCTTTAGCATCATTGTGTTAACTATGTTTTAGCAAAACATGTGTCAAATGCACTTAAAGCAGCACTGAGTCACGTGTTTACCTTAACAAATCCTCTCTGTAGTCCCACCGGGGGTAATACAAGTGTTAATGGGATGATTGGGGGTCTTTCATCGCCCCCTGGTGTCTCTGTCCAGAAAACCACAATTGCAACTTGACTGACACCAGGTCAGAGTCACCAATACACACTAATGGAATCACAAAGAAGAAGCTAACAGGCTAACGGGCAAAGCTAACTGTGGGCTAGCGCCACTTAAACAGTATTTACAGCCAAGTCTGAGTGAAACAATGATCTCCATTGTGTAACTGGATGAACGACATCCGTCTGTCCCCTTGTCTTTTCTGTCAGCGTAGGATTTACTCTCACGGACGATTCACGAGTAAAAACACTTATGGCTCTTTTCCACTTGCCGAGTGTCAGCTGAATGGCTCTTTCACTCGCTTTGTGGAGCTTTTCCATAACAAAGGCCCGGGCCAAACCGGTCTGACCAGGTTTAGGTTTTGGGCCCGACCTCTGACCCGTGTCTGATGTGACGTGAACAGACTCTGGCCTCTGATTGGCCAACGAGAGAGTGGTCATATGGATTTAATATTTCATGTGTTAAAAGGGGATTTATCTGATATTAGCATTTAGCCGCTGTTAGCGCAGCTTTAGCTGGTGTTAGCACAACATTTGCATGTAGCTTACCTTCATAGTTGTACTTAGTGGTTTTATTACAGCTCGGCTCCTCTGAATGATTCCATTCCTCCACCAGAGGGCAGCATTTGTCCACTTCTCATCGCGGCTCTAAAATCCTTTAATGTGCAGCGTGCTCCTCTGTGCGGCCCCGCCCACAACAAATGCGCGTGCGTGTGTGTGCGTGCGTGTGTGTGTGTGTGTGTGTGTCTGTATATATGGTTTATGGAGCCAATTGACCTGACTACTCACCAGCACTACGAGAACCTAAGGGGATTAGCAGGACTATGCTACGGTCCTCATAAACCAAGATTTTGTATTTTAATTTTTAGCATATAAAGAGCATAATTTCATTGTTTTTCTGAAGTCCTTTTAATGCTCAATGATAATATATCATGCACATATCAAGTTTTTTTAAATTCTTAGCTTTTAAAGACCATAAATTGAAAGTTTATTTGACGTCCATATAATACCCCAACCTGACTTCTTGTGTATGGAGTGTATGATGTGCTCCCCCTACCCTACTCTGGCGGTATTGAAGGCTCCATTGTGATTGGTTCTTTATGGGGACACGTGCGGGATATGTGTCCGGGCATGTTGAGTGATTTCGGAAGACATCTAATGGTAATGCGAAGAAGAAGGACCAAGAGAAAGTTCACTCCAAAGAAGACAAGAAAATATATTGGTAAGTATCTAGTCCTTGTTAAATATACGTTATCAAGTATTTTCTGAATGGAACTTAGCCCCGGCCTGGAGGATTTATCCCCGGGCTGGATGATATGGGGACCGGGCTATTGGGTTTTGGAGCTGGCTGTGGAACTTAGCCCCAGCCTTGGTGAGTTTTCCCCGGCCTGGATGAGTTGGGGGGTGTAGTCCGAGGAGGGGTGCTTAAGAGTGGGTCCGAGATGTGGGCTGTGTGTCCCCGGAGGTCCAGAGGAGTCAGGGGGGCGAGTGTGTGCAAGTAGGGCCGGGGTAGGAGTGCCCTGAGCCGGGTAGTGTAAGTGGAGTAGAGGGTGGGTCATTGTGGTGGATGTCGGTGCGGAGCTGGTAGCTTTAGGAGCAGGCTGGTCAGAGGAGGTCCAGAGGAGCCAGGGGGGCGAGTGTGTGCACGTAGGCCGGGGTAGGAGTGCCCTGAGCCGGGTAGTGTAAGTGGAGTAGAGGGTGGGTCATTGTGGTGGATGTCGGTGCGGAGCTGGTAGCTTTAGGAGCAGGCTGGTCAGAGGAGGTCCAGAGGAGCCAGGGGGGCGAGTGTGTGCACGTAGGCCGGGGTAGGAGTGCCCTGAGCCGGGTAGTGTAAGTGGAGTAGAGGGTGGGTCATTGTGGTGGATGTCGGTGCGGAGCTGGTAGCTTTAGGAGCAGGCTGGTCAGAGGAGGTCCAGAGGAGCCAGGGGGGCGAGTGTGTGCACGTAGGCCGGGGTAGGAGTGCCCTGAGCCGGGTAGTGTAAGTGGAGTAGAGGGTGGGTCATTGTGGTGGATGTCGGTGCGGAGCTGGTAGCTTTAGGAGCAGGCTGGTCAGAGGAGGTCCAGAGGAGCCAGGGGGGCGAGTGTGTGCACGTAGGCCGGGGTAGGAGTGCCCTGAGCCGGGTAGTGTAAGTGGAGTAGAGGGTGGGTCATTGTGGTGGATGTCGGTGCGGAGCTGGTAGCTTTAGGAGCAGGCTGGTCAGAGGAGGTCCAGAGGAGCCAGGGGGGCGAGTGTGTGCACGTAGGCCGGGGTAGGAGTGCCCTGAGCCGGGTAGTGTAAGTGGAGTAGAGGGTGGGTCATTGTGGTGGATGTCGGTGCGGAGCTGGTAGCTTTAGGAGCAGGCTGGTCAGAGGAGGTCCAGAGGAGCCAGGGGGGCGAGTGTGTGCACGTAGGCCGGGGTAGGAGTGCCCTGAGCCGGGTAGTGTAAGTGGAGTAGAGGGTGGGTCATTGTGGTGGATGTCGGTGCGGAGCTGGTAGCTTTAGGAGCAGGCTGGTCAGAGGAGGTCCAGAGGAGCCAGGGGGGCGAGTGTGTGCACGTAGGCCGGGGTAGGAGTGCCCTGAGCCGGGTAGTGTAAGTGGAGTAGAGGGTGGGTCATTGTGGTGGATGTCGGTGCGGAGCTGGTAGCTTTAGGAGCAGGCTGGTCAGAGGAGGTCCAGAGGAGCCAGGGGGGCGAGTGTGTGCACGTAGGCCGGGGTAGGAGTGCCCTGAGCCGGGTAGTGTAAGTGGAGTAGAGGGTGGGTCATTGTGGTGGATGTCGGTGCGGAGCTGGTAGCTTTAGGAGCAGGCTGGTCAGAGGAGGTCCAGAGGAGCCAGGGGGGCGAGTGTGTGCACGTAGGCCGGGGTAGGAGTGCCCTGAGCCGGGTAGTGTAAGTGGAGTAGAGGGTGGGTCATTGTGGTGGATGTCGGTGCGGAGCTGGTAGCTTTAGGAGCAGGCTGGTCAGAGGAGGTCCAGAGGAGCCAGGGGGGCGAGTGTGTGCACGTAGGCCGGGGTAGGAGTGCCCTGAGCCGGGTAGTGTAAGTGGAGTAGAGGGTGGGTCATTGTGGTGGATGTCGGTGCGGAGCTGGTAGCTTTAGGAGCAGGCTGGTCAGAGGAGGTCCAGAGGAGCCAGGGGGGCGAGTGTGTGCACGTAGGCCGGGGTAGGAGTGCCCTGAGCCGGGTAGTGTAAGTGGAGTAGAGGGTGGGTCATTGTGGTGGATGTCGGTGCGGAGCTGGTAGCTTTAGGAGCAGGCTGGTCAGAGGAGGTCCAGAGGAGCCAGGGGGGCGAGTGTGTGCACGTAGGCCGGGGTAGGAGTGCCCTGAGCCGGGTAGTGTAAGTGGAGTAGAGGGTGGGTCATTGTGGTGGATGTCGGTGCGGAGCTGGTAGCTTTAGGAGCAGGCTGGTCAGAGGAGGTCCAGAGGAGCCAGGGGGGCGAGTGTGTGCACGTAGGCCGGGGCAGGAGTGCCCTGAGCCGGGTAGTGTAAGTGGAGTAGAGGGTGGGTCATTGTGGTGGATGTCGGTGCGGGGCTGGTAGCTTTAGGAGCAGGCTGTGGAACTTAGCCCCAGCCTTGGTGAGTTTTCCCCGGCCCTGATGAGTTGGGGACCGGGGTATTGGGTTTAGGAGCTGGCTGTGGAACTTAGCCCCAGCCTGGGTGGTTCTTTGTAGGTTCAAGTATTGTCTGTTTATCTTTCAGAGTGACACTGGGAAGGACCAAAGGCAGGAGATGGCACAAGAAAAAAACAACCCAGACTCAGACCCAGACTATGTGGGTGATGAAGATTTAGATGAGCTCCCCCATCCAAATATATGGCTGACACAAAAGTCGGATACAAGTCTTGCTCCTGCTTCTAGTGCACCGGGAACCAGCCAGCAAGGTAGTTCTTCATACACCTCAGAGTTGCATTCAGAGAATGGTCCACGAAGAGGAGACCCACAGCGGACAAGTTCCATAAATTACTGCTTTGTCTGCGGTAAGCCCCAGAAGAAAATATCGAGACATCTTAAAACACACAAGACCAATGCAGAGATTGTACAAGTCTTTTCCCTTACTGATGTCAAGGAGCGCAACAAACGGATTGAAAAAATTAGGAATAAAGGGAACTTTTTACATAATCAAGCAGTATTACAAAGTGGGAAAGGGCAATTGAAAGTGAAGCGACGATGCAAAAAAAAAGCTTTGGATGGAAAGTTTATTCACTGCATGTATTGTCAAGGCATGTTTCTCCGCAAAGAACTATGGAGGCATACTCGCAGGTGCCCTCACAAACCCGAAGATGCAAACCAAGAAGAGACGTCTGGAAGGAGAAGGATCCTCGGCTCTGCATCAGCTCAGGATGCCGCCTTATGTGCGCAAATCTCGGGTGGGGTTTGGAAGCTTCTCAGTGTTATGAACGTGGATGAAGTTGGATCAGTTGTGCGAAATGACTTCTGTATTCTCCAGTTTGCCCAGTCACTTTACAACATTCATGGACAAGATACAACAAAGTATGAATACATAAGACAAAAACTGAGAGAAGTGGGACGTCTGCTGCTGTGCTTGCGGACAGATTTCTCTGTGCCGACCCTGGAAGATGCTGTTAGGCCTGCAAACTTTGAGAAAGTGGTACAAGCGGTCAAAAAGGTAGCAGGTTTTAATGATGACAATCTTTCGTACAAAACCCCGAGCCTTGCTCTTAAACTCGGCCACACACTGAATAAGATCTGCGACATCATCCACTGCCGGGGCTTGATGGCAGAAGATGAGAAGCTGGTGAAGTATACTGAAACATTTAAGAAGTTGCTCAGTACCAAGTGGAAAGAATATGTATCTCACAATGCCCTTAACACACTGAGTGATGCCAAGTTTAATAAACCGTTAACCTTACCATTCACTGAAGATGTTGTGAAACTTCACAAGTTTTTGGAAAAGGCAGCAGAAGAGGCCACAAGCAAACTGCAAGAAACAGATGATGCTCAAACTTATGCCCGTCTTGCCATGGTGTTGCTCACACAAATCATTGTGTTCAACCGTCGGCGAGCTGGAGAGGTTTCCAAAATGCCTCTGAAACATTTTCTGGAGAGGGATAATCAACAACTTCATGCGGATGTAAGCCTTGGTTTATCGGACACAGAAAAGAAGCTCTGCCGGTATCTAAGTCGCGTGGAAATTATGGGTAAAAGAGGGAGAAAAGTTGCAGTTCTTCTCCCCCGACCTGTTGTCAATGGTCTTACACTACTCACAAATAAGAGGAAAGAATGTGGTGTGTCTCCCTCAAACCCATTCTTATTTGCACGACCCAAAGCACCAACCCATTATAGAGGAAGTGACTGCCTGAGACGTTTCTCCACACAGTGCGACACAAAGTACCCCGAGCACCTCCGGTCGACGGGTCTCAGGAAACATGTGGCCACGCTATCTCAAGTCTTAAACCTCCAGGAGAATGAGCTGGATCAGGTGGCAGACTTCCTTGGACATGATATCCGCGTACACAGGGAATTCTACAGACTGCCTGTTCCAACAACACAACTTGCAAAGATATCCAAAGTATTGCTTTTAATGGAGAAGGGATCCATTTCCTCGCTAAAAGGAAAGACGCTGGAGGAGATTGAACTTGAAGGTTTGTTAAATGTATCTCTTATCTGGGTGTGCATGTAGGGCCGGGGTAGGAGTGCCCTGAGCCGGGTAGTGTAAGTGGAGTAGAGGGTGGGTCATTGTGGTGGATGTCGGTGCGGAGCTGGTAGCTTTAGGAGCAGGCTGGTCAGAGGAGGTCCAGAGGAGCCAGGGGGGCGAGTGTGCACGTAGGCCGGGGTAGGAGTGCCCTGAGCCGGGTAGTGTAAGTGGAGTAGAGGGTGGGTCATTGTGGTGGATGTTGGTGCGGGGCTGGTAGCTTTAGGAGCAGGCTGGTCAGAGGAGGTCCAGAGGAGCCAGGGGGGCGAGTGTGTGCACGTAGGCCGGGGTTGGAGTGCCCTGAGCCGGGTAGTGTAAGTGGAGTAGAGGGTGGGTCATTGTGGTGGATGTCGGTGCGGGGCTGGTAGCTTTAGGAGCCGGCTGGGGATCTTAGCCCCAGCCTTGGTGAGTTTTCCCAGGCCTGGTGGCTTTAGGAGCGGGCTGATTGAATTGAATCCCCCTTTTGTTTTTAGATGAAATTCCCATCAGTGCAGATGAGGCCGAAGAGGAGAGTCACAGTGACTCGGGGGACTCTGCTGAGAAACAAGCGGCAACTGTGGTTATAGATGATGACCCGATCGACATAGCTGATGGAGATACCTCTGATTTTGAAGGCAAGTTCTTCTGTTTACTCTTGTAGTAGTCTTGCTCTGACTTATTCACATTGTTTTGTTTAAATTAATTCCTAATTTTCCTTTTCAGAGGCAGCACAGAGGCCTGCAAAGCAACCTGGACCAAAACGCAGAGTGACAAAAAGAGCATGGTCAAAGACTGAAGAAGCAGCTGTAATGCGGCATTTTAAAAAACACATCAAGAGAGGAAAACTGGCCACAAAAAATGAAGTAACTCAGTGTAAGCAAGCAGAAATGGCCTTAAGTCAGAGAACACTGCAGAATATAAGAGACTTTGTGAGAAATCGTGGACTAGCACATAAAAGACAACTAAAGGTAAAAGATGGATAAGCATGGAGTGTATGTATGAAGAACATTAAAACTTTTCCAGCCTCTAATTGTGGTTCATCCATCCATCCATTTTCTCCCACTTGTCCGTTGCCGGGTCGTGGAGGCAGCCGTTGGAGCTGCCCAAATCACATAGCACCAGTCCCCTATGGCTCCTCCTGCAGGTGGTGGGTCCACGGAAGGACGGCCTCATGGTTCCAAACGGGCCTGTTGGTCTCTCATAGGGGAATTGTGGTTCAGTTATGTTTAAAGTCCTCATAATTCATCTTTGGTCCTCATGAACCACCTTCTGGTCGGTGGCTGTGTATAGACAACCGTAGCTGATACAAGGATGTTAAATAGACCTAAATTTTTTTCAGATTTTTTACAGTTAGTCTATCCAGAGCTTATCTCTCTAGGACCTTGGGAAACCATAGTCCTCTTAAACCACACCAGGGTTGGTTTTTCCAAAAGGTCAACATAAACCATAAAACCACGTGTGTGTGTGTGTGTGTGTGTGTGTGTGCGTGTGTGTGTGTGTGTATTGTTCCTCTATAATCTGGAAGAGTGTTGCTGCTGGAACGGTCGTCATTCTATCGCTCAAATTACAAATGGAGAATTAGGGTTGCCAGGTTATGGATCTGTTGAGAGGAATCCTCCCAACGGGCTCTAAACCTGGTCCTTTAATGCACCACTCAGCATAGGAACATCATCTACAAAATCAGCTGTTAGGGCAGCCGTGTGGGGGTTTGTTGATGGGGAGTTACTGCCCTCTTCAACTGGCCCGCTCCACACTAGGCAGGGCTACAGCATACTCACATATAACTGGTTCTCCCGTACGTGACCTATGACCTAGACGTTTGGGGAGACACTTACAAAACATCTTAATCCCCAGAGAATGGTCCACAAAGAGGAGACCCACAGCGGACAAGTTCCATAAATTACTGCTTTGTCTGCGGTAAGCCCCAGAAGAAAATATCGAGACATCTTAAAACACACAAGACCAATGCAGAGATTGTACAAGTCTTTTCCCTTACTGATGTCAAGGAGCGCAACAAACGGATTGAAAAAATTAGGAATAAAGGGAACTTTTTACATAATCAAGCAGTATTACAAAGTGGGAAAGGGCAATTGAAAGTGAAGCGACGATGCAAAAAAAAAGCTTTGGATGGAAAGTTTATTCACTGCATGTATTGTCAAGGCATGTTTCTCCGCAAAGAACTATGGAGGCATACTCGCAGGTGCCCTCACAAACCCGAAGATGCAAACCAAGAAGAGACGTCTGGAAGGAGAAGGATCCTCGGCTCTGCATCAGCTCAGGATGCCGCCTTATGTGCGCAAATCTCGGGTGGGGTTTGGAAGCTTCTCAGTGTTATGAACGTGGATGAAGTTGGATCAGTTGTGCGAAATGACTTCTGTATTCTCCAGTTTGCCCAGTCACTTTACAACATTCATGGACAGGATACAACAAAGTATGAATACATAAGACAAAAACTGAGAGAAGTGGGACGTCTGCTGCTGTGCTTGCGGACAGATTTCTCTGTGCCGACCCTGGAAGATGCTGTTAGGCCTGCAAACTTTGAGAAAGTGGTACAAGCGGTCAAAAAGGTAGCAGGTTTTAATGATGACAATCTTTCGTACAAAACCCCGAGCCTTGCTCTTAAACTCGGCCACACACTGAATAAGATCTGCGACATCATCCACTGCCGGGGCTTGATGGCAGAAGATGAGAAGCTGGTGAAGTATACTGAAACATTTAAGAAGTTGCTCAGTACCAAGTGGAAAGAATATGTATCTCACAATGCCCTTAACACACTGAGTGATGCCAAGTTTAATAAACCGTTAACCTTACCATTCACTGAAGATGTTGTGAAACTTCACAAGTTTTTGGAAAAGGCAGCAGAAGAGGCCACAAGCAAACTGCAAGAAACAGATGATGCTCAAACTTATGCCCGTCTTGCCATGGTGTTGCTCACACAAATCATTGTGTTCAACCGTCGGCGAGCTGGAGAGGTTTCCAAAATGCCTCTGAAACATTTTCTGGAGAGGGATAATCAACAACTTCATGCGGATGTAAGCCTTGGTTTATCGGACACAGAAAAGAAGCTCTGCCGGTATCTAAGTCGCGTGGAAATTATGGGTAAAAGAGGGAGAAAAGTTGCAGTTCTTCTCCCCCGACCTGTTGTCAATGGTCTTACACTACTCACAAATAAGAGGAAAGAATGTGGTGTGTCTCCCTCAAACCCATTCTTATTTGCACGACCCAAAGCACCAACCCATTATAGAGGAAGTGACTGCCTGAGACGTTTCTCCACACAGTGCGACACAAAGTACCCCGAGCACCTCCGGTCGACGGGTCTCAGGAAACATGTGGCCACGCTATCTCAAGTCTTAAACCTCCAGGAGAATGAGCTGGATCAGGTGGCAGACTTCCTTGGACATGATATCCGCGTACACAGGGAATTCTACAGACTGCCTGTTCCAACAACACAACTTGCAAAGATATCCAAAGTATTGCTTTTAATGGAGAAGGGATCCATTTCCTCGCTAAAAGGAAAGACGCTGGAGGAGATTGAACTTGAAGGTTTGTTAAATGTATCTCTTATCTGGGTGTGCATGTAGGGCCGGGGTAGGAGTGCCCTGAGCCGGGTAGTGTAAGTGGAGTAGAGGGTGGGTCATTGTGGTGGATGTCGGTGCGGGGCTGGTAGCTTTAGGAGCCGGCTGGGGATCTTAGCCCCAGCCTTGGTGAGTTTTCCCAGGCCTGGTGGCTTTAGGAGCGGGCTGATTGAATTGAATCCCCCTTTTGTTTTTAGATGAAATTCCCATCAGTGCAGATGAGGCCGAAGAGGAGAGTCACAGTGACTCGGGGGACTCTGCTGAGAAACAAGCGGCAACTGTGGTTATAGATGATGACCCGATCGACATAGCTGATGGAGATACCTCTGATTTTGAAGGAAAGTTCTTCTGTTTACTCTTGTAGTAGTCTTGCTCTGACTTATTCACATTGTTTTGTTTAAATTAATTCCTAATTTTCCTTTTCAGAGGCAGCACAGAGGCCTGCAAAGCAACCTGGACCAAAACGCAGAGTGACAAAAAGAGCATGGTCAAAGACTGAAGAAGCAGCTGTAATGCGGCATTTTAAAAAACACATCAAGAGAGGAAAACTGGCCACAAAAAATGAAGTAACTCAGTGTAAGCAAGCAGAAATGGCCTTAAGTCAGAGAACACTGCAGAATATAAGAGACTTTGTGAGAAATCGTGGACTAGCACATAAAAGACAACTAAAGGTAAAAGATGGATAAGCATGGAGTGTATGTATGAAGAACATTAAAACTTTTCCAGCCTCTAATTGTGGTTCATCCATCCATCCATTTTCTCCCACTTGTCCGTTGCCGGGTCGTGGAGGCAGCCGTTGGAGCTGCCCAAATCACATAGCACCAGTCCCCTATGGCTCCTCCTGCAGGTGGTGGGTCCACGGAAGGACGGCCTCATGGTTCCAAACGGGCCTGTTGGTCTCTCATAGGGGAATTGTGGTTCAGTTATGTTTAAAGTCCTCATAATTCATCTTTGGTCCTCATGAACCACCTTCTGGTCGGTGGCTGTGTATAGACAACCGTAGCTGATACAAGGATGTTAAATAGACCTAAATTTTTTTCAGATTTTTTACAGTTAGTCTATCCAGAGCTTATCTCTCTAGGACCTTGGGAAACCATAGTCCTCTTAAACCACACCAGGGTTGGTTTTTCCAAAAGGTCAACATAAACCATAAAACCACGTATGTGTGTGTGTGTGTGTGTGTGTGTGTGTGTGTGTGCGTGTAAACATGGGGTCGTAAGGTCAAACGTTTTAGCCGTAGTATATATTGGTAGTTTACTTGACCTTAAAAAAACGGATATTTCCAACTGACTGGAACGCTGAATAAGCAAATCTGTAAATTATAACAATATTTACATTCTGGAATTAATTAATGCATGATTTAATATGTACAGCGGGAACCAGATTTTAGCCTGATAAAAATACACATTTGCTTTAGTAAGACGGGGGTAAAGGGATATTTAAGGATTGTTGACTCATTTCCTAGTTATCCAGAGTGTTGTTGATTTTTGTATTCATACATTTAAAGAGTTTAATGGCGCTAGGCTAGTGCATGTCTATGGTATCAGCTAGCCTGCATTACAAACAGTCTGTGTCAATAGAATAATTTTTGAAATATAACTGACCTTGTATCACATGAATTAACGCATTTTGAGGGACTATTTTCTCGTAGATCACTCCGCCGCTGCGTTAGCTTACAGCCACGAAGCTAATGCTGCTCAAATATAAGTTATTTAAATGCAAAATAGTTAAAATTATTCTATCAACACAGACATTTATATCGTTAGTCTGGCGTTATAAGTGATTTGCCTCAGGTGCACTGTGGAGTCAGACTGTTTTTAATGCAGGCTAACTGATACCATAGACATGCACTAGCCTAGCATTAGCCTAGCATTAGCCTAGCGCAACTAAGCTCTTCAAATGTAAGAACTGCATGAATTTAGGAAAAAAATATTTCCAGAAATCAACAACACTCTGGATAACTAGGACATGAGGCTCTTTGTCAAAAATCCTGAAACATCCCTTACAGAACGACTTTGTGCATAAGAACGTGTCGTAAATGAAATAAAGACATTTTTTCTGAAACGTCTCAGAACCAGTGAAATCATCGAGTCCAAACAACTCCAACGTAACAGATATTTAAACTGATCTAGATATGCAGATGAGGACTTTCTGTGGAGTTTGAATGCTCTGGTTTTCCACAAAAAACATGTACAATAGGCTAGCCCTGCGGCAGCTGTTTCCACTATAGAGGCCGCTGGAATACACATGACTGAAGGCAAGGCAACTTTATTTATACCGGGCATTTCGTACACGAGGCAACTCAATGCGCCTTGAGGAACAACAGAACAGAGATGAACCCTCATGAGCCGCCATGACAACCATGTGGTCAAAACCTAGAGGAAAGAAGGCGCTAAAAGACAGTTATGAAGGTAAGCTATGTGCTAATGTTATGCTAACACCAGCTAACAGCGGCTAAATCCCCTTGTTCAACAGCGGTTTGATGTGAAATATTAAATCCCTGTCTTAGTGGGCGGTCCTTCTCTCCTCTGGCCAATCAGAGCACACGAACCAGAAAACAGATTAATTATGTTAATTTATTCATTTTCCTTCCATTTCATTTACTTTACATTTGTTTCAGGTAAAATAACCAAGAAACTTCCTTTAACGACAGAAAAAACACTTTCCAACTTTTTTTTTTAAATTTTTTAAAGTCGCCTAAAATAAAATAAAAATCAACTTGTGGTTCACTTTATTCTTTATTTTGACTTTGAGCATCAACACCTGAAGATAAAGATTTTATATTTGTTTTTGATTTTTGAGACCAGTAGCCGCTAAACGTTTTTCCTACCGCCGTGTTTCACCAGAGCAGTAGCTTTTACGGCTGACAGGGGGCGCTCTCTATCACACTGCGGCGGGCCTCTCACAGGTGGATGAGGTCCCTCTCCGGGCGCTCCCTGAGCCAGGCGTCCCGGGCCCGCCGCACCTCGGCGCCGTACACCTCGTGGAGCTTGCTGAACTCGGTCAGAGGGTCGAAGTCCACTCGGGGCCACTCGCTGGAGAACGGCGCCGGGCCGCGGATCGGCGTCACGTGGGCGTTCCTCCGCGCCCACGGTTTGGGCGACTTACGGGGTCTGAGCGCCCCCCCAGAGGAGGAGGGGGGGGGAGGGAGGGGGCTGAGCGTCCCGGAGGAGCCGGGCGAAGGGAGCGACGGGTCACAGCAGGACGAGGCGCCGCCGCTCTGTGTGACGGCTGCAGAGTTTAATCAAACAAACTTTATTTATAACGTTTCATACATTCACAAAGCAACAAGACAACAGCTGCAGCGCCCCCTGAGTCTCACCTCGGTACTGCAGCGCCCCCTGTGTCTCACCTCAGTACTGCAGCGCCCCCTGTGTCTCACCTCAGTACTGCAGCTGCAGCGCCCCCTGAGTCTCACCTCAGTACTGCAGCGCCCCCTGTGTCTCACCTCAGTACTGCAGCGCCCCCTGTGTCTCACCTCAGTACTGCAGCTGCAGCGCCCCCTGTGTCTCACCTCAGTACTGCAGCGCCCCCCGAGTCTCACCTCAGTACTGCAGCGCCCCCCGAGTCTCACCTCAGTACTGCAGCGCCCCCCGAGTCTCACCTCGGTACTGCAGCGCCCCCTGTGTCTCACCTCAGTACTGCAGCTGCAGCGCCCCCCGTGTCTCACCTCGGTACTGCAGCGCCCCCTGAGTCTCACCTCGGTACTGCAGCTCCCCCCCCCCCCCCCCTGTGTCTCACCTCGGTACTGCAGCTCCCCCCCCCCTGTGTCTCACCTCGGTACTGCAGCTGCAGCGCCCCCTGAGTCTCACCTCGGTACTGCAGCTCCCCCTGAGTCTCACCTCGGTACTGCAGCTCCCCCTGAGTCTCACCTCAGTACTGCAGCGCCCCCTGTGTCTCACCTCGGTACTGCAGCTCCCCCTGAGTCTCACCTCAGTACTGCAGCGCCCCCTGTGTCTCACCTCGGTACTGCAGCGCCCCCTGTGTCTCACCTCAGTACTGCAGCTGCAGCGCCCCCCGTGTCTCACCTCGGTACTGCAGCGCCCCCTGTGTCTCACCTCGGTACTGCAGCTCCCCCTGAGTCTCACCTCAGTACTGCAGCGCCCCCTGTGTCTCACCTCGGTACTGCAGCGCCCCCTGTGTCTCACCTCGGTACTGCAGCTCCCCCTGAGTCTCACCTCGGTACTGCAGCGCCCCCTGAGTCTCACCTCGGTACTGCAGCTCCCCCTGAGTCTCACCTCAGTACTGCAGCTCCCCCCCCCCTGTGTCTCACCTCAGTACTGCAGCTGCAGCGCCCCCCGTGTCTCACCTCGGTACTGCAGCGCCCCCTGAGTCTCACCTCGGTACTGCAGCTCCCCCTGAGTCTCACCTCAGTACTGCAGCTCCCCCCCCCCTGTGTCTCACCTCGGTACTGCAGCTGCAGCGCCCCCTGAGTCTCACCTCGGTACTGCAGCTCCCCCTGAGTCTCACCTCGGTACTGCAGCTCCCCCTGAGTCTCACCTCAGTACTGCAGCGCCCCCTGTGTCTCACCTCGGTACTGCAGCGCCCCCTGAGTCTCACCTCGGTACTGCAGCGCCCCCTGTGTCTCACCTCGGTACTGCAGCTGCAGCGCCCCCTGAGTCTCACCTCGGTACTGCAGGCCCAGGTCCCTCAGCAGGACGGACATGTAGGAGTGCGAGGCGGTGGCGAGGCAGGTGAGCCACTCCTGCTGAGCGTGTCGGGTGGCGGCGCTGAAGCGGTAGGTCCGGAGCCCCTGAAACACCAGGCTGAAGTCGGAGTCGGAGTCGTCGGCTCGGACCCTGCAGCCCTCCAGCACGATGGCGCCCTGGATGTGGCGGTCGGCGGGACGGTCCTGGTAAAACAGCAGGTTTCCCTTCAGCACAAACCAGCGGCGGCGGAAGACTCCGGTCCGCTCCTTCTGCACAAACATCAATCACCACGTTAGATCATCGGCAGGAGCACTTTAGTACCAGGATCTTTACTTTACTCGAGTCGTTTTTGTGTTTGGAGCCTATAAGGTCTGTGTGCAGTGGAGGTGTGGCAGGTGCAGCACCCCCTGGTGGCGAAGCTTGAAATATTGCAATGACAATAAAATAATAGCTTATACATATATCTGGTTGCCGTTTCATTCTGTTCAACATTGTAATCCTGAAGCCTCGTTTGGGTGAAGGATGAAGAGAAGGATCACAGCTCGTCTCATTGATGACGGTGTTATCCACACACAGAGACTCTCTATACAAGGCCATGCACTATTGCACATACCCAGGTGAGCTCTCCCCCTCCCTCGGTGTGTGGTATTTATGAACACTTTTGCCGTTGTGTCCCATTGGTCAGTGACTGTTTTTATACAACAGATCGAATGCTAACTTTAGCTCGACTGATAGCGCTGCCGCTGGAGATGTTTGGTACTTTTCTCGTGGATTTAAAGTGCAACATATTTTCTGGAGATAATTCCCCCAAACTCACAAGTGGGCATCGTGTTTCCTAAAGAGAGACCCCGCTGTGTTCCTTTGTTGACGTCAACAACCTTTGCAATAAAACAACAACCGTGTTAACTTTGCGGGAGCAGCGAAACAGCGCCTCCAATTTCACACTGGTGGCCAAAGAGTGTACTGCATCCTACTGTAAGGGCTTACCATTGAGAATGAATGGGAAAAGTGAAGAGTTTGTTTTAAACATACTGGCTTTGGGCCACATTTACAAACCTGCAGCGTCTGGCCTTAAACGCCTAATAATGCCCTGTACGAACAGCAGGTGGCGCTGTGCTGTACTGACGCTGGGTTTGCCTGAGCCAAGAGCAAGTCTCGCTGCGTCGTTTGGAGCGTGACTGAACGGGGGCTAAAGGTTTTTCAGCCGTCATCTGTACTGGACCCGCGGTTGTGTTTTTACCTTCTTGTAGAGGTAACCCTCCTTGTCGATGGGCGAGGGGCAGGACAGGAAGTGAGTGAGGATCTTCCTGTGGACCTTCATCCTGCTCTTCATCACCTGCAGCACAATTACCACAGACTGAGCCTCATACATTAGCTTCACATTTTCAGTTGAATGAACCTGTATCCTCCGACCTTAAAGGAACAGGCCACCGTTGCCCTCAGTCACGCAAAAGACCAAAGATGTAGTTAGCATTTAGCCTCTCCTCCTCTCCTCTATGGGGCCAAACGGGGCTGACGTTAGAAGCGACCGAGCTCTTCCACGTTTCCCTTATTTAAATACAGTTACACACAATTAAACATGTGGATTTTCTAAGCGGATAAAAAGAGGAACTATATTGTGAGGCGTAATAATACCTTAGGTGCTCCTGAGGTGTTATTATGTAACTATTTAAACTGGGAAACGTGGAAGAGCTCGGGCGCTTCTAATGTCAGCCCTGTTTGGCCCCATAGAGGAGAGGCTAAATGCTAACAACATCTTGGGTCTTTGTGCGTGACTGAGGGCACGCGTAAACACCAGACAGTTAGGCATCAACTCGTCTCAGCTCAGGTGAGAACATCTCAGTCTGGAAGACACTGGCCCTTTAAGCCCCTACAACGTTCTCCTGCCCGGCTCGAACATCAGGTCACACGACACACAGAAATAAACAAAGTCCAGACTCACCGGGTTGTGGACGGTTCCTCTCCTCGCTCCTCTCTTCACTCCTCTCCCGCCGTCATGCCTCCATCACCCGTCTCTCCGGTCGTTCCGATGCAGCGGCTCCTGTTTCTGCAGCGGCTCCTGAAAAATGCATGACCCGCCGCGGCTCGTGCTGCAACTGGAGAAAGGCTCTGAGGCTCTGAGGGCTCCGGCGTACGTCACACGGAGGAACCGAGAAACCGAAGCAGGAATCAAACCGGGTCTGAGCGTCAACGTGAACCTGGAACTGAAACCTCCGGCTCTCACTTCTTCTGAAGCGAGTCAAATACTGTATATATATTTATGAACAGGGACAGTGTACGATCTACATTAGCCTCAGAGAGGAGAGATGCTTTGTACCAGGTTATAGCACTTGTGCTAATTTCCACCTGCAGTCCCTAGTCCTATTGTACATGTTTTTAGTGGTAGGGGAAACCGGAGGAAACCTACGCAGACACGGGGAGAACATGCAAACTCCACAGAAAGGCCTCGTCCAGGTGGGAATCGAACCCGGGACCTTCTAGCTGTGAAGCACGAGCGCTAACCGCTATGCTACTGTGCCGTGTTAAAGGAACAGGCCAGTGTTTTCCAGAGATCTGTCCTTCCCTGAGACGCACCCGTCTGGTGTTTACGCGTGTGCTCAGTCACGCTAAAAGACCAAAGCTGTTGTCAGCATTTGGCCTCTCCCAGTGTATTCCTATAGCTCCAAACAGGGTGAAGCGACCGAGCTCTTCCACAAAGACCAGGCAGAAACGTCTGAGCTCAGGGAAGAACATCTGAGGAAGGAGGAACACTGGCCTGGTCCTTTAACCTGAACCCAGAGCCAGTTCTCCAGCTTTACCCAAATCTAAAAGCAACAGTGTAATGCCTCATTTGAAAGCTGTACTTATAAAAAGGGATCGTTTTTGTTTTCATTATTGTTATGCTTCTTTGTTAAACTGGAGAACCTGCAGATGTTTCTGGGTTTGGAAGATGTTGGTTCACAGACGATGACCCGCTGGATGGATCAAACATGTCTGTGTTTCTGAGGCCAGGGCCGCCTGACTCACCAGGGACCCCCACGCACCATCAGGCTCTTCAAGGTAAGGCCTTCAGGGACTGCGGAGTCTACCGGCCAGGTCCAGTCGACTGAACAGTTTCATACACGAGGCCATCAGGAAGCCGAACTCCCTGCCCTCCCTCCACAGTCAAGGAAGAGAGAAATATCATTTTAAATCGTTCACATGGTTCGACAAATAGAAAAACAGAAACAGAGTGAATAAAAACATCACAAAGGGTCAAAGGTCGTTCTCTTGGTTCAGTTACTATTTATTTTGTGGCGTATTTTTCTTCCGTTCTATTACATCATTTAAACTCTGACACTCGGGCAGTATTTCTGAACTTTTATACAAACTGAGCGGCGTTTCCTCGGCGGACGCTCGCCGAACGCGGAAACACCAACAAAGGCACAGGGAGAAAAACAAAAACCTACAATTTAAAAACGTTTTCCTTCGTCTTTCGAGCCAGAACTGAAAAAGGCACAAACGTCCGAGTTACACGGGTTTCAAAATAAAAGCGTATGAACCAAAACACGGACCGTCTGTTACCGTCGTCTTATTGTGAAAGGGCCGAGCGAGAGAGAGGGGGGAAGTGGGCGGGGCTTCGTACCGTTAAACGACACCAGGCTGGAAAAATAAAAGTATAGAGATTTACAGCCTTCAGGCCAGAGTAACGCCTCATTTGAAAGCTAAGACCGACAAAACGGATGTAAATGGATTTTTTTCCCCTTGTGTGGTCGTCACTTTTTTTATGTTTTAATTTTTTTTTTCCCAATTTTCATCTCAATTTGTTGCTTTTTTCAGTAAGTTTTTAAATGAGTTTTTTTTTTTCAAATTTTCAATAAAAAAATAAAAATAAAATTAAAATACTCCCCCCCCCCCCCCCCCCCAAAATAAAATAAAACAGAAACAAACATTCCAAACATTTTGAAATATTCCCCCAAAAATAAATCATAAAATGTGCCTAACTTTTCCAAACTGTCTCCCACAAAGGAAATGACCATATTTGGATGGCAGCCTGGTCGCCGTGGTAACCCCTTGTGTATAGTGTAGTGTAGACTCTCTCTCTCGCTCCGTCTGTAGTGTTAGTGCTGGGCCTGCTCTCGATCGCCCGCTCTCCGCTGTCACAGGAAACAGGTCACAGGCAGCAACGAGGACGCAACTCATCATCATCATCATCATCATCATCATCATCATCATCATCATCATTATTATTATTATTATTATTATTATCATCATCTGCCCCGGTCCTGGTCGAGTCCTTGCGCTCGGCCCGATGGGTTTCCACGATAAATATATTCAGAGGAAAATATCGTACCGTATCACGAGAAGCCACGATAACGACAAAAACACGTGGCCCTGATCCTGCAGCGCGTCCATAAGAGCCGGAATCGGTATCGGTTCAGTATCGGATATCTGCAGCCGATACCCGATATCGTATATCTGCAGCTGATACCCGATACCGTATGTTCTCGGATCAGTGCGTCCCTGGTTCTCTTTTGAAAACAAGAGGCATAAAAATGGCCAAATTTGATGATATTTTCAGAGAGAAAATGTAAATATTGGAAAGAGCCAGATGTAAATGTATGGTTTCATTTTGTGATACATTAGTAACAACGAATTTGGATCTAGTTTTTGAATGCCGTATTCTCCGGACCACAAGTCGCACGTTTTCCATAGTTTGGCCCAGGGTGCGACTTATCAAAATATCATTTCACATGTTTGTTATTTTCACACCGACGGCCGCTAGAGGGCGCTGTGGGCTTTATGTACCAGTATCAGCTGCTCCTGTACCACTGGAAAATGTTAAAAACGGTAAAAAAAAGAAAGTTTGGCGTGAGCGAGATACTAAAGCGAGAGGAACGAGTTTGCAAATGGGGGCTTGAAGAACGCGCTGCCGGGAGAGGCTCGTCAACGGGGCAGTTAGGCCAAGGCTGGTGTGACTTATGGTCCGGAAAATACAGTAAGATGATCATAAGTGAAAACAATCTGAATCAAAGCTGAAGAAATCAAGACTGTGAAGTTTGGAAACTGGAAAAAGCTAAAGTGGAATAAAAACCCGGGCCTAAAGGTTTGTACCGAGTGCGTCTCTCGCAGAAGGAAATGACCATATTTGGATTATAGCGCCATCGCGGAGCCTCCGGGACACGAGGATGTTAAATGTGTCAGTATTTGTGACTGACCCGAGAGAAAAACGCCTTTGTTGTAGCTACTTCCTGTTTATCTGGCGTGAAAACTCAGACGTTAAAGAGGAAACGAGTTAAACATTTCCACTTCCCTTAAAGGGACATTTCAGGATGTTTGACATTGGGCCTCATGTCCTCGTTATCCAGAGTGTTGTTGACATCTGGAGATATTTTTTCTTAAATTCATGCAGTTCTTACATTTGAAGAGCTTAGTGGCGCTAGGCTAATGCTAGGCTAGTGCATGTCTATGGTATCAGCTAGCCTGCATTAAAAACAGTCTGACTCCACAGTGCACCTGAGGCAAATCACTTATAACGCCAGACTAACCATAGAAATGTCTGTCGATAGAATAATTAAAATAACTTGTATTTGAGCAACATCAGCTCTGTGGCTTAAGCTAACGCAGCGGCGGAGTCATCTGCGAGAAAATAGTCCCTCAAAATGCGGTAATTCATGTGACAAAATTATTCTATTAACACAGACGTTTATATGGTTAGTCTGGTGTTATAAGTGATTTACCTCAGGTGCTCTGTGGAGTCAAACTGTTTTTAATGCAGGCTAACTGATACCATAGACATGCACTAGCCTAGCATTAGCCTAGCATTAGCCTAGCGCCACTCGACTCTTCAAATATAAGACCTGCATGAATTGAAGAAAAAAATATCAACAACACTGGATAACGAGGAAATGAAGCTCTATGTCAAAAGTCCTGAACTATCCCTTTAAAAGCTCAGTAAATCAGGTATCTAAGAACCCTGCTCTGGAGCGACTCGAGGTCAGGTGTTAAAGTTTAGTCTTCGTCTGAACGTGCGTCCTGTGGATGTTACTTTGTACCGATTCATTAAATACTTTTAAACCCGCTTCGCGTCTCGTTGCTGCGAATGACGTTTCCTCCGTCGCCTCGTCCTTCAGTGAAAGTCCTGTTTCCTCGACTCCGCCTCTGCCACGCCCAGAGTCTCGAGTTCGTCTCCCGCCGCGTCAGAAGAAAGAGTACTGATTGTCCACGGCGCGGGGGGCTCGAAGTCCCTCCTCTGATTCCGGCTCCAGCTGCCTGAGTCCGGGCTCCTCCCACTCCTCTGACCCCGCCCGCTCGCCGCCCTCGCCCGCCGCTGTGGCCGTGGGGGGCGGGGCCGCGGCGGTGCTGGCGGGTGAAGGCGTGTCCGCGGCGGTGGGGGCAGCGGTGTTCGACGGGGCGGTGGGCGCCGGGTGCAGCGGGGGGGCAGGGCGTGTCCCCGGGGGACCGCCCCGCGGCGAGTCCTGCTGCGGGGGCGTCGGGGGAGGCGGTCTGCTCGGAGGGAGGGGTGGGGGAGGAGAGGGGGCGGGGCTACGGGGACGACTGCTGATCGAGTCTGAGGAGAGAGAGAAACGTTTCAGGACGTCAGTCACAGCAGAGACAAATGAACAGGACAAGCCCCGCCCTCTGCAACGCTTAAGGCCCGCCCTCTTCAACGCTTAAGGCCCGCCCTCTGCAACGCTCAGGCCCCGCCCTCTGCAACGCTCAGGCCCGCCCTCTGCAACGCTCAGGCCTCGCCCTCTGCAACGCTCAGGCCCCGCCCTCTGCAACGCTCAGGCCCGCCCTCTGCAACGCTCAGGCCCCGCCCTCTTCAACGCTCAGGCCCCGCCCTCTTCAACGCTCAGGCCCGCCCTCTTCAACGCTCAGGCCCGCCCTCTTCAACGCTCAGGCCCGCCCTCTGCAACGCTCAGGCCCGCCCTCTTCAACGCTAAGCCCCGCCCTCTTCAACGCTAAGCCCCGCCCTCTGCAACGCTAAGCCCCGCCCTCTGCAACGCTCAGACCCGCCCTCTTCAACGCTCAGCCCCGCCCTCTTCAACGCTCAGCCACGCCCTCTTCAACGCTAAGCCACGCCCTCTTTAACGCTTAGGCCCGCCCTCTTTAACGCTTAGGCCCGCCCTCTTCAACGCTTAGGCCCGCCCTCTTCAACGCTTAGGCCCGCCCTCTGCAACGCTCAGGCCCCGCCCTCTGCAACGCTCAGGCCCCGCCCTCTGCAACGCTCAGGCCCCGCCCTCTGCAACGCTCAGGCCCCGCCCTCTGCAACGCTCAGGCCCCGCCCTCTGCAACGCTCAGGCCCCGCCCTCTGCAACGCTCAGCCCCGCCCTCTGCAACGCTCAGCCCCGCCCTCTTCAACGCTCAGCCACGCCCTCTTCAACGCTCAGCCACGCCCTCTTTAACGCTCAGCCACGCTTAGGCCCGCCCTCTGCAACGCTTAGGCCCGCCCTCTGCAACGCTAAGCCCCGCCCTCTGCAACGCTAAGCCCCGCCCTCCTCAACGCTTAGGCCCGCCCTCTTCAACGCTTAGGCCCGCCCTCTTCAACGCTTAGGCCCGCCCTCTTCAACGCTTAGGCCCGCCCTCTTCAACGCTTAGGCCCGCCCTCTTCAACGCTTAGGCCCGCCCTCTTCAACGCTTAGGCCCGCCCTCTAAGCCCCACCCACTTTCCCACAGTGTTTAAAGTCCTGCAGAGTCGAGGCTTAAAAACACTGTCAGGTGACCAGATGTCCCAGTTTACCCAAGACTAGGGATGCACCGATCGAATATCGAATATGGTATCGAATATCGGAGCCGATACTGGGCATCTGCTACAAATATCCGATCCTGAACTGATACCTGTTCTGGCTCCCACTGTTTTAAAAACAACTTTTACCGCTGTATGTATTTTTGATCTGCACGCAAAATGTCGGAGCTAGCAACAGAATGCTAAAGCTAGCGGGAGCATGCTAATGCTAACAGCAACTAATCAAACCTGGGTCAGAAACTATGAATGAAATACCTAAAGTCGTCTAATAAAATACTCGGATACGTGCTTTAAGAAGCTGTAATGATCAGATCGTTTACTTTAATGTAAAACCACGGACGCTAGTTTATTTATAGATATAACGGATTGATCTGGAACATCATGAAAAGAAAATATAAGACTGACTGATCTCACACTGGAGAGATTAAAAAAGTAATTATAGTTACTCACTACTTTTGATCCAAAAATCAAGTAACTGAAGTTAGTAACTGAATCACTCAAAAATAAAAGTAACTCTTTACCAGGAAAATAACTATTTGCATTACTGTTAAAAAAAACACACTGTGGGCAGGTCAGGCCGTGAGGAGCAGGTCAGGCCGGGAGGAGCTCCTCACGGCTTGCGTTTGGAGCAGATGTTAGACTCTGCACAGACACAGATGAGCGCGATGGTGTTTGTCTGCAGAACCTAAGCCTTAAGACCTGCTCATCTCCACAAGACGAGAGAACTTTCCTCTCACACCCAGAGCTGCGAGAGGAACATTACTTCATTTTGCTGCGAGAACTCTCGCTGTGATTGGCTGGATGTTTAGTGGGCGGGGTTAATTTGGCAGAACCAGGAAGTGAGAATCCAATGTTTACTTCCTGACACCGGTGTGGAGGCGGGACAACGTGGACAGATTTGAGGCTCGTGTTGGTAGAACCCTTCGCTGAAGGACCAGGGTTCAGGGCAACACGGTGATAGATTTGATAATAGTTTGAGCTCAAATGGCTCGTTTCATTTCTGTAATAATTGATTGTTTTGGCTGAAAAAGGGGGCGTGGCAGGTCGGCAGCAGCACGCCGTGTGTGGATGAAACGTCAGAGCCCAGAAGAACTTTGTTCTTGTTCTTTTTGTCCTTGTGGAGGACGAACAGGCCTTTAGTCTGATGACGGTTCTGCTTTGTCCAATAAGGTTCATTAGGTCTTCTAGTCATAATGGTATTTTGGTTTTTATAGCCAGACCTTCATGTAGATTTCGGTTTGTCACGTGATGTTGCCGTGACAACCTCTGAGGAAGTCTGAGCCGAGACTGAGGTACGAAATCTACATAAAGGTCTGGCTAGAAGAACCAAAAGGGCCTCATGCCGGTTCTGTTTTAGTCCTAGTCCTGGTCTCACTGTGGGTGAGTGAAGATGTGTTTGACAATATCAACAAACACCTGCAAAACCACAAAACTCTCCAACATCTAACGACGTTACAGTTTCTAAACAGTGGAACAAACACCGGGTGCAATGTTGGACCTCAGTGGAGCTGAGAACATTAAGACACGCCTCCTTTAAACCCGTCGGCACACGCTGTAGGTGAGGTCTGGACAAAAGCATCTGAGGAGGTGGAGATGGTTCAGGGACAGATGTTCATGACGCTTCAGTCACACAGCGTTTACAGGAGAGCTCGCCATTACAGACTCACATTTACACGGAACCCATGACCTGCTGCAGGGGCGGGACCAGCACGGCGACCTCGAGACTTTATTTGGATTTCAGGCGAGACGCTGCAGGTGAAACATCAGCGTTTAGCATCTCGTTTGGTTCTTATCGAGCTCAAACTCTGTCTTTATGAGGTTTATTCTCTGATTTATCCAGGAAGTGACTCCGACATGTCTGTGTCCTCCCTGGTCGTTCCCACGCTCACTCATTCACTGACATGTTTGGTATCCACGTGTAGCAGGAAAGGCTGTGACCGAGACACTACAGGCTCCACTCAACCACATTTGGAAGATTTTTACAGATCTGAGGCCCGACACATTTATTGAGCTTTGAACCAAAAACAAGAAGATTCTGTCACTAATAACTCGTTTATTCAAAAACTATGCTGTAATATTCGAGATTGTTCAGGAGCTTTTTTCTTTTTAAAGACGTTTCCCTGCTTTCTACCTCCCGAGTTCTTTGCATCAAACTAATAAGTTACAAAATAAAACGGTACAATAAGTCCTCTAGGCTTCTGTACCAGTATCTGCTCCTCCTGGACCACTGAAGACTGAAGACACGGTACTGGAGCAGAAAAGTGTGGCGTGAGGAACGCGTTCGCAAATGAGAGCTTAAACAACGTGCTGCCGGGAGAGGCTCGTCAACCGTTACGCCTCCAGGCCCAGGGAGTTGTGACTTATCCTCTGCAGCGACGTGTGGCTCGTTTCCACCAGCCCTCCTCTTTGGTCCTGCTCTCCTAAGCCTGGTCGTGTTTCCATTACTCTGGTCCTGCTCTCCTAAGCCTGGTCGTGTTTCCATTACTCTGGTCCTGCTCTCCTAAGCCTGGTCGTGTTTCCATTACTCTGGTCCTGCTCTCCTAAGCCTGGTCGTGTTTCCATTACTCTGGTCCTGCTCTCCTAAGCCTGGTCGTGTTTCCATTACTTTGGTTCTACTCTACTAAGCCTGGTCGTGTTTCCATTACTCTGGTCCTGCTCTCCTAAGCCTGGTCGTGTTTCCATTACTCTGGTCCTGCTCTCCTAAGCCTGGTCATGTTTCCATTACTCTGGTCCTGCTCTACTAAGCCTGGTCGTGTTTCCATTACTCTGGTCCTGCTCTCCTAAGCCTGGTCATGTTTCCATTACTCTGGTTCTACTCTACTAAGCCTGGTCGTGTTTCCATTACTCTGGTCCTGCTCTACTAAGCCTGGTCGTGTTTCCATTACTCTGGTTCTACTCTACTAAGCCTGGTCGTGTTTTCATTACTCTGGTTCTACTCTACTAAGCCTGGTCGTGTTTCCATTACTCTGGTTCTACTCTACTAAGCCTGGTCGTGTTTCCATTACTCTGGTCCTGCTCTCCTAAGCCTGGTCGTGTTTCCATTACTCTGGTTCTACTCTACTAAGCCTGGTCGTGTTTCCATTACTCTGGTCCTGCTCTACTAAGCCTGGTCGTGTTTCCATTACTCTGGTTCTACTCTACTAAGCCTGGTCGTGTTTCCATTACTCTGGTCCTGCTCTCCTAAGCCTGGTCGTGTTTCCATTACTCTGGTTCTACTCTACTAAGCCTGGTCGTGTTTCCATTACTCTGGTTCTACTCTACTAAGCCTGGTCGTGTTTCCATTACTCTGGTCCTGCTCTCCTAAGCCTGGTCGTGTTTCCATTACTCTGGTCCTGCTCTCCTAAGCCTGGTCGTGTTTCCATTACTCTGGTCCTGCTCTACTAAGCCTGGTCGTGTTTCCATTACTCTGGTTCTACTCTACTAAGCCTGGTCGTGTTTCCATTACTCTGGTCCTGCTCTACTAAGCCTGGTCGTGTTTCCATTACTCTGGTCCTGCTCTCCTAAGCCTGGTCGTGTTTCCATTACTCTGGTTCTACTCTACTAAGCCTGGTCGTGTTTCCATTACTCTGGTCCTGCTCTCCTAAGCCTGGTCGTGTTTCCATTACTCTGGTCCTGCTCTACTAAGCCTGGTCGTGTTTCCATTACTCTGGTTCTACTCTACTAAGCCTGGTCGTGTTTCCATTACTCTGGTCCTGCTCTCCTAAGCCTGGTCGTGTTTCCATTACTCTGGTTCTACTCTACTAAGCCTGGTCGTGTTTCCATTACTCTGGTTCTACTCTACTAAGCCTGGTCGTGTTTCCATTACTCTGGTCCTGCTCTCCTAAGCCTGGTCGTGTTTCCATTACTCTGGTCCTGCTCTCCTAAGCCTGGTCGTGTTTCCATTACTCTGGTCCTGCTCTACTAAGCCTGGTCGTGTTTCCATTACTCTGGTTCTACTCTACTAAGCCTGGTCGTGTTTCCATTACTCTGGTCCTGCTCTACTAAGCCTGGTCGTGTTTCCATTACTCTGGTCCTGCTCTCCTAAGCCTGGTCGTGTTTCCATTACTCTGGTTCTACTCTACTAAGCCTGGTCGTGTTTCCATTACTCTGGTCCTGCTCTCCTAAGCCTGGTCGTGTTTCCATTACTCTGGTCCTGCTCTCCTAAGCCTGGTCGTGTTTCCATTACTCTGGTCCTGCTCTCCTAAGCCTGGTCATGTTTCCATTACTCTGGTTCTGCTCTCCTAGGCCTGGTCGTGTTTCCATTACTCTGGTCCTGCTCTCCTAAGCCTGGTCGTGTTTCCATTACTCTGGTTCTACTCTCCTAAGCCTGGTCGTGTTTCCATTACTTTGGTTCTACTCTACTAAGCCTGGTCGTGTTTCCATTACTCTGGTCCTGCTCTCCTAAGCCTGGTCGTGTTTCCATTACTCTGGTCCTGCTCTACTAAGCCTGGTTGTGTTTCCATTACTCTGGTCCTGCTCTCCTAGGCCTGGTCGTGTTTCCATTACTCTGGTCCTGCTCTCCTAAGCCTGGTTGTGTTTCCATTACTCTGATTCTACTCTACTTAGCCTGATCGTGTTTCCATTACTCTGATTCTACTCTACTAGGCCTGGCCGTGTTTCCATTACTCTGTAAAATGGGCTGGTGGAAACATTTAAAATGCAGGTAGAGCAGAACCGAGGCAATATAGTCCAGAAAATACCTGGCTCTGTCCATTATTCAGATTGTGTCACCGAAAATATCGTTTATTTTGCCATTTCTACAGATAAATAAATAAATATAAAATGACTAATACACGTGTCCTGTCCTGTGTGCGAGTCTCTACAGCAGAAGTGAGATCTCTACATTTAGTATTTCCTCCTGCGGCGTCTGGCCTGATCTCTTTGACCTGAGTGAAGAATATTTTAGTCGTCTGATTGGCTCCTGTACAGTTTAGGTCCCGCCCCTGCGCGGCGCTCGCTGGAATCCTCGCTCTGCGGTGACTTACACACAGTCTGAGATGGGGGTGGATGGGGAGTCGGGATGGCGCGTGCTGATGACATCACATGCGGCGGCGCGGCTGCCCGCTCTGTCTCGGCCTGTGGACACGAGCAACGTCAACAACAACAACAACAACAACACACACGGACACAAGGGGGCGCCGCGTTTAAACTGACGGCTCACGGGTCAGTTTAAACACCGGCGTCGGAATGAGCTGGACACGAACTCGAGACTTTGCAGATTGAGCTGATGTGAAAGAAGCAGAGGGGGAAGAGAGTATTTCACCTCTTAATCCCCACCGAGAACATTCTCTCACGTTTGGCCTTACCCAAATCTAAAGGCTTCTTGGGGAAAAAAGTGTCAATAATAGCGACAATAGAGTGACACAAAAGTGACAAAAAAAGTGACTAAAAAGTGACAAAAAAGTGACTAAAAAGTGACTAAAAAGTGACAAAAAACGTGTCTAGTTTTGTAGGTATTAGTTTTCAAATGTGGCGTTTCGATTTGGGTAAAGCTGAACTGGAGAACATGCACTCGAAAGTGAGGGTTAAGTAAGAGTAAAAAGAACACTTGGAACAAAGTTACTTTCTGTGATTCTAAATGACTTCATTCCCCGCTCGGCTCTGCTCCATTTAACACATGGCCTTGTGTTGTCGGGCTGTGCCATTAATCCAAACTCAATTACACTACAAAAATAGCATAAGCTAAAAAATGTGTTTTAATTCTTTTAATTATTCACATTACTCAATCGAGGCCTAGTTGAAATCATTTTTACTTTTATGACTGTTCAGAAAACAGAAAATATTTAGCATAGATTTATTAAAGAGACTTTTTTAAACATGTAATCGTTTGACTAATCGTGACCTCAACCGGTGGCGTTCACGGTCTAGAATGTGATGATGTCATAATGTCAGGTGGACCAGGGGCCAAACCCGACATCACGCTCAAGTTCTCCAATACTGTCTCCACTTTTAGACATAATGTGCTGTGAGAGGAGACGATGAACTTTGAGACAGTTTTTGTTTCATGTGGATTCTCCCAATAATGACAGATATTCACCAGAAACGAAGACAAAAAAGATCTGCAGTTCGCCAGTTACCATAGTTACCGCCATGGAGGTTCCCGTTGCTCCGCCTATGGGCTCTTTAGTAGCGAGCTCTGTTTTCCTGCGGTACCTGAAGGTGAATCATAGCGAACCCATATCCCCCGTCGTACCTGGCTGCCTGACGGCCGTGGCGCCCACGAAGCTGATGAGCGTCACGTCGGATGCCCCTCCGGACTCCAGCGGGATGGGGTGGACCCTGAAGTGCTCCAACATGTCGAAGATGGACTGGAACCACAGATGCTGCACGCGACACTGGCCGTCCTCGTTCAGGGACAGGCGCAGGTGCTGACGAGGACACAGGGGGGGGGGACAAGAGATATATCATGATACTTGGAGTGACATCATGCATATTAATGAGCACCATCATGCATATTAATGAGCACCATCATGCATATTAATGAGGTAGCAGTGCTTTACAGTTTGTCAATCGAGCACTTTGACCGAACACTGTCACAAAGATATTTAATGATTGTAAATAAGATACATTTGGGGTTGATTCATTGCTTTTGAAATGAGAGTTTCTTCTTTATTTAAATGTAAATGAAGTGATGTCACTGACAGATCAATAGACCCAGTGTGTAAATGAGATGCACAAATGGAAACGCGTGTATCGAGGGATGATCGTTATCGTGATCCGTGTATCGAGAGATCGTTATCGTGATCCGTGTATCGTGTATCGAGTCGCGAGGTTCCCCGGGAGTTCCACAATCCCTCTTCAGGCCGTATGGTTCGGTTCTTTACCTTGGCTTTGCCCTGGAAGTTGAAGGTGAGCACGTACTCCCCTCGCCGCGTCTCGCTCTGTCGCACCAGGAACACGCCGTGAGAGGCCGGGCCGCCCGCCAGCACCAGCTGCGCCGCCTTTAGCCGCGACAGAGTGCCGTGGAACCACTGGCACTCGCTCAGCGGGTGCTCCACGGGGTCCGAGGGGGCGGCCTCCGAGAACAGGAACGAGCCTGAGGGGAGAGGAGAGCTTTACCGTACAGCAGGGGGCGCCGACGACCCCTCAGAATAAAACCTTCTGCTCTGAGGAAACAATCAAAACATCAGTCAGACCAACCACCTTGAATTCAAACAGCGCCCGCTCTCTGTGGAACAGTCGCCCCCCAGTGGCCGTCAGGGAAAACTGCAACTGCAAAACCTGGGACTGAAAAGTCTTTTCTTCTGCAGTCGAGCTCTTCCATCTGAACTGCACAGATCTTTAAACACCTGGATCAGACATTCCTCATCCCACATGGAAGCAGTAGTTTACCCTCAGAGCCGGAATGAAAACCCCCAGAGGAACATTTCCATCACAGCACGGGGGGCAATACATTTCCATTAGGGGCCACATGAGAAGCCTGAATTGAGTCAGACTTATTCTGCTCAACTCTATCCGATTGTACATTCCACTGATGTGTGTTTCAAACAGCTGATACTGTTATTATAGGACTATTGTTTTTATCCATATCAAGCCGAGCATGTATGAGCGTCGTTATTTAACTTCTTATCATTCACTTTTACCATCGCACTGAAGGCCCCTCTGTTTGAATTAAATGAAGCGATGCCCTGTAGTGGGGTCTCCAAGTACATTTCCCTGGGGGCAGAAACATAAATGGGGAGTGTCCATAAACAAAAGCTCCAAAATAAAATGATGTTTTAATTAGGGCTGGGCCGTATCGTATCGCATATCGTTATCGTGATATAATGTTTTGATATCGTTGTAATTTTTTATATCGTTGTGGACACAATATAATTGATGTTACGCTCCATCAGAGCAGCATAAACGGTGACTGTAGAACACGGGGACACGTGCTGAAAAAGTGAAATGAAATGAAGGATGTAAACTGCTCGAGTAGATCATATTTGTGAGACAATTATGCCGAAAAAAAATAAAAAAAAAGAATAAAATATCACTGAATGAATCTCCCCAATAGGCGTAAGGCTGGGATTTTGAGGTAATTCGTCCATTGTCAATTATATCGTCAAATATATCGTTATCGTGATATTTATTTTTTCATATCATGATATAGATTTTAGGCCATATCGCCCTGACCTATGTTTTAATTGGGAAAATACTGTTGAGGTAACCTTTTTCAATAAATGAATAATAACGAGCCTGACATGACTGTAGCTCATATCCTGATCTCTCATTATGTCAGCGCCCTCTGCTGGACACGTGTGACATTCGTTATATTTATTTCTATTTAAGCTGCCCCCTAGTGGCTGGAGTGAGCATTCTGGTCATTTCTTCAATCATAACTCCACACAGGAATGGGCTAGAGATTAACTTTTTTTACATACTCAGAGATTTATGCCCTACAAGCCGTGGGCCGGATTGAATCATCTCCACCGTACTTTGCCCAGGTCTGCATCACAGGGTTCCTCCAACTTTGCAATGTGAAATTTAAGACGTCAAGGACTTTCCAAGACCTGGAATTACAAACTTTAAGCCCACGGTCGCCTAAAGATGAATGAATGTGTGTTTGAGAGTGCACATGGGGGACGACGGATGGAAATGACCTCACACGTTATTAACCTCGTACCTGAACAGAGCACGTTTTCTCCAGTTTGGCTTAAAAAAAGTGTCAAAAAAGCAGCAAAAATGAGACGAAAATGCATAAAAAAGCTTTAAATGTTTTTTAAAAAGTGCTGACAAAGGAGAATGATCCGTGGGTTTTGTAGATTTGGGTAAAGCTGCCCTGGAGAAACTGCCCTCGGCCCATGGTTTCACTCATGACAAGCGCAGCGGCGTCGACCTCACTGACCTAAGGAGTTCGTACCTGTGGCGTCCGGCGTCTCGGCGAACGGCGTGGCCCCGCCTCCGCTCAGAAGCCTGCCGTCCGATTCGTCCAGAGGAGCGCGGGGCGGGAGCTCGGGAGGGAGCGGGTCCGTGAGGGAGGAGGAGCCTGCGATGCCGCCGTAGCACACTGGAAATCAGCACCAGAGGTCATTTAGCCTTCAGTCGGCTGGAACATCTGCTCAGCCACAGGAACGTGAGGAGATGTTAAAGTTCTGACCTTGTGAGAGACGGTCCACCATGTCCGCAGCGGCGCCGATGTCCAACGGTCCCGTCCCGGCCTCAGACCCGTCCTGTTCACTGCGGACACACACAGAAACACGTCACACAAGATGAAACCACCGTCTCTTCACCTCCAGCTTCGTCTCAGCCCAGCAGTGGAGTGAGGTTCAGATGTTCTGAGTCTCCGCTGTGACCGGCTCCAGAGAACACGCTCGCCAACTCTCTGAACGTATATTAGCGGATGATTGTTTTACGTTTCGCCCAAACCCGGACTCTCTTCGTGCACCGTCAAATATTACACCATTTACTCTCAAGGATAAATGAGAAAAAATGTGTATTGCAATTTTTCTGCCATTTTCTGTTTCCATATAAAGATCAGGCCCATCGTGCATTTTGGACAACGCAATCCAAATAATGGCTTGAGCCAGATGGACATATTAGTAACAGATGTTTTCAGAGGGGATTTTGGAAATACGGTTTAGTTTTTTAGAGCTGGGCAATTCCCCCCCCCCCCCCCCAAAAAAAAAAACAGCAATTTTTTTTATAAAAAAAAACTCGATTTAAAAAATAACTGCGACCTGTAAATATATTTTAAACATATACACCTGTACAAAATTGCAACGGCGAACCCTTTGTAACTGAAGGGTCACTGCGCAGTTTGTAAAGATTGTTAATCAAAATTATTTATACTGTATTTGGAGGACCTTCTTCCTCTGAGCATAGATCTAAACAAAATAAAAAAATCTAAAAAAAGATTTTTGATTTGGATAAAAAAAAAAATAATAATTGATAAAAAAATAATAAAAAAATTCTAAAAAAAAAAAAATTTTTTAAATATGAATCGATTTGTCCCAACAACTCGATTTTCCGCATGATAACATTTTGAGCCAGCTTTCTGAAAAGCACGTTTTTGCTTTAGGGCATTTTATCTCCAGAGTCTGGGTCTCCTCCTGAGTGATGTGGATGTTCTTCTGTTATGAACGATCGTACAGTTTGTGTGAATGTATTCAGTCATCGGAAATGTGTCTTATAAGCCCATGGGGGCTGGGCACTTATATATATATACATATATATATATACACATACACACACACACACACACACACACACACACACGGCATAGTGAGGACATTCCAGCCCATGTGTTTGGTACCTGAGGCAGATGCCGTTCCTGATGTCACTAAGCCACGCCCTCATCTGCACGGCGTCTCGCGTCTCGATCACGTACTGCGCCGCGTCCAGCTGCAGGAGGAAGGAGTTCTCTTTGTCGGGGACCTCCAGCGCCGTGGTGCTCCTCACGTCCACGATGGAGCAGCAGGGCACAGTGAGGCGCGGCTTCGACGCCTGAAAGCACAATTGGGTCAGATGCCCTTCCTTCACACCTTTGATAAAGAGCTTCATGTTTAAGGATTAACCTCTTCACTCGTTCACTTTCACATTTCCGTCGCCGTTTTTAGATTTGGGTAAAACCAAACCGTGCTCGGTTCAGGTGGGGGTTAAGGGGTTAAATAATAAAATGGTGGCTCGTACCTTGGGCGGGATGAAGAACTCCAGGTAATAATCGTCTCCTCGCTCTCCGTCCCGCTCTCGCTCCTTCAGCACCAGCCGACACTTGTGCCAGCGCCCGCCCCGCCAGGCCACGCCTCCCACCGCGCTGTTCGCCGTGGGGCTGCAGTCTCCGCCCCCGCCGTGATGCAACAGCCCGAAGGAGAACCCCGAGAACCCGTGCCCGCCGAAATCCTCCTGCGAAGAGCTGACCGTGACCCCGCCCTCCCGCACCAGCCGCCCCGCCTTCCTGCAGGCGGCGGGGGCGACGGCAGGGGGCGTGGTCAGGGCGGGCGGCAGGGGCGAGCGGGACAGGCGCAGTTTGTCCAGGCGCTGCGTCCACTTGTGCTGTTGCGGGTTCTCCCCGTTACTGCGGCGACGCCCGGGCGGGTCCTGCGACGAGTGGGGGAGGGAGAGAGGCATCGAGAGGGAGACGGGCATCGAGGGCGGGGCCACTGGCGAGCGCTTACACCCGCCGTCCTGAAGGGGGAGACGGAGAGCGTCTTATTGTGTGTAAAGTTATTTTTATTTGAATTTTTAAGCTGCTGACAGGAAGTGACATCGATAACGGTAAAGTTCAGAGAGTTTGACTCATCGACTTAACCCGGTCGGCACGGCAACAGTTTCAAACAGTTTGCCTCTATCTATGTCACTTCCTGTCGGTGTCCAATAAGGAAGTGAAAATATAAACAAAAACGGCCAAACTAAAGTAAGCTGGGTACACAATCCTAACCCCCCCGGACTCACCTGGACCCCCATGGTGTAGCTGTAGCTCTGGGGCAGCTCCGTGGAGGTGCTCCTCCAGTGAAGGATCCCTCTGACGCTACGGCTCACGCTCCTCAGAGAGAAACGCTTCTTCAGCTTCTTGGAGCCGTGGCCTTTGGAACTGAAACAGGAGAGAACCTCGACTGAAACAGGAGAGAACCACGACCGAAACACCAGAGAACCACGAACGAAACACCAGAGAACCTCGACCGAAACAGGAGAGAACCACGACCGAAACAGGAGAGAACCACGACCGAAACACCAGAGAACCTCGACCGAAACACCAGAGAACCTCGACCGAAACACTAGAGAACCTCGACCGAAACACCAGAGAACCACGACCGAAACACCAGAGAACCACGACCGAAACACCAGAGAACCACGACCGAAACACCAGAGAACCTCGACCGAAACACCAGAGAACCACGACCGAAACACCAGAGAACCTCGACCGAAACACCAGAGAACCACGACCGAAACAGCAGAGAACCTCGACCGAAACACCAGAGAACCTCGACCGAAACAGGAGAGAACCTCGACTGAAACACTAGAGAACCTCGACCGAAACACCAGAGAACCACGACCGAAACACCAGAGAACCACGACCGAAACACCAGAGAACCACGACCGAAACACCAGAGAACCTCGACCGAAACACCAGAGAACCACGAACGAAACACCAGAGAACCTCGACCGAAACACTAGAGAACCTCGACCGAAACACCAGAGAACCACGACCGAAACACCAGAGAACCACGACCGAAACACCAGAGAACCACGACCGAAACACCAGAGAACCACGACCGAAACACCAGAGAACCACGACCGAAACACCAGAGAACCTCGACCGAAACACCAGAGAACCACGACCGAAACACCAGAGAACCTCGACCGAAACACCAGAGAACCACGACCGAAACAGCAGAGAACCTCGACCGAAACACCAGAGAACCTCGACCGAAACACCAGAGAACCTCGACCGAAACAGGAGAGAACCTCGACCGAAACACCAGAGAACCACGACCGAAACACCAGAGAACCAGGACCGAAACACCAGAGAACCAGGACCGAAACACCAGAGAACCTCGACCGAAACACCAGAGAACCACGACCGAAACACCAGAGAACCTCGACCGAAACACCAGAGAACCTCGACCGAAACACCAGAGAACCTCGACCGAAACACCAGAGAACCTCGACCGAAACACCAGAGAACCTCGACCGAAACACCAGAGAACCTCGACCGAAACAGGAGAGAACCTCGACCGAAACACCAGAGAACCACGAACGAAACAGGAGAGAACCTCGACCGAAACACCAGAGAACCTCGACCGAAACACCAGAGAACCACGACCGAAACACCAGAGAACCTCGACCGAAACAGGAGAGAACCTCGACCGAAACACCAGAGAACCACGAACGAAACAGGAGAGAACCTCGACCGAAACAGGAGAGAACCTCGACCGAAACACCAGAGAACCTCGACCGAAACACCAGAGAACCTCGACCGAAACAGGAGAGAACCTCGACCGAAACAGGAGAGAACCTCGACCGAAACACCAGAGAACCACGACCGAAACAGGAGAGAACCTCGACCGAAACACCAGAGAACCTCGACCGAAACACCAGAGAACCACGACCGAAACACCAGAGAACCTCGACCGAAACACCAGAGAACCTCGACCGAAACACCAGAGAACCTCGACCGAAACACCAGAGAACCTCGACCGAAACACCAGAGAACCTCGACCGAAACAGGAGAGAACCACGACCGAAACACCAGAGAACCACGAACGAAACACCAGAGAACCACGACCGAAACACCAGAGAACCTCGACCGAAACACCAGAGAACCTCGACCGAAACAGGAGAGAACCTCGACCGAAACAGGAGAGAACCTCGACCGAAACACCAGAGAACCTCGACCGAAACACCAGAGAACCTCGACCGAAACACCAGAGAACCTCGACCGAAACAGGAGAGAACCTCGACCGAAACACCAGAGAACCTCGACCGAAACACCAGAGAACCACGACCGAAACACCAGAGAACCTCGACCGAAACACCAGAGAACCTCGACCGAAACACCAGAGAACCTCGACCGAAACACCAGAGAACCTCGACCGAAACACCAGAGAACCTCGACCGAAACACCAGAGAACCTCGACCGAAACACCAGAGAACCACGACCGAAACGAGAGAGAACCACGACCGAAACACCAGAGAACCACGACCGAAACACCAGAGAACCTCGACCGAAACAGGAGAGAACCTCGATTGAAACAGGAGAGAACCTCGACCGAAACACCAGAGAACCACGACCGAAACACCAGAGAACCAGGACCGAAACACCAGAGAACCTCGACCGAAACACCAGAGAACCTCGACCGAAACACCAGAGAACCTCGACCGAAACACCAGAGAACCTCGACCGAAACACCAGAGAACCTCGACCGAAACACCAGAGAACCTCGACCGAAACACCAGAGAACCTCGACCGAAACAGGAGAGAACCACGACCGAAACACCAGAGATCCTCGACCGAAACACCAGAGAACCTCGACCGAAACACCAGAGAACCTCGACCGAAACACCAGAGAACCACGAACGAAACACCAGAGAACCTCGACCGAAACAGGAGAGAACCTCGACCGAAACAGGAGAGAACCTCGACCGAAACACCAGAGAACCTCGACCGAAACACCAGAGAACCTCGACCGAAACACCAGAGAACCACGACCGAAACACCAGAGAACCACGACCGAAACACCAGAGAACCACGAACGAAACACCAGAGAACCTCGACCGAAACAGGAGAGAACCTCGACCGAAACAGGAGAGAACCTCGACCGAAACACCAGAGAACCTCGACCGAAACAGGAGAGAACCAGGACCGAAACACCAGAGAACCAGGACCGAAACACCAGAGAACCACGACCGAAACACCAGAGAACCACGACCGAAACACCAGAGAACCTCGACCGAAACACCAGAGAACCTCGACCGAAACAGGAGAGAACCTCGACCGAAACAGGAGAGAACCTCGACCGAAACACCAGAGAACCACGACCGAAACACCAGAGAACCTCGACCGAAACACCAGAGAACCTCGACCGAAACAGGAGAGAACCTCGACCGAAACACCAGAGAACCTCGACCGAAACACCCGAGAACCTCGACCGAAACACCAGAGAACCTCGACCGAAACACCAGAGAACCTCGACCGAAACACCAGAGAACCACGACCGAAACAGGAGAGAACCTCGACCGAAACACCAGAGAACCTCGACCGAAACAGGAGAGAACCTCGACCGAAACAGGAGAGAACCTCGACCGAAACACCAGAGAACCACGACCGAAACACCAGAGAACCAGGACCGAAACACCAGAGAACCTCGACCGAAACACCAGAGAACCTCGACCGAAACACCAGAGAACCTCGACCGAAACACCAGAGAACCTCGACCGAAACACCAGAGAACCACGACCGAAACAGGAGAGAACCACGACCGAAACACCAGAGAACCTCGACCGAAACACCAAAGAACCACGACCGAAACAGGAGAGAACCACGACCGAAACACCAGAGAACCACGACCGAAACACCAGAGAACCACGACCGAAACGAGAGAGAACCACGACCGAAACACCAGAGAACCACGACCGAAACACCAGAGAACCTCGACCGAAACACCAGAGAACCTCGACCGAAACACCAGAGAACCACGACCGAAACAGGAGAGAACCACGACCGAAACACCAGAGAACCTCGACCGAAACACCAGAGAACCTCGACCGAAACACCAGAGAACCACGACCGAAACAGGAGAGAACCTCGACCGAAACACCAGAGAACCACGACCGAAACGAGAGAGAACCACGACCGAAACACCAGAGAACCTCGACCGAAACACCAGAGAACCACGACCGAAACACCAGAGAACCACGACCGAAACAGGAGAGAACCACGACCGAAACACCAGAGAACCACGACCGAAACACCAGAGAACCTCGACCGAAACACCAGAGAACCACGACCGAAACAGGAGAGAACCACGACCGAAACACCAGAGAACCTCGACCGAAACACCAGAGAACCACGACCGAAACACCAGAGAACCACAAGTTGTTAATAGCGCAAACTAAAGCCTAAAGGAAATAATGTACAATAGTCCGGTGTTCCTTGTTTAATGTTTTTACATTATTTTATTGATAAATGGTGACATCTCTTTTGCAAGAAAAATGAAGACTGTTTATATTTCTGTCACACTGGAGGAAAGAGGAAACAAGAATGTTTTTAACAAATATAAAACGCCCCCTGCTGTCACAGTTCAACACATTTTACAGTTTAGAAGCTTCATATTGGATTATAGACAAGAAATTTGAAATAAATAAGATAAATAAATAAATAAACAAATCGGCCGTGCATATCGGCCTCACAAAAACCCAACTCGTTCGGCCTCTGACGGAGATGAACCCGACATTGTTCCACATTGTTGTTCAGTTTTCTGGTTCTCGTCGACACAAGTGCAAAGTGATTTTCTCTAAACTCCGTCTCGGTCACACAGCTCCTGAGACGTATAGATCGTACCTCTGGCTGTTGGGCGTCGTGGCGTCCACGCTCTCCCCAGGCTCCTCCCCCTCTCGGTCCTCCATCTCTTCCCCGATGGACGCCGCTCCCGTCCAGCCGTCGTCCTCCTGCTCGCCGTTGCCCGCCGGTCTGCGCCCGTTGTTGCCGCCCACGGAGGAGCAGCAGGAGGAGGAGGAGGAGGGGGGGTGGCCCGGAGCGTGGGGGTCCAGGCGGGAGGAGGCGCAGGGCGGTTTGGACAGGACCCGCGGGGGCGCAGACAGCGGGGACAGCGCCTCGTCGTCCTCCAGAGACGTGGCGTCGGACTGAGGCGCCCACGAGCAGAGCTGCAGAGGAGAGACATTTTCAGTTTCCTCAGATCTCACAGCTGTTCAAACAGGGGGGGGGGGGGGGGGGGGGCTAAAGAGGGACACTCAAGGCGACCCAAGTGCTTTACAATAAAATACATTAAAAACATTCATACAAACAAAAATAAAATAAAACTAAGATAGAACAGATAAAAGTGCTACTGAATGTTAAAAGCCAGGATTTAAAAAGGCCAAGAAGAAAACTTTTATTTCCTCCTGGGACCTGAACAAAAAAACTGTTTATGTTTCGATTTCTTTGAATTAATTTGAGTGAAAGGGTTAAAACAAAAACAAACATTTTAGTTTTTTTCTTCCTTTATGATATGGCCATTGTAGGACACAAGTGAAATATGTAATTATGCGGTAATTTTTACTGTATTGATAAGTGCGAGTCTGTAAAGTGTCTTTATTCCTCCCGTCTTTAGCCGCTCTGTCTCCCACAAAGGAAATGACCATATTTGGATTACAGCGTCATTTTGGTCACAGCCTTTCCTGCTACACGTGGATACCAAACATCAGTATTTGTGAACGAATAAGCGTGGGGAAGACCAGCTGGTGGACATTTTATAAACTTTAAAAAAAATTCTCTACATTTTTAAAACTTTTCCAAAATGTTCCACATTTTCCAGAACTCTTTTCTGAAAAAATAAAATAAATAAAATAAAAAAAAACTTTCTAAAACATTTTAAAGCACGGTAGCACAGTGGTTAGCGCTCATGCCTCACAGCTAGAAGGTCCTGGGTTCGAGTCCCACCTGGACGGGGCCTTTCTGTGTGGAGCATGTTCTCCCCGTGTGTGCGTAGGTTTCCTCCGGGTACTCCGGTTTCTCCTACCACTAAAAACATGTACAATAGGTTCCCCTGAAAAAGAGATTCTTAATCTCAGTGGGACTTTCCTGATTAAATAAATGGTCAAATAAATTACATAAGTGTTTTCATACTTTTCAAAAGTTTTACTAACCTTTTCTAAATGTTTAGAAAAATATTCTAAACTTACAAAAAGAAAAAAAAATCCTAAAGAAATGTCACATTTTCCAGCCAAGGAAATGACCATATTTGGATGACAGCGTCATCGCGTCTCGCCCTGATCAGTTCTGGATTAAATTAATTTGGATTTCATTTCAGGTCTAATGTCACTCACCGTCTCCTCCCTCCCGGCCGCGGCGGAGCTCTGCGGCGCCCCCTGCAGCTCGCTCTGGAAGTGCCGCACGAACCTGTCGGTGAAGCGGCGGCAGAAGGCGGCGGCCGAGTCCGGCGAGTAGTGCGGGTTCTCCAGGAGGAACGCCCGGAAGTGCCTGGCGAAGTCTCCGGCCGCCACCCGCGCGTGCAGCTCGCAGAACTCCGTCCAGCTGAGGCACGGCGAGGGCGAGGGCGTGGGCGTGTCCGACAGCGAGGACAGGTGAGACGACAGGGGCGGGGCCGGGGGCGTGTCCGGCGGCAGCAGCGCAGGCGGGGGCGTCATCAGGGCGGGCAGCGGGGAGGGGATCAGCGGCAGCAGCGACGGGGAGGGAGGCGAGGGCGAGGGCGAGGGGGGCAGCGGCGAGGAGTCGGCCGCGCGGGGACTGGGCGGGGTCAGCAGCGAGCCGTTCATATTGTCCGTGAAGCGAGACGACGGGGAGTCAAAGATCCAACATGGCGGCCGCGCGTCTGGAGGCAGAAAGGGGATCTCGCTCTTTTGAAGTCACTCCGAAGAGTTTGCGCTTTTATCGTTGGGGGGAATTCGCTCGTTTATCGTCGGCCAGTCCCGCGTTTCCAACATGGCGCTCAGAAATGCTTCAAAATGGCGACACGGTCAGTCCTGAACATCCAACATGGCCGCCAGTAAAAACGAGACAAAAAAAATAAATTCACATTTTTTCATGAGAAACAAAACGAATCAGAAACGGGAGAAACCTCTTGAGTGAAAATAAATTAACGTGTTCAGTCTCTGCGTCGCGCGGCGAGAACGTTCCCGTGCTTCAGATTTCAGTCATGAAGGAGAAGGTCCTAAAGTTTTTCAGTCGAAAGTGGCTTCATTTAATCAGGACTTGAAATGCGGAGGCTTTAAATAGAACGTCTGAAAGTGCTTAGAACAATGAGGGAGAACACTGTTATTCCCGTAGCGCTGGCTGGACGGGGAGGCGGGCCCGATGGCGGCGGCGGCGGGTCGTGGGAGCCATGTTGGAACACGGAGCTACATGGCGTTCAGGAGCCGAGGAGGCGAAGGTTAAAACGTCGCAGGTTTCGCCTCGAGTTCGGAGTTTAGGGAATGGGACGCACATCCTGTGGACGAGAGACAGACGTTCGTTATCTTCATAATCGTGGGACGGGTCGTGGTCAGGTGGAGGTGGAGCTGACGCCGTGGAACTCCAACAGGTTCTTCAACTAAAACAACAAACATACAGAGATAAGAGCTGTGGAACATCAACAGGTTCTTCAGCTAAAACAACAAACATACAGAGATCAGAGACTCCTGCAGCGGCCGGCGGTTTATCCAGGGGAGTGAATATGTGTGGTTTATCATTTCGATATAGTGATTATAACCCGTCACCGGTCAATCTTTAGGTTGGACTGCCGTCATGGCGACGCATAAACAAGCAGCAACCGCATTTCTGTGTCGTTTCGTCTCTGCCGAGTTTTTGTGAAGGTTCGGTGGATTTTTATCTTTTATCTCTAAAGTCCATACAGGTCCTGACGAAGCAGCTTTTAAGAGTAAACAAACAGCAGCTTATGAGCTGAGGACATTTGAGACCTACAATGTCTTCTTCTGGAACACGGAAGAGGCACCAAGAGCCCCCCCTACAGCACAGGAGGCGTCAGAGGAGCTACAGGAAACAAGGACGGGACAAACGAGGAGGTATCCAGGCAAGACCCTTCTATTGTTCTGGCTAATGGACGTTCACTGGAGAATAAAACAGATTAACTGCTAAACTCTCCTCCTGGAGCCGCCCCCTTAACGTGGGGAGGGTTTGACCTGAATGATCCTGGAGCTCTGTTGTCGGGGGCTTCGTGCCCCTGGTAGGGTCTCCCAGGGCAAACAGGTCCTAGGTGACGGGTCAGACAAAGAGCGGTTCAGAAGCCCCTTATGAGAGACCAACAGGCCCGGTTAGAACCATGAGGCCGTCCTTCTGTGGACCCACCACCTGCAGGGGGCGCTATAGGGGCTGGAGCAGCTCCAACAGCTGCCCCCACGACCCGGCAACGGACAAGTGGAAGAAAATGGACGAATGGATGGAAGATAAGTTCTTCCCAGAAGATGGTGAAAGAGCTGCGCAGGAGGAAGAGCAAGGAGGTGGAGCAGCTGACCAGTGCAGGACACCACGCTCTGAAACAGGGACAAACCCAGGAGGCGTTGCACCGTTTCAGAGGAGATTAGATATTACACAAACTTGATTTAAAACTGTCACGTCATTAGATAAGCCTAACCCTCACCTTTTCCAAACCATAACCTCTGCCTGAACCAAGTGCATTTTTCCAGCTCAGCTTTACCCAAATCTAAAAAGCTTCTCGACTGAGGAAGCTAAGACCTACAAAAGTAATGGGATTCGTTTTTTATCACATTGTCGCCGCGTTTTTTTGTTGCTTTTTTCATTGCCTATTCTTTTGTGCTATTTTAATGCTTTTTTCAAGCTTTTAGATTTGGGTAAAGCAAACCAGGAGAAGGCGCTCGGCTCAGGCGGGGGTTAAGAGGTTCAACCTTCATTGTTTTCCTTTGAGTAAACGTAAGCCTTTTCTACCTCCCGGCCCTAACCTCCCCCAGAGAGTCCGGATCCAACACATGAGCCGCCATCGTAGACACTTGTTTTAGATTCGGGTAAAGCCGAACTGGAGGAAATGCGCTCGGTTCAGGCGGGGGTTAAGAGGTTAAACCAGCGTTAGCCGCGATGCTAACAGGGGTCCACCTCGCTTCAACATGCTAACGCCCGGGAGCGAGTTTAACCCCGGGAGTCGCGCGCTAACCCCGGGCTGGGCTCTCCGCACGTGCCCCCGTGTGTCCTCACTGCGGGATGACACGACACCGAATCATCCAACGGAAACACGGGGGGTTCACGGAGGGCTACGGCTAACGCGGCTAACAGCTAGCACCTGCTGGCTAACCGTTATTGCCCTGCTCTGTGGATGCGGGCTGTTTTGAGAGGTTGTTTTGAAGGGATTCGCGGGGGGGTTTTTACCTGGACAGCTGTGCCCGGGCTCCACGCGCGCTCCTGGGGGGGAATGTCCTCCATGGGTCCCGCTCAGGCCCAGTTTCACGGAGAAAAGCACATTTTGTCAAAGCTTGTTGTTCTGAATGTTGCTAAGCCTGGCCTCTTCTTCTTCTTCTGTGGCGGATGCGGACTCAGCGCACTACCGCCACCCTCCGGATACACTGTGCATGAGCATAATGTAAACGAACGACCCGTCACTGCTGAGGGAATAACTTTGCAAATCCTGTATGTAACGAACGTGGATTCCTATGAGTAGAAAACAATGGCGTACAGTTCCTGTTATCAAGTGTCCCGCCGGGAGACGTATTTCCCCCGTCCTGGAGATGGTTGGGCTGGTGAGACGGCTCGCAAATGGGCTCGCAGCGGGCGCTAGAAACGTCCCGATTTTTTCAATAAAGGTGCTTGAGTCATCTTCTGTACTCAGTAGTTGAAGTCTTTGAACGTTTCGCCTCTCATCCAAAAGGCTTCGTCAGCGCCTTTGCTCTGCCCAATCCCGTCAGACCTTGGAAGCTAAGCAGGAAGGGCCTGGTCAGTATTTGGACGGGAGACCGTTTGGTAACACCAGGAAGCGACTGCAGTGAGTAAGTGCGTGGTTGGTGGTGGTCGGAGGGGCCGATGGCGCAGATTGGCAGCCTCGCTTCCGTCAGTCTACCCCAGGGCAGCTGTGGCTACAGTAGTAGCTTACCACCACCGAGTATGAAGTGAATGAATAGTGCAACTGTAAAGCGTCTTTGAGTGTCCAGAAAAGCGCTGTATAAAAATAATGCATTATTATTATTATTATTATTATTATTAAAAGTCCCGCTCGACCAACAGGGAGGAGTTGGGGTTGGCCCGGCTCCTCCCCTCTAATCAGAAATACTCTCACCTGGTTGACAGGTATGCCTAATAAGTACGTTCTCACTAATAAGGTCAAAGAGTGCCATCCATCTTCTTCCACTTGTCCGTTGCCGGGTCGTGGGGGCAGCTGTTGGAGCTGCACCAGCCCCTATAGCGCCCCCTGCAGGTGGTGGGTCCACAGAAGGACAAAGAGTGCTTATTTAAAATGATACATCGATATCACCCAGTAAAAGATATATTTGCCGTTTTGTAAAAGATGTCTGTATCAAGTGCTCCTGTTGTCAAGGTGCTGGTAAATAAGTTCACCGTTTGGAATTTCTCACATTTCTGCCTAAATGTGTCTGATCTTCATCAAAATCACAGGAAGGATTAAACAGCGTCTGCTTAAAGAAATCCCACCCACACATTTACATTTGAGCATATTTCTATTGGCCACAACATGTAAACATTCACAGGACAGTGTGGAATAAGTAAGTACACCCCCTGAATCTCACTGAACTGCAGCAGTTTTGTAAAGAGGAACGATCCAAGATTCATCCTGATCGTTGGAGCGTCTGATCTGCAACTACAGGAAAGCAGTTACTGCTGCAAAAGAAGAATCAGCAGATATTTAATACAGGGGTTCACTTACTTATTCACACTGTTGTGAATGTCTCAGGTTTTTCTGCCAAATATCTTGATAAACTTGTGAATTAATGTTTCTATTGATGATGTCACGTTGTCCAGGCCCTGAGGAAACACAACAGCCCCACACCCTGATGCTCCGGCTCCAGACTCCACAGTGAGGAGAGGGTTTAGATGTTGGTGCTGATCCATTTGTCCTCCACACATGACGTTGTGTGTTCCTCCCAAACTGTTCAACTTTGGGTTCAACAGTCCACAGTATAGTTTTTCCAGTAGTGCTGTGGAGCATCCAAGAGCTCTTTCACAAAAGTTGAATAGTTTGGGAGGACAAAAACCTACCAGAAACCCCTGATCCTGAAGCGTCCTAAAGTGGAAGATGAAGGGGCCAAGCCTACCCCCCTGTATGGGTCACTGAAAGGTCAAATACGCACGAATATGAAAAGTATAAAAAGTTGCATAGTGTAACTTAAAGAACTGTTTTTATCTTCATGTAAATCTGTAATAAACATTTATAGAATTGTATTATTTAAACGTCACAATACTTTGGTTTATTTATGTTTGTATTTCTTTATTTACTCATTCTATTGTTTTCTTCATGTCTGTATTTATGTATTATTACGGTGGCAGATGTTTTGTTCTTTTGTATCATTCTTGCATGTTTGAAATATTTCCTGATTTGTGCAGAGGATCAAAATAATCCCATGAGAATAACGTCCTCCGCAGTGAGTTTGATGCTCATCTGTCCAGCAGGTGGCGCCAAACACCAGGCCGACGCAGCGCTCATTCAAACAAGTTTTATTATGCTCAAGTTCAGCAACAATGTAAACGGATAAAGAAATAAAAAATGGTGTTCACTTCATTAAAACAAAGTGAAACATTCTCAGGAAGTGTCAGAAAAACTATAGTCCCATCATGCACTGGGCTCCTCCTCCTCCTCCTCCTCCTCCGCTTTCTGAAACGAGAAACAGACCCTTTAAGACAGACATTCAGGGAGCGGTCGGTGTTATTCAGGGACTCACCGTCTCCTTGGTCTCGGCTTCATGGCCAAACTGCGGGCGGAGCTGAATTCTGTTTTGGAAGTAAAGAGTATTTTACAAATGTTCACAGAGTTTACACGGTCAGAATAATCAGATCTGATGTGCTAGAGCTGTTCATCCAGAACGCTGCTGCTCCTGACAAGAACCAGGAAATACCACCATATTAGTCCAGTGCTCCGGTCTCTGCACTGGCTTCCTGTCACTCAGAGAATAGAATTTAAAACAGCTCTGCTTGTGTACAAGTCTTTTCATTGTTTAGCTAAAAGTCCATCTCTGACATGTTAGAGCCGTATGAACCATCTCGGGCCCTGAGGACTTCAGGGAGGGGTCTCCTGGTGGTTCCCAGAGTCAGGACTAAACACGGTGGAGCTGTGTTTCAGGTTCATGCAGCAAAGGTCTGGAACAGCCTCAGACAGGCCTCAACTCTGACTATGTAAAGACCAGGCAGAAAACTCACTTATTCACTGCTGCCTATGGAGACTGGCAGCAGTGAATAAGTTCTAATATACATGTTTTTATAGTATTTTGCATTTGTGTTTCCACTTAATTTATAACGCACTATTAAAAACAACAACGTTGACCAACGTGCCGTACAAAAAAGACAATATAAAAATATACAATACAATGTCTATCCGTCGTCCCCCATGTGCAACACACTCGCATTCATCCTGGCCTATTGTACATGTTTTTAGTGGAAGGGGAAACCTACGCAGACACGGGGAGAACATGCAAACTCCACAGAAAGGCCCCGGTGGGAATCGAACCCGAGACCTTCTGGCTGTGAAGCACGAGCTCTAATCACTGTGCCGTGTCCAATGGGAAAATGTAAAAAGTACTTGGATAACTCCGATCACGTAAACAAGTGCAAATAATCTCTGGTTTTATCAAATAAACTAATAACAATAACCCTGAGCCAAATGTATTTCTGTAATAATCTGGTTTGCAGATAAAGACTGATACAAACTCATAAATGTTTCCTGTATAAGGCGAGTTCAAACTGAGCGTGGCTTTTAAAGGAAACTGAGAAAGTGTCGCTAAAGTAAAGTGTGATGCATTTCCATTAACAGCTTTAGTTTTGTTCATTCCTTGTTCATTCCGACAGAAAATTCCGTTGAAATAAGAATTCCTTGAAAGTCGTGTAACAGGTCATGTTGTGTCGTACCAATGCTGTCACTTTAAGTTGGGTGTGATTTTCTTTGTGGGTGTTTCTTTGTAGTGGGCCAATGGCCATGTTTTAACTTGAGTGGGAAGTATTGGGGGCGGGGCTTCCATTATAAAACACCTGTGCACCTTTTTGTTCTCCCTCATTGTTTCGTTTGGTCCTGTCCACCAGGGGTCCAGGCCAGTCTGAGAGCGAGTCGGCTGCTCTGCTGGGACGGCGTGTGGTTGCTGGGGTCATAGAACCAAACCAGCACGGAGACCAGGAGCCACGTTGTGGAGTACGCCGACCATTCAGCCTGGACCCCTGGAAAAGAGCCTGGGCCACCAAAGACTGGGGCACGCTGGGGTTCTAATACCTGACCAGTCGTGCCAGCCGTCAACTGCAGATCTTCCCCTTGTCGACCAAAAGCCACTGGACTCCATTTGACTTGCCCACTCCTCCCCAATAGATTTTTAACCCTTTTAAAACGTTTGTACCAAATGAACTAACTTAAAGCCCTCCCGTTGTCCTGGTCTCCTTGGACCCTGGTGATTTGAACAATAGAGGGCGTTACAAGTCGCGCTAACGTGAAACAAAGCACTCACACACGGCTGGTTGACGTAGTCGCCCTCGTCGTCGTCGTCGCTGCTGCTGTCGCTGTCGCTGCCTGAAAAACACCGGCGTTAAAGGAGCTCCACTTTTTTATTTTTTTATTTGAGCAGCAAACACTCTGCTCAAAGGAGTGGCCGAAGCAAGAGCTTATAAGCCCCGCCCCCAAAATTATACAATTAAAATCATAATTTCACAAAAACATAGTGGAACAACAAAGGAAACAGCAAAACAAAATAAACCCGACACCCCCACAGCATCGACCCCAAACGGAGCCATACTGATTATGTAACGACTCATTATGAAACAATTATTTACGAAACAACTATGATAACTCCACAAACCTACAACTATTTACAAGAACTATTATTTACAAAACACTGTGTGAAGTGTTCGTGTATCAACAGAAAAGAAGCACAATTACAACAACGGTCTAGTTTCAAGTACAAAGTATATTACAAAGCAAGAAACGATCATTACATTTCAGACAGATTAATAAACATATTGTACTCCGTGAATATTTATTATGTGCATTTATCATGTAAGCCCTACACAGTGTAGTGCGTTACAAAGCCAGGTGTAGAGGTCAGTAGCTCCTCATCAACAAACCCCTACGCAGCTGCCCTAACTAGCTGATTTTGTAGATGATGTTCCTATGCTGTGTGGTGCGTTGAAAGACAAGGATTACGAGTCCATAGCTCGCCCGCCCTAATTCTCTATTTGTAATTTTGAGCAATAGTATGACGACCGCTGAGAGCAACAACATTTCTCCCTAATTAATAAAAGCATTTGGTCCTATTGCTCCCCCTAGTGGCAACTCATTTCTTCTTCTCTATATTTTGCTAAAGTCTTTAGTTTGTATTTATATTTGAACAGGTTGATGTTTGGACATCGTTTCAATTCCATCTCCAGTTTATTCCACAATTGTTCACCATTAACTGTTGGACTAAAACTTTTGAAAGTTGTGCCATGTTTCTGAATCCTAAAGTTTAATTCATAACGACCAGTACGTTCTGGAACCTTCTTTGTATTTGGTTTGGTAACAATTTATACTTTGCTCTGTAGAACATCTGTACAGTTTGGAACTCAACAATGTCACAAAACTTCATGATCTTTGAATTGAATTACTCGGATAGCTCTTTTTTACAACAATACTATTGGTTTAACTGTGTTTTTATAAGTACTGCCCCAAACCCCAGTACAATAATATAAACAGGGCAAACTCCACTCCGGACTTACTGTCGTCTTCTGTCGCCTCGTTTGGAAAATCATCTGAGGAGAGAAACATCTCAGAATCAAACACAGTATTTACACGGAGAACGTATGACTTTGACTACGTTTCTATCGAGGCTCCAAAGTAAAAGGTCAGAGTTCAAACTAAGACTTGAGGACAGACTCTATGAACAGCAGGTGGCGCTGTGCAGTAGTACTGTGCAGGAGGACTCATGTTTCTAAAGCTGCACTTGGCCTTCAGTCCTAATCTGGAGTAATGTTGGAGATAAAGTACAGTGATGGTGGAGGGGGCGGGACTTACGGTGGGCGGGGTCCTGCAGGTTCAGATAACCTGAAGAGTCTGAGTTCCTGTCCACGTTCATCTCTATGTTCACGTACTGTTGGTCTGTGGAGAGCAATGACATCATCACTGCTACTGTTAGCCCATAGCATTAGCATTTAGCTAACACAGATGTTTCCAGCTGTGGTGAAGCATCGACTGCACTGAGGTCATTAATGAATGTACACGACTTTTAAAGATAAACTAACTTATTTATTTATTGGTTTATCTGAAACTCCTCCAGTCTGGCATCGACAAAAACACAAAGAACAAAATCTTTATTTTGTGTTTTTCCCGCCCTTTTGTCGTTAAAGGAAGATTCTTTGTTTGCGTGAAGCGTGTGCGTGGAGCGTGTGCGTGTGTGTGAAGCGTGTGCGTGAAGCGTGTGCGTGTGTGTGAAGCGTGTGCGTGAAGCATGTGCGTGTGCGTGAAGCGTGTGCGTGGAGCGTGTGCGTGAAGCGTGTGCGTGAAGCGTGTGTGTGAAGCGTGTGCGTGTGTGTGAAGCGTGTGCGTGTGTGTGAAGCGTGTGCGTGTGTGTGAAGCGTGTGCATGTGTGTGAAGCGTGTGCGTGAAGCGTGTGCGTGAAGCGTGTGTGTGACGCTGGGAGGGCAGGAGTACCTGGAGAGGACGTTCTGCTGTCGTTGTCCACAGGAATCACCTCTCTGCAAAACATCAGACTCTTTTAAATCCGGAATCTTGGAAATAAAGCCACAGCTGTGACCGCCAGGCTCCTGGATGAAGAGCGAAGAGCCTTTAGCTCCAACCTCCGGTTTTATGGAATAAACTCCCAGCTCACGTTAAAGAAGCAGAAACAGTCCCTACATTTAAGACTAGGCTCAAAACGTACCTCTGAGAATGAGCTCATGATCAGGTCAGTTAAGTAAAGCTCTGACCCTCAGCCTGAAGTAAAGCTGAAGTCTGTTTATTACTATTCACATGGTGTCTCCTGTCCCTCACCCTCGGGAGTGCCTGTCTAGATCAAACGGAGGAACCCGGCCTACTGACAACCAGGACTGGACGGTCTGTGATCTTGGCCCGTCTGCTGAGGGACTCCTTCGGCCCTGGGTCTCTATAGCCTGTCCGTCCATGGGAGTGGATCTCTCCTTCTGTGGTTCTCCTCAAGGTTTCTCGTTTCTCCCACCGGGTGTTTGAGTTGCTCCTCTCTGTGCTGCAGAGTCTAAGGACAGGGGACGCCCGAGCTGCTCGTCTCCACTGCTGACGCTTATGTGGACTTTATGTTTGCCTGGATATTTGATTCGCCTGAACTTTACATTGTCTTATTTACTGCTCTGTTTTATTGCCTTAATGTTTGTTACAGCTGTGAGGAAACTCCTGTGTGATGTTGGGCTAAAACCATTGATTGATTGAGGAGTGAAGAGTGAGATGCTGCAAGTAAATGAATAAAACTAAACCAGATCAAATCTTTGTAAACCTGAACCGAGCACATTTTCTCCAGTTTGGCTTCACCCAAAAAACTGGCAAAAATATGATTAAAAAAACATTCAAAGTGACAACAATCAGTTTTGCAGGTCTTAGCTTTCAAATGAGGCGTGACTCATAGTTTGGCACCACCGAGTGTGGCGTGAATGTAAAACGCTCTCACGTAAAGCGCTTTGTGACCATCTCTGTGAAAGGCGATTTATAAATAAAGATCTTCTTCTTCTACTCTGTCCTAGAGGCGGTGACCTGTAGATTTGGGTAAAGCTGAACTGCAGAAAAAGCGCTGGGTTAAACTCTTCAGGTTATGGGACAGTTCTCACATGTATCCGGTGTCCACGTTGTCCTCCACAGCCTCTTCACTGCCTTCGTCTTTTGACACTGTAACGACATGACGGCGTCAGACATGGATCCAGGACAGCGCCCTCTGCTGGCGCGGTGGAACCACAACACTAGTATACACACTATCTGTGCACTACAACACAAATGTGATTCTTAGGTGTTTGTCTGCAGAGCCCAAAAAACACACGTTGGTATTCGGGATGGTTCGGGTACTCACTCACTGGTGCCAGGAAAATCATTTTAATCAGAATCGGAACAAGCCTAATCAATATCGTTACGGTATCGGCGTCATAAACCAAGTATCGTTACAGGATGTTTTAATGGTACCCGGCCTATGCTCAGGACTAACATCTGATCTACAATATTCTCTTAGTCCAATTAGCTTCATTAGGACTTCTAGTAATGATGTTATTTTTGTTCTTAAAGCCAGACCTTTATGTTGGTTTCGGCTCCAGCTGTGACCTCCCTCAGAGACGTGAGGAACGTGAGGAACGTGAGGAGCGTGAGGAACGTGTGACGTGCTAAGCTGATGGAAACAGTTTTTGGTTCTGTCTTCCTGTAGTGAAGAGCCGACACTGGGAGAGGAAGAAATCTAAGTTACCTATGTAACTATAGTTCTACGAAAGGTGTGCGCCGCCCTTAGGCTGCGCTATTGCATATCTCTCGGAAGCGCCAGCTTCCCGCCCTGAGAGGATCAAAGAACTGACCGCTCCAATCATCCTTGGGGGTCCATAACCCCTGTGCCCTATAAAAGGGGGACTCTCCCTTCAATCGTCTCCTTTGAACTCAGCCATCGAAGAGAGGTCGTGCCTGCTGGGCCCGTAGCTAAGGGCGGCGCACACCTTTCGTAGAACTATAGTTACATAGGTAACTTAGATTTCTACGTCAATGGTGTGCTTGCCCTTAGGCTGCGCTATTGCATAAAGCAACGCGCAGCCGTGGCCGACCAATGTACTCCCAGCAGGCATGGACTCGCACGATTGGAGCGGGCCCGGGGCAACGCCATGCGTCCCAGGGAGCGGCTAAACGCTCACTAGGTAGCAGGGGCCCACGGGCAGAGTAAGGGGCAACCAATAGCCGTTAACAACGCCAGCGGTTCTCACCCAGACAAAAAAACCAATGGGGGACGTCCACACTAGCCGCCTCTCCCAAGAGCGCTAGTGCAGACCCACCCTTGATAACGAGGGTGCCCAAAGCCGCCTCTCCCAAGAGCGCCGGTCACCCGAAGAATAAGAGTGTACGTCCAGTTCGGCCAGGCCGCCTCTCCCAAGAGCGCCTGAAGCACCGAACCAAACCAAACCAGGTCATCCCTTCCCGGACCCACCCTGGGCTCGGGGGGGGATTCACGACCGTCCACCACCCAAAACAATGTGGGCAACTGAACCCGCAGCAACGTCCTGCAGATAAGACTGCACAAACGTTGAAGAGGACGACCAAGAGGCTGCCATGCAGACCTCCTCAATCGAAGCGCCACGGAGTAGTGCCGTAGAAGCCGCCACTCCACGTGTGGAGTGAGCCCTGACCGCTGTCAGCGGAGGGAGTCCTTGTGCCTCATATGCAGTGCGGATGGCAAGGCATATCCAGTGGGCCAAACGTTGAGAGGACAATGGGGCACCCTTGTTCCTTACCCCAAAGCCCACGAACAACTGATCGGAGCGTCTGAAATTGGCAGTCCGTTCAAGATAGTGACGTACCGCCCTGATCGGGCAAAGGCGGTGTCGTCGTTCATCCCCCACCGACGCATGCGGAGGGGGAAAGAAGGGTCTAATTCTGATCACCCTCGACCTGAAGGCGGATGTAATGACCTTCGGCTGAAAAGCCGGGTTGGGCCAGAGTTCCATCAACCCATCACCCTCAGGCAGGGACATGCAGGAGGGGTGCACAGAGAGCGCACAGAGATCACCCATCCTCTTAGCCGACGTAAAGGCTAACAGGATCGCAGTCTTGTAGGACAGACAATCCATCCCTGCCTGGCGAATGGGTTCAAATGGGGGTCCCGAAAGGCCCTCCAGTACAATCTGAAGGTCCCAGTTTGGGACCGGGCGGCGCACGGGCGGTCTAAGCCTACGAACGCCCTGGAGGAACCGCTTCACCAAAGGGTGACTGCGAGCAGTGTGAACTCCGAACCCCACATGCCCAGTAACAATGGCCGCTGCAAAAACCCCTAGGGTTGCAGCGGCCCTCCCTTTCTCCAGTAATCCCTGGAGAAAATTGAGTATGTCCTGTATGGAACAGGATATAGGGTCTAGGTTCCTCTCTGAACACCAGTCAGAGAAAAGGCGCCAACGGACCCTGTACGCTCTGGTTGTAGACGGGGCCCGAGCACCCTGAATTGTGGCAACAACTGAGGGGGGGAGGCCAAAGTTCAGCAACTTCCCCCTTTCAGCCTCCAGACCACCAGCCTGCGTCCCAGTATCGGGCGCGACAGAAGAGCTCCCCCTGCCTGAGTCAAGGCGTCCGGTCTGTCCGGGAGGGGCCACGGATCCCCTTGTGCCATGGACACCACGTCGGGGTACCACCTGGCACTCGGACTGTCTGGGGCTATGAGCAGGATGAGTGCGCCCTCTGACCTCACTCTGTGGAGCAGAGGCGCAATGAGGCGCAGGGGAGGAAACGCGTAAAGCAGGCCGGACGGCCATGGTCGATGAGCCATGGCATCCACGCCGAGAGGAGGCCCGTCTGTTGACCTGAGCGAGAACCAAAGTGGGCACTGTGCGTTCTCTGCATTGGCGAAAAGGTCGGCCACCGGTCTGCCGAACCGGAGCCACACCTCCGCCGCGACCTCGGGCGCCAGGCCCCATTCGTCCCGTAAGGCGCCCCCTCTGGACATCCTGTCCGCGCCGACATTGCGGGCTCCGGGAATGTGGCGCGCTTTCAGAGAGGCTAGGTGAGTGCTTGCCCAGTTGAGCACCTCCGCTGCCAACCTGTGCAGAGCGGGTGACCTGGTCCCCCCCTGCCTGTTCAGGTAGGCCACCACTGTGGTGTTGTCTGACCGAACCAAGACGTGGTGACCCCATAGATGAGCAGCAAAGTGTAGGAGGACTTTCTGCACCGCTTCCATCTCTAGGAGGTTGATGTGTCTCGGAGGCGGGGGCCAAACACCGCTCGCCGTGAGATGGCCCATTACACCGCCCCAACCGGTCAGGGAGGCGTCCGTGAACACCTCTGTGTAATGGAGCACGTGGCCCATTGGGACCCCCTGACGGAGGCGCTCCGGGTCCAACCAGAATTCTACGTCGGACCTTGCGGCGGGGGACAACCGTGCCGACCTCACGTCCGTCCCTCTGCGGGACTCGAGGCGTGAGAACCAGCGTTGGAGACCTCTCATGTGCAGCAGCCCCAGTCGAACCACTGGGTGGGCTGACGCCATCATGCCGAGCAGGGAGCGGATTTGTCGCGGTGCAACCCACGGGCCATCCAACACCCGCTGTCCCAGATCCAGAATCACTGACTGCCTTTCCAGGGAGAGGGAGGCCCTCATGTCCCTGGAGTTCAAGCGTAGACCCAAATAGCCCAAATCTTGGGTCGGAGACAGTCGACTTTTCTCCTGATTTACGACCAGTCCCAGCCGAGAAATGTGCCTCAGCACCTCGGCCGTATGGGCTTCGGCCTCTTGTGGGGAGGAGGCCAGAATAAGCCAATCGTCGATATAAGTCAGGATTCTGAGACCTCGACGACGAAGCGGTTCTAGCGCTGCCTCCACACACTTGGAGAAGGTGCGTGGAGCCAGGGAGTAGCCAAATGGGAGGCGGCAATACTCGTAGCATTTGTCCCCGACTGCGAACCGGAGAAACTTCCTGTGCGCTGGGGCAATGGGGATGTGGAAGTATGCGTCCATGAGATCCACTGAAGTCATCCAATCTCCGGGTCTGACGCATTGCAGCAGCTGCTGCACCGTGAGCATGCGGAAAGGCCTCTTCACAATGCAGTGATTGAGAACCCGCAGGTCCAGAATGGGCCGCACACCGCCGCTCTTTTTGGGAACGAGGAAATACGGGGAGTAAAACCCCGTCCTCGCTCTGATTGGGTCCACCTCTGCTATGGCACCGCGCTGTAGTAGAGAAACCACTTCCCTTGTGAGCGCGGCGCTCTCGGCTGAGTTGCGTAACCTCGTCTTGAGGATACCGCGAAAGCCTGGAGGTCTCCGGGAGAATTGTAGGGCGTATCCCCTTCTGAGCATCCTGTCCAACCAGGGAGCTCCGAGAAGCCCTGCGCTTTCCCAGATTTGGTAAAACTCTGTCAAGGGTCGTACCACGACACTGAATAAGAGCGGGGAAACGGGCCCGCCCACCGGCTCCGCTCTCGGCAGTGCGCCGCGGCGTGGGGGGCCCTGCTCGAAAGGGCAGACGCTCCCGGGAGAGAGCAGACTCATCGGTCGAGAGAGGAGTGCGCTCAGATCTACGCCGCTTGGCGGGGATTCCCAGCGGGGGCGATTGAGAGCGTGGGGGGAGTGTACGGGAAGAGGTTCTACCTACTGACCTACACCGTTGCCCCGCGGCTTTTAGAAAAACAGACTGACGAGCTGTAAAAGCATGGGGCAATGAAGTGCTTGACAAACTGTCATAACGCCGTTTCTCTCTCCCACACCTCAGTGGCAGAGAGTTAGAGCGCGGAGCAGGGCACTGAGCAGCGGCAGCAGAGCCAATCACAGGCCTGCTCCTACTCGAGCCACCTTTCTCCCCCAGGTCCGTTGTCTTAGAGACAGTCGACCAATCACCGTCGAGGAACCGTACATTAGGTCTGGACCTCGCCGTCATAGCAGCATTAAGCTTACATTGACTCATGTAAGACGGTGCGCTCGCTGTAAACACAGCAGAAGTGTCACGGGGAGTGGCTCGTGCACGCGCTCGAGTGCGAGAGTCAGAGCGTGTTTCGCACACGGCCTTGACAGGCAGCAGAGTGGAGTGACAACGAGAGTTCAGCGGAGCCTCCTGAGCCTCGCTGACTTTAACCACTTTCCCACTCCGAGTGGCAATAGGCAAACTCGTAATGCTTTCAGCATGAAAGGAATACGAAGCAGGCTCTTTAGTGAAGTAACGGGCCGAGCGGCCTTTATTCACATTTTTAACCCCCCCTCTTCCTGCTCCTCTCCTGGAGCCCGGAGCGGGACGGCGGTCACGTCTCGGGCTGGGATCATCGCTGCGCTGACGATCCGGACCCTGGGGGCGTCGAGGAGCTGCACGCGAAGAGGAGGCGGGGCCACAGCGAGGAGGAGATCTGCCTCGTCCACCTCGATCCAAGCGCCGTCGTGAAGAGCCCTGTTCGCGCTGAGGGCGAAAATGCCGGGCCAACTGCGCTGAAGCTTTGGCGGCGGTCTCCAGGCGATCCACCATAGCCTGAATGCCGGGTCCAAAGAGGGAGGACTGGTCGAGTGGCAGGCTGAGCAGACTGCGTTTATCAGCCTCCTTTAACGTGGACAACCCCAGCCAAAGATGGCGGCAGCCGACCTGCGCAGCGCACATGGTCCGACCACCGTCGAGGGCAAGGGCTTGCGACATGCGAGCGAAGGTCGCCGTGGTGGTTTCAGCTTCCACAATCTCATCATGAGAAAGCTGGTCACGGCCGCGGACCAGTTTGTCCAGAGAGGCGGTGAGCAAGGCCATATTGTTTGCTAGCGCCACGACCTGTGCAGCGTTAGCATAACAGCGGTTAAGGATGGAGGCGGTGAACCTATCCCGCTCTGAGGGAAGGTCCACTCTACCGCCGGGCCAGAGAGAAGAGGACGGGAGCAGGGACATTCTTATCCCGTCCTCGATGGTGGGGACGCCTTTCGGTTGACTCCAACCCTCCACCGTAGCGTACACACCGTACGCGAGGGCCGGTGTACGGGCGGAGTAGGGACGTTCCCAGTCACGCCTGGCGTAGTGGAGGAGCGAGTCCACGCGAGGGGCTACCACCACCGGGCGCTGCCTGTCGCGGGCGTTCCCAAACAGGTCGCGGAACAGGTCCGACGCTGGGGCTGGAGGTTGAGGAGGCATCTTCAGCTCCATTCGGGCCGCAGCAGAAGCGATGAGGCCGGGGAGGCGATCCATGGGATAGCGCTCACGGGGCTGCACATCCTCAGTGAAGATGGAGAGCGCATCTTCATCGAACAGGCGTTGCTCATCGTTTTCATCGCCAGCAGCCCAATCCCTTCTAGGAGCGGGCGAAGGCGGCGGGCTCCTCTCCTGCATCGGGGAAGCAGGAGGCGGGCTCCGCTCCCGCACAGGGGGAACTGGAGCCAGGGAGTCACTCGAAGCATCCGAGTCCTGATCGGATATCTCCGGGGAGGCAGGAGCCAGAAAGGCGCGACGCCGCTCGCGCTCCTCCCGGGGGAGCGCGAGGCAGGCGGCGCAGTCTTCAGCGGAGTGGCGCCGGCCCAGGCACAAGAAGCAGCGGACGTGCTGATCCTGAGCGAGGAGCGGCGCCGCGCAGGAACCGCACACCCGTAGCTTGACGCCGGAGGGCGACGGGGTTTCAAGCGCTGGAGTGCGGTGAGTCATTTTTCTTCTTCCTTCTTGTTCAGATCCAGATCTCAGAGTAAGCTGAGAGAAAAAGGAGACGATTGAAGGGAGAGTCCCCCTTTTATAGGGCACAGGGGTTATGGACCCCCAAGGATGATTGGAGCGGTCAGTTCTTTGATCCTCTCAGGGCGGGAAGCTGGCGCTTCCGAGAGATATGCAATAGCGCAGCCTAAGGGCAAGCACACCATTGACGTAGAACCAGCTCATGGCCCGGGACAAGGCCCAACAAATACCACGGTTGGATCAGAGAAGCTGACGAGATCCGGAAACCCCCAGACTGTGATACGGGACGAGGGGGCGCACCAACTGTCCCACACCTGGGACACAGTTCTGAAGAAGTGGGACTGCAGATGGCGCTGTCGGCCTGATACTACAAGCAGGAAGACGGAGCTAAAAACTGTTTACATCAGCT